>CM054061.1:7302207-7339707 GCA_028641055.1 Alopecurus myosuroides | reverse complement strand
TAATGATATTATGCCAATTGCTACATGTCTTCTCCCTTCTTTATGTCATTTTTATCAATTTTCCGGACTAACCTATTGACAAGATGCCATAGAGCCAGTTCCTTGTTTTCTGCTATTTTTTAGTTTCAGAAAAGTTGTTCTGGAAATATTATCGGAATTGGAAAGTTCGAAACCCGAAAGTCCTATTTTCCCCGGAAGCATCCAGAGTACCCAAGAGGAGACGAAGAGGGGCATCAGGGGGCCCACACCATAGAGTGGCGCGCCCCCCCTTGGCCGCACCAGGGGTGGTGTGGGGCCCCTGGACCTCCACCGCCTCTACCCTTTCTCCTATTTAATCCCCCCGGATGGAAAAACCCTAGACCAGATCAAAAATCCCGAAAAATTTCCGCAGTCGCCGTCGTCGTCAACCCTAGATCGGGGGGGGGGGGGGGGGTGGAGCTGTTTTCCGGCACCCTGCCGGAGAGGAAATCATCACCGGAGGCTTCTACATCACCATGCCTGCCTCCAGAGTGATGTGTGAGTAGTTCATCCCTGGACTACGGGTCCATAGAAGTAGCCAGATGGTTGTCTCCTCCTCATAAGCTTCCATGTTTAGATTTCGTGAGCTGCCTATCATGATAGAGATTGATCTTATGTAATTCTATATGCTATGTTTGCTAGGATTCGATGAATATTGACCTTATGCCAAGTTGATTATAGTCTTTATTGCATATGTTATTTGTGATCTTGAATGCTTTCCGTTGCTAGTGGTTGCTCTGGACAAGTAGTTGCTAGTGACTCCAAGAGGGAGTATTTATGCTTGATATTGGGTTCATGCCTCCTCGTTGCCTTGCTCGATTGACAGAAACGTGAATGGGGAGGATGTGTTGTTGCCATTAGGGAGAAAACAGTGGTGAGAGTGCCCGCGTGCATAATCATTGCTTACATTCCACACTTTGTTTAATGAAATTATCTGTTGCTTGCAACTTAATACCTAAGGGGGTTCAGATGATAACCTGAGGGTGGATTATTAGTCATAGATGCAGATGGATGTCGGTCTATGTATCTTGTTGTAATGCCCGCACTAAATATCATAGTAATCTTCATGTTATAATGTGCACTACGGTGCAACCTCTATTTGTCAATTGCCCAACTGTAATTGTTCACCCATCATGTTATCTTTTATGGAGAGACACCACTAGTGAACCTACGAACCCCGGTCCATTTTCCACACTGTTAAACAAACCACAACAATTTCCTGCTCTCTCTACTTTCTGCAAGCATACACTGTTTTCCACACTATACGTCTAATCTTTGTTTTCAGCAAGAACTGTGAGATTGACAACCTCACTGTACCATTGGGGCAAAGTATTTTGGTTGTGTTGTGTGTAGGTTGCACATTGTTGCTCACACCGGTGAAGCGTCAGCACCACCGTCAGTGGCATCAACCTTCCGAAGATCCTCTTTCTCCTACTGGATTGATAACCCTGGTTCTTAACTAAGGGGAAAACTTCCTACCGTTGTGCTCATCACTACATCCTCTTGGGGTATCCCAACGCAAGCATCAATTACCACTTTCAGTTTCAGCATCAGAGATGGATATACTATTAGGATCTTTAGCAAGTTCAGAGGATTCAACATCGATTTTATGTTTCTTCTTCTTTTTCTTCTTAGTATGAATTATATTATTATTTGTTTGCTGAGAATCTTGTTCAATTATTTTAGGATGCCCCTCAGGATATAAAGTATCTTGTGTAGCAATACCACTTCTAGTTATTGTCTCATAAGCATGTTTTCTTTAGAAGCATTAACTAGCAAATCTTTTTGCACTTTAGCAAGTTGATAAATTTGAGTTTGAACCATTTGAAAATGTTTAACAAGCATTTTAACATCATTAGAGGTTCTTTCTATAATACCGTGCAAATTATCAATAGCTCTAGAGTTTTCCATTAGGTGATTTTGCACTCTCATATTAAAATTATCTTTCTTAATAACATAATTACAAAATTCATCTAAACATTGATAAGGAGGTTTATTATAGGGAATATCTCTACTATCAAAATGTTGGATAGAGTGTACCTCAATTGTGGATGAGTGAGTGATGGATGTAAAATGCATAGATGAATTTTGCATATTTTCACATGGTTTTCTATTACATATTGCATCATATAAGGGTATAATTCAATGTTTTATAGTATTTTGGGGTTAAATTACAAAGTCCCCCAACATTTATGGAATTAACCCTGCCTGTCAGAAACCCCGTTTTCTATATTTTTGATGTTTCAGGGGGCAAACTTCCGCGAAATCACCTGAAAATCTGCGGGGGTCATTTTCTTGGAAGGAGAAGACTTGCGGGCGAAGGATCCACGAGAATTGGGAAAGGAGGCCCAAAAGAGGACCCTCCACGCGGCCAGATTCCTTGGCCGCGTGAGAGGCCCCCTTTTGGCCCCTGTGGCCCCAATTCCTTCCATCTTCGACTTACCGACTCCGTCTTGACCAAAAACCGACTATAAAAAGGGTCCCCCGTACCCTTACGGAGGAGAGCACCGCCGAAACACCGAAACAGAGACCAGAAGTTCCAGATTGGAGGGGGAAAACTCCGGCGGGGCGCCGCCGGTGTGATCTCCTACCCCTCCAACGTCATCTCCATCGACATCTCCATGAAGAGGGAGTAGTCCACCCCAGGGCTATGGGTTTGTGGAAGTAGCACTTGTATCTCTCTCTCTCTCTATGTGCTTCACTAATTAGATCCGTATGAGCTGCCTCACATGATTACGGGCACCGTTGTAATTCCTATGTGGTGGATCTTTTCTATGAGTTATTGAATCTGAGATTCCAATTGTTTCTATGAAATTCTCTACTTGTTTGCAGGATCCTGGAGGAAGCTTGGAAGACAACTACTGAAATCTCGTGGGGAAGAAGGCTTGCCACTAGCTACACACTCTGCACTTGGAGTCTCAACCTAGCCATCAAGCGTTTTTCTAGCGCCGTTGCGGGGGAGCCGTAGGTGAAGGAGTTGTCCAAGGGAGCTCACAAGAAGTCTTCATCACCAACAAGGTGTGCAAACACCTAAGCTTGGGGAGGTTGCACCTACGTGAGTACTGTCCTTTCTATCTCCACTTTCTTTCAAGTAGATTGTTTTGTTTCTTGTCTTGTTTTTGTTTTTGTTTTGTTTTTGTTCTTGTTTTTGTTTTGTCTTGCATATTTTATTTTAGTTTGCATTTTAGTTTTGCATTTAGTTATCTAGTTTATTTTAGTATTTCGAATTTTCCTAGTTACTTTACTTTTCAGTTTTGCATAAAAATTTAAAAACTACATAAAAACTGTTAAAATGGGTGATAGAACTAAATTAAGTGACTACACAAATACACCCAATGACCAATTCATTGCTAGGCCAATTACTACACCTGAAATACAAGCTGAAAGCTATGAAGTAAGTCCTAGTTTATTGAATTTAATTACTAGAGATCAATTTGGTGGTAGTGCTATGGAGGATGCCTCTATGCATCTTCATGATTTCATGGAAATATGTGATATGCAAAAATTTAAAAATGTGGAAAGTAGTTTTTTAAAACTGAAATTATTTCCTTTTTCACTTAGAGGAAAGGCTAAAGAATGGTTACTTTCACTACCTACAGCTAGTATAAAGTCTTGGGATGATTTAAAAGAATCTTTCATTAAGAAATATTATCCTCCCGTTAAAATTTTGCAAAATAGGAATAATATCCTCTCATTTAGGAAAAATGATAATGAACATGTAGCCATGGCATGGGATATAATTAAATTAATGATTAGAACATGCTCATCACATGGAGTAAATGAATGGACCATACTACACTCTTTTTATAATGGTCTAAACTACATGTCTAGAAATATACTTGATTCTGCTGCTGGAGGTGCCTTTATGAGTAAAACTGTAGGTGAGGCTAAGAGCATATTAGAAAGCATATTGCAAAATTATAGTCAATGGAATACTGAAAGAGAACCCAATCCCACTAAGAAAATAAACTCAATTGAAGAAACCAATGATTTGTCTTCTAAAATGGACACTATTGTTGCTTTTATTAATAAACAAAATATGGAGAATGTGCCTTTGCAGGAGCTAGTTGGTAGTAATTCTGAAAGTGTGGATGTTAATTTTGTTAGGAATTATGGTAGCAATGGTTTTGGTAATGCTTACAATTCATATAGTAAACCTCCTTATGTGCCAAATAAACCTTTTGTTCCATATCCTAATGCTAATGAAAATAAGTGGAAGCCTTCTAGTGAAATTTATGAATCTAATAAATTGCTTATGGAACAAGTTGCTAGTCACAATGCTATGATACATGAGTTAAATAAGTCTATTGCATCCATTAGTAGTGATATTAAAGGATTGCAACTTCAATCTTCGAATTTAGATAAAGCATTGTCAAAATTAGCTGATAATCAAGCAACTCTATTAAGCATGTCAGCGGGAAAGCCACAAGCACAACTTAGTGTAGGAATGAATTCTATTACTATTGCTGCTCCTATTATTGAAAATATTGATCATATTGCTGAGAATACAAGTGAACATGTCCCTACTAGTTTAGAAGAAACTTTGAATGAAATATTGAAGTATCCTGAATATTTACTTCCATATATGTCTTATCTTGCTAGCAAAGATGAAATTGGTCCTCATGAATCAAGCATGCTAGCTAAATTAGAGAGTAAAGCAGAGGAAATTATGATGCTTACTGAAATTAAGGATCCATTGCTTGATTTAGAAAAAAGTAGCTTGCAAGAACTTATTGCTACTCTACAAAAATTTGCTAGTGATCCCACTATAAATGTTAATCAACCTGGCTTTGGATCTTATATTTCTAATCATGTCTTGCGAGAAAAAATTTCTAGGTACAAGAATGAGGCCATGATACCTCCTAAGCTTGGGGATGCATGGATCCCCAAGATGCTAGTTTCAATTGGAAAAGAAATTCACCATGCTATGTTAGATCTAGGTTCTAGTGTATCGGTACTCTCTAAAGAATTATATGAATTGCTAGAACTAGAAAATTTAGAAAAGTGCTCAAATGAATTTTTCCTTGCTGATAACTCTACTAAACATGCTGTAGGACAAGTAAAAGATGTTATGATTGAATTGCACATGACTTTCGTACCCGTTGATTTCATTATTATGGATATGGGGGATAAATCCCCTAGTCCTATTATTTTGGGTAGACCTTTTCTTCGTACTACAGGTGCAATCATAGACTCCAAGGAAGGGAATGTCAAGTTTCAGTTCCCTCATAAGAAAAGCATGGAGCACTTCCCAAGGAAGAGGGGCACGCTGAAGAACAAGCTCCCTCATGAGCTTTATCCCTCTTGATTATCAAGTAAGTAAAGCCTAACTATATGGCTATAAAGAAAGCGCTTTACGGGAGGCAACCCGGTTGTTTTTGTTTGGATTTTCCTAGTGTCCTCTTGCTGTCTTAAGAGATTAGTTTTTTTTTAATTCTGGAGTTTTCAATAAAGAGTGAAGTCAAACCCATTTGGACTTATAAGTTGCTATCCTAGTGCATGAAATTTCTGTTTCAGCACGAGTCTGCTCACCGTATGATTTTACGTTTTTTATTAGTATGTCGGATTGAGCTAATTTTTTAGTATGTTCTGCAAATTTTCGTCCTCTGTAAGCACAAAAATTGGCTTAATTGTTTGACGAGTCTAGCTTAGGTAAAAACGTTTGTTTTTCTGCTGTTGCTTTTCTGGACAGATTCTGCCTTCTTTTGTTTTATGCACTCTTTGGGCTTGGGAATCAAATTTCCATGATTCTTTCAAGCAAAAGAGTGAACATACAACATAATGAACCTTATTTTATATCTACTGAAGCATTTGATTTGGAATTTTGCACAACAAGCATGTGATTTGTTTGTCCTTGCTAATCTCACCCCACAGAAAAAGAATGGGAGAACCATGTTTTGTGAAGTTTTTTCACAGGGAATAGAGGAGCTGCGCCTCAAGACATCAAAGAATGGTGAAAGCCATAAGCTTGGGGATGTGATGAACACCCCACTGGAGCTACACTCTTTTGGTTAGCACACGTCTACTTTCTGTTTTTCTAAGAAAATCATTTATCGTAGAGACTTGAAGCGTCTAGTTTTTATTTTTATTTTTGTTTTGATAAGACCACCACCATCATTTTATATGAGATTGAGCTACTGGAGTTTGGGGTTGGAATGTATTGGATGCTAGTATTATGACTTGGAATAGGGATTCCATGGTTGATTTGAAGAGCTACATATGTTTGCATGATTTATAGGCTTTTTATGTGTAGAAATTTGCAATAATGTTGTCTTGAGCTATCTCGTATTCATGTCCTGATGTTAATTGCTGGTTTATTTAGTTTGTCATGAAATGAGTAGTTCTATGGACATATGCATGCATAGTAGCTGGTCAACTATCTCCCTCTTGCTAGCCCAAAAATTAAAAATTCCAACAAGTAAAAACTTGTTTCCAACACTCCTTAGCCAAGTATTTCCAATGAGTCCACCATATCTTTCCATTAGCTTCATTGCTATTCCGAGTATGTTCACCATGTTATTGTGTTATTTATGTTCTAAATTAAGATATTCACTTTATTAATTGTCATGGGTTGAACTTGGGATAGGACTCTCACGAACTTTTGAAGGCACACTTTACTTTTTATGCATCTAATAAACATGACCCAATAATGGGAGCCACAAGTTTTGCATTTTACAAGTGTGTGGTTGGGAGCTAGCTATAAACGTGTATCACCGGAAAGCTTTCAACATTGCACAAAAAATATACATTTGGTTGATATCATGTACTTTTGTTTTTGGACTCCTGCCATGCCGAAATGAAATAGAGGAATAGTAAGTTTTGATGAGTAAGTATCTATATGACTAGAGAAACGCATTGGGCCGCTAACCCAAGCCATGCTTTATCATGGTGGAAATTTACTTACAGCTTGAGTGACTCTACAACACATCCTATAATAAAATAATAAGCTATGCATAATAGTGAATGAAAATAAAAAGGATGATGAGTCTACTCCGTTTGTTCATCTTGTCATTGTAACATGGGCTTGTTTCCATGTCATGGGGCAATAGGTACCTCTTTGTGGTTCTCTATGATGTCATTAATACTTATTATGATTGTACAAAGCTTATTAGGAATCTTAAGTTGAGTAATCATGGAGTAGGTTTTCACACTCACGGGGCATGAGGCTTTCAACCACCTTGTCATTCTCATTACTTCAATACTCAAAATTTTAAGATGTTAGTGATAAAGGGGCAATGAGAGTCCTAGATCAATGGATACCATATTTCAATTAGTAATTTTAGTTGAATAATTTAGAGGCTAAATAAGACTTGATCATGTTTTACCTCTACTAAATTTTCTCCAAAGTGTCCACCATATTTTCTATTTTCCATTATGCTATTCTTTGACCAATATAGGATTTTATTTTTCATTTTGTGTATGCATTTGGTCCATAGTGCTTTATTTAATTATACACTTTGTGAACTTTCATGAAGCATCTTTGTTTGCATATTTGATATTTCTTACAACATGAATTGTATATTGCTACTCATTTCTAGTATTAATCATTTGATTATATGTAGCATGAATAATCCTCCTTAATATCCCATGATTGTTTCAATATGCAAAACCCATCTTAGTTTTATCACCTTCATACTCGAGGACGAGCATGGGTTAAGCTTGGGGATGTTGATGCATGTAAAATGCATAGATGAATTTTGCATATTTTCACATGGTTTTCTATTACATATTGCATCATATAAGGGTATAATTCAAAGTTTTATAGTATTTTGGGGTTAAATTACAAAGTCCCCCAACTTTTATGGAATTAACCCTGCCTGTCAGAAACCCCGTTTTATATATTTTTGACGTTTCAGGGGGGAAACTTCCGCGAAATCACCTGAAAATCTGCGGGGGTCATTTTCTTGGAAGGAGAAGACTTGCGGGCGAAGGATCCACGAGAATTGGGCAAGGAGGCCCAAAAGAGGACCCTCCACGCGGCCAGATTCCTTGGCCGCGTGAGAGGCCCCCTTTTGGCCCCTGTGGCCCCAATTCCTTCCATCTTCGACTTACCGACTCTATCTTGACCTAAATCCGACTATAAAAAGGGTCCCCCGTACCCTTACGGAGGAGAGCGCCGCCGAAACACCAAAACAGAGACCAGAAGTTCCAGATTGGAGGGGGAAAACTCCGGCGGGGCGCCGCCGGTGTGATCTCCTACCCCTCCAACATCATCTCCATCGACATCTCCATGAAGAGGGAGTAGTCCACCCCAGGGCTATGGGTTTGTGGAAGTAGCACTTGTATCTCTCTCTCTATGTGCTTCACTAATTAGATCCGTATGAGCTGCCTCACATGATTACGGGCACCGTTGTAATTCCTATGTGGTGGATCTTCTCTATGAGTTATTGAATCTGAGATTGCAATTGTTTCTCTTGAGTTATTTGAGTAGATGTATCTTATGTACCCCGTTCTTATTTGCTAGCTTTGATCAATATAGTTCTTGAGAACGTGTGTGGGGTGATGGGTGCATTAGTTGGAGTAACGGGGGGTGGCTACTGCTGTGAAAGTGACAGAAGTTCAGCGATCCACTTAGGTTTTGTTAAACCTTTCTTAGTTACCTCACTAGGGATAAAAAGGAGTACCTTGTTACCGGGGATTTGAAGTGACACTAATCAATCTCCATGACTAGATCTAGCAAGTTCTTACTTCAACTTCATGTCACATTGCTTAAAGCTATACTCTGGTTTTTCCTTAATTATCGAGGTGTTATGATTTATTTCGCATCTTGGTGGAGTATAATAGGGATCAATATGACCGTAGAGATCTATATGCTAGGAAGTGATGCCCATATGAAAGTACTCAATGTTAAACATGTTATTGTAATCTCACATGTAATTCTTTATGTCCACCGTCTACCACTTTATTTGAGAGAATGCAAGTGTGAAACCATGAACCTCGGTCCTATTTTAATTATAAGAAAACACTCTAGTTACTTTGCTGCAATTTACTTTACTTGCACTTTACTTTACTTGCATCTCCAATTTGAATTTACATTATCTCCATCACCACTTTCATCACAAAAATACAAAAACAATCCATTGCATATTTATTTTCTCATTTGCATTTAGTAGTAGATTTAATTATTGCACATTTACTTTCAGTTTTGCATTGCAATTTAGAAGTCTCACACCTTGTGCTTGACAACCACTTGGTGAGGTTGAGGGCACAAAATTCTATACTTGTTTGCAGGATCCTGGAGGAAGCTTGGAAGACAACTGCTGAAATACTGGCTCCCCAAGAGTTCGATATAAACCCTCGAGTCACCCTCGTGGGGAAGAAGGCTTGCCACTAGCTACACACTCTGCACTTGGAGTCTCAACCTAGCCATCAGTGAGGGATTGACTTAATTATTCTATAGGTGGAAGATTCTTCACATCTTCAGATTTAATACCCCTCTCTTTAAGAGATTTCTTGGCTTCTCTCATCACTTCGTCATTTAATTCAATCATTCCCCTCTTCTTGGGTGTTGGTGTTGGTGTTGATACTGGAGTAGGGGTCGGCTCAGTCTCAACCATAGTCCAATCATCATGATTTTGGCTTATTTTAGCCATTAATTCCTCAGCTTCATCTGGAGTTCTTTGCCTGAAAACACAATCAACATAACTATCCAGGTATGTCCTAGATTCAACAGCTAGTCCAATATAGAATATATCAAGAAGTTCATTATTTTCTAGCTTATGCCCAGGTGTAGTCCTAACTAAAGAACAGAACCTTGCCCAAGATACAGGCAATTTCTCTCCTTCCAATTGGTTGAAATTAAATTTATTTTGTAAAGCAGCATGTTGAGCACTAGCAGGAAAATATTTCTGAAAGAAAGCATTAACCAAACCAATAGGACTATCAATAGATCCCGGAGAAAAATTATTAAACCAAGTTTTAGCTTCATCTTTTAACGAGGAAGGGAATATTTTAGCAACAAAGTAGCTACGTTTCTTAAGACCATCAAAGAATAAACTACTCAAAGAGGAGAGCTCATTCATACGTTTCATATCACTTTCATTTTCAGTACCACAACAAGTTCTTTCTCAACAATATATATAAGATAAATCAAGAGAGAAATCATAATCCTTACCCCTAATATTAATGGGAGAAGTGGCAAACTTAACATCAGGAGATAATTTATATTTAACAACACGACTTCCAGTAAGACTTATAGCAGCATCTCTATCATTCATAGCATGTATTTCATCAATAAGATCATCATTAAGTTCAATATAGGATCATCAAAATCATCACTAGGATTCTCTCTAAGCTTAGGTGAAACAGCAGGAGTAACTGGATTTTTATCAGGAGTTTCAGTGTTTGCAATATTTTTAGATTTAGCAATAGTAGCATCTAAGAAAGGACCGAGAAAACCATTCTCATCAAGCATAGTGGACGCATCATCAAAATTATCAGAATTATTTTCAGATCCAACAGAAGTAGCACGTGTATGTGGTGGTGTAAGCATCTTACTCATAACAGATGGTGAATCAAGAGCAACAGAGGTGTTCAGAATTGTACCTCTTCTTGTAGTGGATGGTAATATAGGAAACTTTCCATCACGAGTCTTAAATGATTGGCAGTAGATAATAGTACTCTCCGGTGAGCTCGCAAATAAAGCTATGCTCCCGGCAACGGCGCCAGAAAATAGTATTGATAACCCACAAGTATAGGGGATCGCAGCAGTCTTCGAGGGAAGTAAAACCCAAATTTATACTTTTGACTTTTGAATCGTCCAATTCCGAGAATATTTGCAGAACAACTTTTCAGAAACTAAAAACAACAGAAACAAGAACTGGCTCTATGGCATCTTGTCAATAGGTTAGTCCCAGAAAATCCATAAAAATGACATAAAGTGTAAATAAAACATGTAGCATATGGCATGAAAACAACATGGAACATCAGAAAGTATGGATACGTTTATGACGTATCAACATCCCCAAGCTTAGTTCCTACTCGTCCTCGAGTAGGTAAACGATAAAAACACATAATTTCTGAGGTGACATGTTACCAACATAAAGTTTATGATCATAATAATGTAAAGTATGTAAACTAGGATAAAATGAATAAAGGATGTGGTTTATAGTTGATATCAAATAGAATAATGTATAAACCATTAGGAAAAATAAAGTAAAACTTTTCAATGACTCAACAATAAAAGACAACCCGCTCTGCAAAGTATATTAAAGATGATTTAAGCTTCAAGAACAACAATATAATCATCCAAGGCATCAAACTCTCACAACAACTCCTGTTAGGATCAAGTGAAGTGAAAAAATATGCACGTAGGAAAACCATTCAATTAATTGTGCACTCAAAACAAGCAAGAATTTGTATTGGTCCCTGGCACCAGGATGTTGAGGCTAAAAGAACATTGTGGGCGGTCTGGATGGTCAATGGAAGAAAGTCTCACACAACTAAAAGTGATCATTAGACAAGAGGAATCTTATATTTACTAATTGGAGGCATCGTTGAAAGCTCCACGTTAATCCACATCATCAAAATTAATTAGTCCGTTAGATCTTAATTATGCGGTTAGGATAAACCGTGCAGACCTAAATTGTGTAGGGCGTAACAAATAATCTGGCACGACAATCTGGCACCGATAATAAATAAACTGGCATGAAAAGCTGGCACCGAATCTTGATTTTAAATGTGTCTATAGAAGCAAATAAAAAAATAATGTGAGAAGGTTGCTATCTGGACTCTTTCTTGGTGTACATGCAAAACAAAACGAATCAGGGAGACAGTTACGATCGTCCTTGGTATTTTGTCCCACGCACACGCTTCCAGATTATTTGAGGGCCGAAAATATAGTCCTATCGTCAAGGAAGCCCAAGGATTGGTCATCCTTGACCTCTCCATATTTTATTCTTTAATCAACTGAAATCCATCAAAAAACACAAGCACGTCCAGTCTCCCCAATCTCCTTCTTCAACCTCTGAATAAATAACATTGCACGATCAAATATCCGCAATATTTTTCTCCAATGCTCGAATCTCTTTGAATTTCAGGTCTTGCAATCGAGGATGGTTGAGGGACACAGAGGAGGTGTACCGACGGAATATCGAAGCAGGTCTTGCAATCGAGGATGGTTGAGGGACACAGAGGAGGTGTACCAACGGAATATCGAAGGATACGGTCAAGACGTAGAATCTGAAGGCACGATGAGCGGATGTATGGTTCTTCTGGGAAGCCCTCGACATGGTCGACAAATATGGGTACAGAAGGATAGCTGTAATGTATTCTTCACATGGCCCCTAATCCATAGAAATATAAAGGTGCACTTCGATTCACCATAAACTGGTCAAGGTGTCTCTTACTCGCTTCTGCTGGACGAGATGTCCATTTTCTCCTGCAGGTTAGCTAGGCTCAGCCAAAGTCCTTGCCTGCAGGTTCTCATCGTAGGCAGGCTTGGCTGATTAGTCGGCTCTGGGTCAAGCTTCTTCTCCACCACAGCTGCCTTCAGTTTTGCGATCAAGTCTCATCCTACCTCGACGAATGAGGTCGCTTGCCGCTTCTACCAGAGGGGTAAGCCTGCAAAATAGAGTCAAAATCTATTTGGTTCATCCATCCGACTTGCTATTATATTAAATATGTTATTCTTAATTGCAATGAAATTGAACTTATCAACTTAGTGTGTTATAGTAATACATCCAGAGGATGTGCTACTTCCTTATTATCGCCGAGAAAGTATTTTTTTTCTTGCAAAGTAATTAAGGGGCAAATGTATCTAAGCATGGAAAACACAAAGCAGTGTCCGACCTTATCAGTCTGGCTGATATACCTGCCTGATGTTTATTTTCATATGTATGCCTATATGATGGTGGCTTTGTACATAGAATAATGCAGATTTCAGTAATTAAGTGACAAATATATCTTAGCATGGAAAGCACTAAACGGTGTCCGAGCTTTTCATCCTTATTGATGTATTGACCTGTTATTCTTTTGATTTGTATGCTTTGACAATGGTAGCTTTATATTGAGAACAAAACTGATTTTAATTTGTCAGATTCGAAGTATAAGCACATAAATGAATACATTATCCCCATTTCCACTCATAAGCCAAAAATAATATGACCTGCTATTGCAACTAGGGCACGTGCGTCATAACTGTTGTTTTTATGTGTCCTTTTCCCTATAAACTGGTTGTATTGGTATATTTAGTTCTACTTATAGTGTCTCTGCTACTATATAGAGGATCTTAATGTTTTCCAGTATTGTCGCATTATCTTTATTACTTATTATGCTTCTTTTGAGATTTTCATCTCCCTCAAATTTGAATACTTCAGGAAGCAGACTAAAAAAAACAACTATGCTATGTAATAGCTTGATGTCAAGTATCAATGGGTGAAGATGTACTGATAGTAGCAATCAGTTTTCTGAATAGAAAAAGGACAATGTTCTGGATCAATCATTGATTTACGACAATAAAGAATCTCTGCAGATTTCTGAAGAGAAAAAGGGTAGTGTTCTTGATCAATCATTGATTTACGACAATGAAAATAAATCTGCAGATTTATGTGACAGTTTGCAGAGATAGTTGGATAATTATTTTTCATCTCGGAAGATAGTATGCAGTTTCTCATTTTTTACCGCTGATCTATTGATTTCCTTCATAGTTTGTGGTAAAAAAAAGTAGATCTATCTGAAGGACGCCAAAGAGATAAGTAGCATCACTTGCTACATATTTACTGGAACAAATCTAATAAATCAAATAAGGTTAGAAAAAACATAATAAAGCTATCCCGCATCTTCAGTTTTCACAAACTTCCAAAAGTCGCCCTGAGACCATAAACATGTGTTTTGTCCTCTCTCTCTCTCTCTCTCTCTATTCATCATGTATATCTCTAATGTGGTGTTTATCGGTTTAATTATTAGCAATTTCAAAGATTGAAAAGCTCTTCATGATCTTTACCTAATATTTAAGTCACAGAAACCTGATTTATAACAGGTTCCTTGTGGAGGAAAGGAACAGAGCTAAAGCGAATGGCAGCTTGGCTGACGACGGCGAATTACATAGGTCGTATGAGGCGTGCTTGCAACAACATGTTTCATGCCAGCTAACCCAGCTTAATGATTTCTCTTACTTAAGTTCCAAATTTTTTGTACAAGTGTATAAGATGTTTTCATGAAAGAAAAAAAAATACTTCATTAATATATGGTGAAGACTTTAAATTTCTGCAAATCGTTACTTGAATTTGGCATTTAAGATGAAATACTAAAAAAAACGGAGAAAGCAACAGAAGTTGTTCTCACCTTGCTAGGGTATTTTGTTTTGATTTCATAAGTGAAGGAGAGGTCGGTGTTGACCCCCAAATTGTCAGGGGTAGTCGGAAAGAATCTGAGCATCTTCGACCGCACCATCTTCGTCCGCTTTGACGACAAGATCCTCGAGGATGTCGACAGCATGAACGGTGGGTACAACATCGACATAGTCGGAGGCAAGGGCGCCAAATCGACAGCCTCAACATCGTCCTAGGCTGCATGCACAAGGACTTCCCCACCCTTTGTGAGGTCGACGAGTCCCGCAGGGGCATCTGCAGCAGAAGCATAATCCTCTGTCTTCGACCCGCGACAGGAGCAGGAGAGGAGTCAGCAGCAGTGGTTATAGAGCGAGGGAGGGAGGAAGCTTGGCGAGCTGAGAAATCACGGTGTACGCCGCAGCTGGAGGTCGAGATCCTGGGAGAGGCGCCATTACTATTGGGGCATTGGGAGATGTGGGGAAGGGTCGTGGAATCCTGAATGAAGGGGAAACGAATGGCGACCAACCAACCTCCACGACCAAGCCTCCGACAGTCCGACGTTATGGATTTTGCATCCGCAAGCTGATGCTCCTGCACGACTCCACTCCCACAACTCCATGCATCGCATCAACCAGATCGAATGGAGATATTGGGGACAACTCAAAGATGAGAGAGAGGAACGAGTGCTAATGGACTGCTCGAGAAAGTGATTCTTAATTTTTTTTATTCATTAGAGAATTAGAGAATGATGATGGGACTTGGAAACGAGGAGTCAGTGCGTGTACATGGTAGACACGACTAAATGGATAATAACATATTAAATCTAAATCTATTTTTTTAGAAAAATTGTATATTATGGTTTTTAAGAACCTAAGCACATGTATAGTACATATTGTCTACTGAACAACCAATTTTAAAAATTTAATACTTTACTTCGTAGACCTAAATATTTACATGTAACTTTTTACAAATGTCACCCCAAAATAAATAATAGGCGCACATGTACAATCGCACAAATTATACTAGATCAAGGAGTTATTCTTACGGATACTGAAAATGAGTTGTGAATATAGGATGCCAACTAAGTCAGCCAATGCACCTCCATGGTAACTGGATATAAATTATTTAACATTAAGAAATATAACCCCAAGTTACGAATGAATACTAAAACTACCATTTGGCAATGCAACTAATGGAAGAAAATAAAATTATAACCATTAGACTACCCATAATATGGAGAGATATCAGTACCTACCGTGCGACATACCCACCACAAGAGTCAAACATATTTATAAACATTATCATATAAAAAGGTATATAAAACAAATAATCATAACTAGCCCGTGCAGATGCACGGGTTGATGACTAGTTCTTATAATCGAAGTTATGCAAGGAGCAGTGATTGCCACACAACGGATGCACGTAGAGCTATAAGTGTATGAAAGCTCTCAAATGGAACTAGTGGCGGGGGGAGGGTGCATCCAACTTGCTTGCTCACGAAGACCTAGATCACTTCTTAGGAGGCTGATCATTGGAATATACAAGCCAAGTTCTATAATGTAAGTTCCCCACATAGTTATGCAAGTCATAATGTGAAAACTCTCTCCAAACTGAAGTAATGATGCTAACCAAGTACAATTGTGGAATAAATGATAGTAGTGCTGCCGCCTCTCTCTTTATTATCTCTCTTTTGCCCTTTCTTTCTTTCCTTCTTTTTTTATTTTTGGGCCTTTTTTATATAACCTCACTGGTAGGGGAAATACTCTATTTTACAATGAATCATCACACTTTTAGTACTCATAACTCAAACTGAAATATATCTGATGTATATGAAACTAAATGCTCCTGCCAGTGTAGCAGTATGCAAAATAACAATTAAGCATGACATCAAGTAAGATAATGAGGATGGATGTTGTATGGTATTATATCTCGAAAGGGATATGGAAATGCCATGGTAGGTAGGTATGGTGGTTGTTTTGAGGAAGATAATTTTTGGCTTATGTGTAGAAGAACAAAGTTCTCCCACGGGGTTTGGATGCACTGGCGAAGTTTGCACCGACTCCCAATGTGATAATGAGCAATGCACGGTACCGAAGAGGCTAGAAAATATGGATGGTGGAAATGCCAGAAAACCGTAACATAGAACTCACAAGTTAAAAGATTACAACTAAAATCATGATCTTACAAGGCATAATGAAAATCACTCCAAGAGGGTCCGTGGCTGTGACAAGTTACTGTTGGCTACCCCGACCGTAGCGCGTAACAAAACGCCATTACGATTGCTATCCGCAAAGGAAGTCATATACCATTTTCCTATCAACTGGTTATTTGAGTGTGGCATAGTTTCAAGCTTTTAGACCAACCATTAATTGTTTTTACTTTATTAAACCAGAAAGTTTACCATTAATCATATTAATATCTCAAAACAACAACAAATAATCAAGTGAAACAGTTTAGTGATCTACAAGAAATAATCAATTTAACACAAACTCTCCAAATGATATAGCAATGAAACAAGAGAGTACTAACATGACTCTACTATAACTAAAAACGCTGAATAAGAGATGCATGAAATCAAGGGATAAACGCGGTACTAGCAAAAAGTGAACACTCACAAAACAATAAGAATGAAAACTAGAGTGTTGTAAGCAATGAAAACAGAGCGTGTCTCTCTCCAAAACAAGTATGATAGGATCCAACCATAAACTACAACAAAGAAAACTAAACAAACTGAAAGCAAAAATAACTGAAGCTCCAAGTAAAATCCATATGATGTGACCGAATGAAAATATAGTTTCACTAGAAGTGACCTGATAAATTGTTCATGAAGAAGGGGATGCCTTGGACATCCCCAAGCTTAGATGCTTGAGTCTTCTTAGAATTTGCTGGGATGAACCACGGGGGCATCCCCAATCTTTGACCTTGCACTCTTCTTGATCACATTATACCACCCTCTTCTCTTAACCCTTGAAAACTTCCTTCACACCACTCTCAAAGAGTAATTCGCATTAGAGGGTTAGTGAAACAATAGAAAATTCACCGGTTCTGTATGGGCACAAGTGCTATTGATACTTTTAAACATTAGCTACAACCACTGATGTTTCCTGAAGTAAAGAAATCCACTCGACATAGTAAAAGATCGAATGTAAGAAAAATGGCAGAATCTGCCAAAACCAAAACAGTCTGTAATGACGAATTCTTTTGGGGCACTTAAGTTGCTGAAATAAAAAAACTTAAAGAACGAAAAAGTTTTGGAATTAGCTTAGGAATAAGCACAAAAAGTTTCAGGTCATTTCGACCTTTCTATGAATTATACGATTTTTTACGGTGGACAACAGAAATATGTTTCCTCCGCAGAAATCCAAAACTAACACTACTTTTCGCTAGAAACTTTACTTTTCACAACTAATACATGAAAATAAAGATACAAAGGAGTTTCTATAGAAGTATACACCCCCTGACTCAAAGAAAACAGAGAAAACAATGCAAAAATAAAAACATGTGTTATCTTGCAAGAAGTGGTTTTCTTTAAAGCTATTTAGTTAGGCATGATAATTTGAGAAGATGCTCACATAAGAAATATGAATTGAAGCAAAAGAGAGCATCAACAAGAAAATGTGAAAGAAATTTAAGTCTAACCCACTTCCTATGAATAATAATCTTGTAGAAAAACAAGTTAATAAAGCACAAAGTGGCTAGCATAGGAAGACAAAACAAGTGCAACTTCAAAACTTTCTACATAAAGAGGGGAAACTTGATATTGTTGAGATGCATGAAACTATGTTTCTCTCTCTCATAATAAATTTCAGTAGCAGCATGAATGAAATTAATAATATAAATATCACACAAAACATTCTTATCATGAGCCACACGCATAAAAGAATAAATACTCTCCACATAAACATAGTCATTCTTATTAATAGAAGTGGGAGAAAATTCAAAAAAAATAGCTATCATTATAATTCTCATCACCATAATCATCAAATATAGGAGGCATATTATAATCATAGTTAACTTTCTCCTCAATAGTAGATGGACTAAAAATATCATATTCATCATTGTAATCATCATAAGGAACTCCAACATGATAGACAAGTTGTATATTAGGGAGATGGTTTTGGGTAATCCCTCCATAACTATGACAAGTTTCATAAGGATAATTATAATCATAGCCTATGTTATAACATCTTTTATAACAATTATCAAAGATTGGAGGCATAGTATCATCATGGGCAATAGGATAGTTATCTTCCAAAGTGCATTCATTTGTAAACATATCATCATTTTTACTAGAAAGAGATGTATCAAGCATATAATCATCAGTGGCGAAAGGATTTTCAAACACATCATACACAAGCTCAGAGCTTTCTATATCATCATTGGAAGGAAGATGGATGGTACTAATAGTACATCAATTATCATCATTTCCAGAATTGGTACCAAAGAGATTTTCAATATCAAAAGTAGTGTGTTTCTCCCAATCATGATCACTTTCATAAATAACAGGCATAGGAAAATCATCGAGTTCAGACTCATAAAAAACTATAATAGGAGCAACATGCTTAGGGGGAGATACCGTTACCTCTCTCCTTTTAATCCTCTTATTCTTCTTCTTCCTCTCTATAGGAGGGATATGCTTGAAAGGAAGCATCTCCACATACCCTGGTTTATTGTGATAAACAATAGAAAAGTTCTTGGAGGATTCCCCCTCTTCATTAATAAGATGAAAACAAATATTAGCCCTGTCATATTTTGGTGAAGTTTACTCTTTTATAATATTTTGTATGTAAGTATTCGTGTGACAATTATTGACACAATAAAGATGACAACCATGCAGGACACTATTCATATCAAGAGCACTCATATCTACCAAAGAAGTGTCTCTTGATAACTCTTCACACCCCAAAAATAATGTAAGTTCATCATGCTGATTAGGAGTGATCATGTCATCACAATACAAACTTGCAGTATTCGAATAGCTATTACAGCATGAGCATTGAAAATTGAAATGACCCACTTTAAAGCAAAGTTCACAAATAAAAGGATAGATGGCACAAACTTTTTCGCCAAGATCATCTACAGCCATGTACCACATTCTGGTTTTTTCATTCCTATGATGGATGCAATATTCTTCTTAGATTTGATTCCTTGTACAAAGTCTAAGTGCTCCAAAAAGGTTCATTGACATGCTTATAAGAAATAGTACTTCTAGAAGTTTGAGCATGTTCATTGAATCATTAATAACAATTTCATTTTTCATGCAAGTGTCTTTAAAAGGTTCATGATATATTTCCCCATTTGCTTTAGGAACATTAATATAAGAAGCAAATGATCTATAACAACCAAAAATCATTTGAGAGCAATATCATATTTAGCACTAAGCTCTTGAAAATCAACAGTTTCAGCGAAAGACTTAATGCAATCAGACTCATAGTTTATACCCAATTTTTTACCTTTGTCGTTTTTCCAGCCTTCATTATTGGTTTTAATTGTTTCAAGAAGATCACATTTATCTTCAACCTTCTTGCTTGAGAAAGAACCCTCTGAACATGCATCTAGATAATCCCAACTAGATTACAAAGCTCACGATCACATAAAGATCACACCATGAGAGAGAGAGATGAAACCCATAGCTACCGGTAGAACCCTCAACCCCAAGGGAGAACTACTCCCTCCTCATCATAGGAGACATCAACGGCGATGAAGATGGAAGTGGAGTCGATGGAGATGGTTCCAGGGGCACTTCCCTGTCCCGGCAGGGTGCCGGAACAGAGATTTCGGTCCCCTAAAACTTGTCGGCAGCGGCAGCGGATCTACGAAACTTTTCATGGAAAACGCCTGCTTTTTTAGGATTTATGTATCAGGGGGCATATATAGGCGAAAGGGTGATGGCGGTGTGCGCCCGAGGTCCCACAACACCTCCCGGCGTGGCCAGGGGAGCCCGCGCGGAGGCATGGTGTGGGGGCTCCAGGGCCCCCCTCCGGGTCTCCTTTGGACTTCCTTGACGTGTCGGGAATTCTAAGACTTTTGGCTTTTGAATCGTCCGATTCCGAGAATATTTCTGGAACAACTTTTCTGAAACTAAAAACAGCAGAAAACATGAACTGTCTCTGTGGCATCTTCTCAATAGGTTAGTTCCAGAAAATCCATAAAGATGACATAAAGTGTAAAGAAAACATGAACCATATGGCATAAAAACAACATGGAATATCAGAAATTATGGATACGTTTATGACGTATCAGTTATCCATGACACGATCAACCGTGCCAATAGGTATTTCAAAAGGGACAATTTCAGTCGGTGGAGAACTTCTCTCTACCACATGAGTGGTGGAGGAACCATTCCCAAAAATATAACCAATAGTAAAGGATTCCATGATGAAGCAAAATAAATAGACATAAATAAAAATAACACTTACATTAAAAGGTTTCCTTGCCAATTTCACTTACCAATAGCGCTACACTCCCCGGAAGCGGCGCAACAAAAGTGTCTTTATGAACCATAAGTGTAGGGAATATATTGTAGCCTTTTCGATAAGTAAGAGTGTCGAACCCAACAAAGAGCAGAAGGTATTCATAAATAGGTTTGAGAAAGATATCGTTGTAAACACTAAAAAGAAAATGTTTAGCGACTTTTGTAATGAGGAATAAAGAGACAATAAGAAAATAACAATGAAAGTAAATATTTGCAGCTAGTGGCCCAATCCTTTTTAGCACAAAGGCCATGCTGGTGGTGTTTCTTATAATAGCTAAGATGTTTATTTCCGTTGCCGGAGAGATTCCACCAACCAATAGCGCTACTGAGAACACACGGAGGGTTCGTCAAGTTAATTTCATCACACTCCGTTGATTAATCTTTATCGTTTTGGTAAGTATTATGTGGGTAGACCTATGCTAGTGCACCATTTTATCCAAGACTAATGCACACATACGATTACACTACTTGCAAGCATCCACAAATACAAGACATTAATTAAGAAATAAATCTAACTGTAGCAATAAATTCGTCATATCTACTACTCCCTTATAATACATTCCTCAAGGCCCATAAAGATGAAGTGCAATATAGTCGACGTTTACAAAACACCACTAGAGAAATAAAAACATAACTTAAATATTAAATCGGTCAATATTACTCCATGAAACATGACTACTAGTAACAAGGCTTCTTCCATGTCCTTAAGAACTAAATAATCTACTCACAACACATCATATGGATCATAATCAGAGGTAATATAATGACGTATAACAATATGGTCATAAAGTGGAAACACCGATAATTCTCACAAGCATCAACTACGAAAGAGTAATTCACACTGGTAGAGGGATCTAATGAAATACAACGATATAAAACCCTAACGGTTACATCGAGATGAAGTGGGGTGATGATGATGGTGTTGCTGCTGATGTTGATGATGACGATGATGATCTGATGATGCCCGATGCGATAACAGTGACGACGGTGATGATTTCACCCTCCGAGAGGGAATTTTCCCGACGGAATCTCCCCACCGGGAATGTCTTTTCTTCTCTGTGTCGTTTCCGTCGTGAAGCGGCGGCGGAGAAATTCTACGAAGTGTCTCCTCGATATTTTTGGGTCAAGGGGGCAAGTACGCTGAAGAGGAGCCGAAGGCAGGGCCCACGGTGCCTGAGTGCCTCCCATGTGTGGCCAAGGGGGGCCATGCCCGGGGCCCACCTGGTGGCTCCCTAACTCCCATTTTGTTGTCCTTCGGGTTCCCCTGACGATTTTCGCAGAAAACTCCTTTTTTGATATATTTTTCAAATTTTTCTGACATCCGGAAGATACCCCCTGTGACAGGTGCTTTTTCTAGCTGAATTCGGATTCCGATGAATAAATTTGTAAAACTATAAAACACAGAAAAAACAACGAAATAACATAAGTATAGCACTCTTATATGAAATATATCAATGAATAAAGGAGAATTAACATATAAAACAGTGATGCAAAATGGACGTATCACTCGGCCATACTCATTCTCGACAATCATGTTATGCATGATCACACAAACGTTCATGATATACAAGGATATCTTAATCTCAAAATAGAGTTGTCCGTCTTGTAATAGAAAATTGGGTTTGCAAAATCCCGAATAATCTCTCAACATATTTCCTAACCGGTGCTTGTGCATTATGAAAATAAAATTCTTTCCTATCTTCGGTTTGTGAACCGGCTTCATAAAAGTTTTCCACCTCGGGTAGATGCCGTCAGCAAGATAATAACTATAGTTATATGTGTGGCCATTTGTTACAAACTCCACCGGTAGAGTTTCACCCATTGTAATCTATGTCATGAGTGGAGACCGATTAAGAATATTGATGTCATCGCAAGAACCGGACGTGATTGTCGGCGTGCTGAGACGACCCTCCAATGGCACACAAATAGGGCAAAATCCAGCGCGTTGGCAAAAAAAAAATACCGCCCGCAGGGTTTTTCAGTTTTTTTTTTTTTTTTGAACATAGGGTTTTTCAGTTGGAGCGGTCGTTTTTTCAGCGATTGTTCGTGTCCCGCAGGAGGCAAGACCCCACCGCACCCATTGTTCGTGGGGAAAATTGGTTATTTACCCAAAAGTTGAGCAGCCTTGGATCATTTATCCAAAGTTGGTGTTGCCTTGGTAAAATACCCAACACGTATTTAAAACCAAAATAAAGATCTAGTAAGGACCTAAAAGCAATTATATACCAGCCTATAGTTAATTGATCGGATCCCTCACATCTCATGTACGTAATTGTCTTGCCTGCTAGAGATTTGCTATGCCCGGCCTCAAGCAAGGTGCAGCCAACAGTACGTACATAAATATTGTCTGCTACTCCCTCCGTTCTATATTAGATGACTTTGAATTGGATGTATCTAGACATATTTTAGTGCTAGATACATCTATTCCAAAGTCATCTAATATGGAACGGAGGGAGTATGTTCTATCTAGCTAAAATTGGTCCAACTACTTAAATCATGGAAGTAGCAAATCTCTAACAATTATAACTGATTACTGCTTCAATGTTAACTGTAGTCATACTGAAGAAACGGAACTGGGCGCAGCCAGAGATGACATGGTGCGCCTTGACAACAGAAAATTCGCATTGGGAGGATGAATATGGGCGGAGCAATAAATCAGGCTACAAAACAAGGGATAACTCAAGTGCAGACATGCATAATAGAATACGTATGTCGTTGAAAAGAGCATATTGAATACGTACATAGGGACGGCGCAGGTCGGCGGATACGCCAGTCATGGACTAACGGTTCCGAATACAAGCAGAAGGCGTCGAAGACCGGCTTTGACAATGCTGGTCGACGGACAGACGGCAAGCCCTTGTTGGCGACGGCGACCGCAGCGTGACTTGCCGGGTGGCGTGGTGCATGCACAGGCAGACTTGATCCACGTTCTGAACATGGGCATGGCCTAGGTCACGAACAAGATCCAATCGATCGGTAGCATATAATTTCTTTTAGGTCCCTGTTAGATCTTTATTTATTTTTAAATACATGTTGGGTATTTTACCAAGGCACTACCAACTTTGGGTAAATGATCCAAGGTAGCTCAACTTTTGGGTAAATAACTAATTTTCCCTTGTTCGTGTCCCGCAGGAGGCAGAAGGCAGGCGAGCGAGGAACCCTAACCCGAAAGAGGAATCAGTCCCACATCCCGCACCAAAATCTACCGAGATTTCCGACCTATCTCAACCCAATAGCGTAGTAAGTTGAGGATGAGCGGTGAGAGGAGGGGACGGCCGGCGGCGGCGACTTGTCCTAATCCCTAATTTTTTGCAGGCAGCGACGATGACGGCGCTTCTTCGACTCGGGGCGGCGAGGAGGCTCGGGCGAGCGGAGGAAGAGGGACGACGCCGGCTGGGGTCAAGGCTCGTGCACACCGATGAGGTATCTTAACCAAAGCTGACATTTTTACATCTCATGATTTACTGCTAGTTGTTTCCTGCAAATACCCATATTAGAGGATCTAGCTAGTGATAATTGAACTCTTCACAGCTAACATCTGTGACCTGTTAATTTGGTCTCTCTTGTATTACAAGGAAGGGCAATATTACCTGTCCAAAGTTGCAGTTTTACATGAACCAATCATCCTAACGTTGTGACTTTTACTCACCCCCCTAAGGAAAATTACCATGTTAAATTTGTTGATCTGCTGTTTTGATGACTCCTTCTGCCTGCTGCAATTCATAGCACTAGTCAATCATCTGTTTCCCGTGCACACCGGTGAGAGCTAGCTTAACCAAAATTGTCATCTTTTTCCTCCGCATGATTTCTGTCTAGTTGTTTAGGTGTGTAAATACCTTGCGCAACCATGGGGCCATGGGAATTCTTCGCAGCTAATTAACATGTGTGACTCATTAATTTGGTCTCTCTCTCTCTTTCTTCCATTAGAGAGCATGATTAACCTCCCCAAATTAGCATTTTATTAGAGGAAGCAACCTTTATTTCCTGCTCTGTCATCTTAAATTTCTGACTTCTACTCCTCCCTTTGGCAAAATTATAAGATACTTAATTTTTTGCTCTGCTGTTTTGGCCTCTTCTATCTGCTACAATTCATAACACTAGCCAACAATCGATTTCCTAGCTGTTCCAACAGAGGGAAAATCCATTTCAAGCAATCCATTGACCATTCAACAATTAGCAACCAAACGTTTACACCATATTGGCTCTGCTAGTAGTTCCTTGGCGTCATGCAATCATTTTCAAACCTTAATTGACAGTATTCTTCCTATCCATCATGTCAAGGAGGAAGCTGGGCGCGTGCTCAGGCAGCAAACGGATTCACTTTTGCGCGAGGTCCAGCAGAAGAAAGAGGAGCTCTATGATATGTTAATTAAGGCAGAGGTGAATTCTAAGATTTCTTCCTGGCCCAACTTGCGGCTACTCCAGCATCTTTCTCTAGTAATCACCCCAAGACCGCATGACGCTGCCTGGTATGGTATCTAACAAATGCACTTGTCTATTTCTTGTTCCTTTCCTGTCTGACAGAGGATGATATAATCTCATTTCACCTACCTACAGGGACCATGTTCAGGCCGGAAGAAAGCTTAGCAGTGGGCTCAAGAAAGCTGGCCTCATTACATTACCATTTATGGTTGCTTCTTGGTCAGAGTATTGCAGAGATTATATTAATGAGAAGGTAGCTCCGGCAGTGATGATGGAAGAAGAGCATGAAGCATGATCCTGACTGATGGGAATCTAGTCTTGACGCAAGAAGAAGCAACACTGAAGACAACATCTTATCTATGGAGAAGCAGGCCCTTTATTATAGGGATGTCAACTTGTTATCTACTAATTATTATCATCACTATTCTGGGAATGCCTTTTATTATGTGATACCTAGAACTTTATTGCAAGTCTAGCACCGGTGGACTCCTATATTTGTGATGTTGTGTGACATTGTATGGTATGGCATTCTAATTTAATCGATGAGTTGTGTGTGACATTGTATGGTATGACGTTCTCCTGTTGTCATCTTAAATAATGGTAATGTGTGCCAAAATTAGCTCTCTTCTTATTTCATCATGCTTATGGAGGAGTAGTTGAAACAGATGATACGTTTATGATCAGCCTGCAGTGCTTGTTAATGTTTAGAATCCTGTACAAGATGTGATGCTTGCTGTAGGTTCTGCTCTGCTACATTCCTGGATGTGTTGCAATCATAGTTTCACAGGGAGGTCTTCAAATTTCTAAATGACTTCGGCCTTTTGGTGATGATCTCCTGTGTGAAATTCGAGAAATTGCTCCGTAAAGGTCCGGTGGAAAAGCAGGCTCCTCGGTTTGCTAAATAGTGTTTAGAATTGAGAGGTCTCCGCTGTGAATTCCATCTTGCAATGCTTCGGTCCGATCTCTGGGTTTGTCATGCCACCCTGATGATAACTGAATTTTACGGGGAAAGTAGGAGCTTTAACATGTCGGTATCTAGGACTGCCGCTCTGAAGAACAAGTGCCCACTGACAGAATTGCAGCCCTTGTACAGTTTTCCCCCTATTAATGCAAAAGGAGAGCTCCCTCCTCCTGTTTCCGTCAAAGAAAAATAATTCTTGGGGCATCTGATTGCCTCCTTCCCACAAGGTGAAAGCTTAAGGCGCTGCAAATATTTATTTGGTTTGCATATATGTCGCCCATATTATAGATGCAATATACATTGAACCAATTAATATTGTTTTATGTTTATTTGTTTTCAGGATGCAATTCGTGCCAAGAAAATTCAGTGATCACGTTCATCCTTTTGCTATGTTTGTGGCTTGTACTGGAGTTTCAGATGGTATATAATTTATCTTGGTAGATAGCTCTGAAGTTCACTGTACTCTAATCTGAAGTCTTTTGGACTGGTCCATTTTATCTTGTTCGATCAATACTATCGAAAAGTGTGGTAGCATCATACTGTGCACTGAATTTCATGTCGCTTGATCACCTGAGCTTCACAAAATACACAATATTTTGGAGTAGAATCACATCCATCACCCTTATTTAAGAAGGCAACAACAGCCCAGAAAATCCAGAATTAGATTAGAATGGCATACCATACCATACCATACCATCACACAACACAAAATATAGCAGTCCACCGTTACTACCCAAATTCTAGCTAGCACATCATACAAACATTCCCAGAGTGCAAATAAAACAAGTTGACATCCCAGTACGAAAGGGCCTACTTCACCATCAAACAGGATGCTGTCTTCAGCCTTGCTTAGAGTACTTAGAGTACAGATCCTGCCTTTTCTTATCGTCCTCCTTCAACCTCCTTCTGTAGCGAACCACACCAGTTGTAACAGCGGCGGCCAATGAAATGAGTGCTGCTGTCTCCAGCACAGTGAGAGCCTTTCTTAGAAGATGCATACGGCGCCTGCAGGTAGGTCACATGAGATTATATCAACTCCAGCAAAGGAACAAGGATTAAACAGTGCACATATATGCTTGATATCATCATACCACTGAAAGTCATCCGGCCTTGGCTTGATTTGTACAGCAATATGTGCTAGCAGCAGTTTGTTACTAAGTCTAGAAGACCAAAAACGCTGCTCTGCCTTAGCTATCACATCATAGACCTCCTCTTTCTTCTGCTGGATCTCGTGCAGAACTTTCTCCCTGACATTCTGGATAAGAAGAATACTGTCAATTAAGGTTTTGATGACGCCAAGCAACTACTTGCAGGGTTAATATCGTGTAAATGTTTTGGTTGCTAATTAGGGGCCCTGCTGAATGGATTGCTTTAAATAGCTTATCCCTCAGTTGGAATAGCTAGGAAATCAATCATTGACTAGTGTTACGAATTGTAGCAGGCAGAAGAGGCCAAAACATCAGAACAACAAATTAAGCATCTTATAATTTCGCCAAAGGGACCAAATTAACGAGTCAGACGTGCTAGCTGTGAAGAATTCAATGGTTACCCGCTAGAGGTGTTTAGTTACACAGCAGCACAGCTAGAAAGAAATCATGCAGAGGTAAAAGATGCGAATTTTGGTCAAGATAGCTCCCATCAGTGTGCACATTATGCAAATCATTGACTAGTGTAATGAATTGCAGCAGGCAGAGGAAGAGATTGTTCAAGACACCAAGACAGCAAAGCAACCAGTTTAGCATCCTATATAAATATTGTATGTTGCAATTTGCTTAAGGGAGGGGTGAGTTAAAGTCAGGACTTTAGGCTGATCAACAAAGGCCGGTTCATCTAAAACTGCAACTTTGTGCAGGTAATATTGCCCGCATGTGAAATAAAAAGCTAATACAAATTAAGGATTTAAAATAAAATAGATAGAAATAAAAACTAAAATATATTTGAATAAAAAATATTTAATTTTCTCATCATTTCAATTATTATTATTTCGTAGTTACAAGAAATAAAAGAATAGCTCCCCAAGTCGATACATAAAAAGCTAAATTCGCCGATTTTGTTGCCTACGTTTTTGCTCCAAAATATTTGGTGGTGAGAAGAAGGTTTGTCATTAAAAGGGACTAATTTAAATTGGTGAGTAGCGCCATGAGAACGATTTTTTTAGTTCTTTACAATCAGCCCGTAGCAACGCACGGACATTTTTGCTAGTACATGATAAATTACAGAAAAAATGTAAAAACGAGATACATAATGACGGAACCTCGTCAGAGGGCGGGGAGTTCCCGCATTGCATTTAAGAAGAAGAAGAGTTGATCCAGTTAATAAGGGAAACCGGACCCGAAAACCACATATTACACGGTTAATTAGGGAAAACCGGTGAAAACCACAAGCACTCCACTACTGATCAGGGCACATCGTGTGAACCTGACACAAGGGTTCCTACGAACAAGGCCATAGGAAACCCATTGTGCTCAGCCAAACCAAACTCCGCAACCTCGAGAGCACTCATGCAACAAGAAGAGAACACACGCCTAGCCCTATGGAGAGGGGACTTAAGCATTAATCTATACCAACTCACGAATAGCCTTGATCACCGTATAGGCTTCTTGCACATCTGCAGATAAGGCTTCACCTTCTCTTGCATGTCTTCATCAGAGCCTTTCTTAGAGATCTTGTCCTTTGCCAAATCTCGGAATGCCTCTGTCAACCTATAATCAACATGCTTGGAAGCCGGGATATTGCAATCCTTGTTTTCTTCTTCAACCGTCCACTCCCCCTACCGGCACAGGTGGAGTCTCCTTCAATGTGCATATGGATCGGGGCATCGAGCAGGCAAAGCGGCGCCGTGTAGCTAAAGTTGTTGAGGAGCTCATCTAGCAAGGTGGGCGAAGTTGGGCCAAGCGGCACATCTTTGCCACCAAGTGAAGCGACAGACTCAGAAACCTTCAGATTGTGAAGGTCACCTGGCAGTGTCAACTCCACAAGCACATCCCCAACAGAGCTAACCGGCAGAGCCTCCTCAGCCAACTCCAACTCCTTGCATGAAGCCATGACTTGCTTACCTTCGTCTTGCTCCTCGGTGACCTGAAAGACCACCTCGGGTAGGACAAAACCTAGGTCAGGCGGATCATCCGTAGCCTGCCCAATCACACCATAGACAAGCAATCGGACCCAACCACCTCCGTAGCATGAGCAAGCCTTCCACCAAAAGCCTCCATCAGCTCCCATAGACCAGAGACCTGCGCAGTCCAACCCTTCACAACAACGACTAGTTGTTGAAGGGGTTGGGACACCTCCTCCAGACGACTGGCGAACATGGCTTGCAACTCAGCGCATAGCACCTCCGCATGCGCCACAAGGAGAGGCTAAAACATCCCCAAATCAGCGATAGGAATTATAGCATCAGCCACACAACATCTCACTCCACGAGGAGCCTCCTGCTCGGCGATAACCGTTGCCCATGATCGATGAGGTCGATGAGGGGCTAGAGTCGAGTGGTCGCAAGGGTCCCTCAAGTGACTGATACGTCTCCAACGTATCTATAATTTCTGATGTTCCATGTTGATATTATGCCAATTGCTACATGTTTTCTCCCTTCTTTATAACATTTTTACACATTTTCCAGGACTAACCTATTAACAAGATGTCAAGTGCCAGTTCTCTGTTTTCTGCTTTTTTTTATTTCAGAAAAATTGTTCTGGAAATATTCTCGGAATTGGACCCCACGAATCCCGAAGTTCCTATTTTCCTCGGAAGCATACAGAAGTCCGAAGAGGAGTCAAAGACGGGCACCAGGGGGGCCTCACCGTAGCTAGGCGACGTCGCCCTTTCGCCTATTTATTCTCTTCCGAAGAAAAACCCCACGGACCTGATAAAAAATCCCCGAAAAGTTCCGTAGCCGTCGTCGTCGTCAACCCTAGATCAGGGGGGTTCTGAAGCTGTCTCCCGTAACCCTACCGGAGAGGAGATCGTCACCGGAGGCCTCTTCATCACCATGCCTGCTTCCGGAGTGATGCGTGAATAGTTCATCCTTGGACTACGGGTTCATCGTAGTAGCTAGATGGTTGTCTTCTCCTCCTATGCCTCAATGTTTAGATCTCGTGAGCTGTCTAACATGATCGAGATTGTTCTTATGTAATTCTATGTGCTGTGTTTGTTGGGATCTGATGAATATTGAACTTATGCCAAGTTGATTATAGTCTTTATTTCATATGTTATTTGTGATCTTGCATGCTTTCCGTTGCTAGTGGTTGCTCTGGCCAAGTAGTTGCTAGTGACTCCAAGAGGAAGTATTTATGCTCGATAGTTGGGTTCATGTCTCATTTTCGCCTGTGCTCGAGTGACAGAAACGTGACGGGGAGGATGTGCTGTTGACACTAGGGAGAAAACAGCGGTGTGAGTGCTCGCGTGCACAATCATTGCTTACATTACACACATTGTTTAATGCGATTATCTGTTGCTTGCAACTTAATACTTAAGGGGGTTCGGATGATAACCTGAGGGTGAATTATTAGTCATAGATGCAGTTGGATTACAGTCTATGTATATTGTTGTAATGCCCGCACTAAATATCATAGTAGTCATCATGTCATGAATGTGCACTACGGTGCAACCTCTATTTGTCAATTGCCCAGCTGTAATTTGTTCACCCGGCATGCTATATTTTATGGAGAGACACCAGTAGTGAACCTATGAACCTAGGTCTTTTTTTCCTACACTGTTAAACAAACCACTACAATTCTCTGCTTTCTTTACTTACGGCAAGCATACACCATTTTACACACTACACGTCTAATCTTTGTTTTCAGCAAGACCGGTGAGATTGACAACCTCACTGTACCGTTGGGAGAATGTATTTTGGTTGTGTTGTGTGTAGGTTCCGCGTTGTTGCTCACACCGGTGAGGCGCCATCACCACCGTCATTGGCATCAACTTTCCGAAGATCCTCTTTCTCCTACTGGATTGATAACCTTGGTTCTTAACTGAGGGAAATTCTTACCGTTGTAATAATCACACCCTCCTCTTGGGGTTCCCAACACGCCATCACAAGCATCAAGAATTTCTGGCGCCGTTGACGGGGACTTAAAATTCATTATCATCAAGAAGTCTCCCCGTCAAGGCACCATCAAGGCATAACAGCGACCCGGAGGCGCTGGAGGTGAGTGGCGGGGTATACCATCTCTTCCATGAGAGGCATCGGGCGAGGGGGCAAGGTGGCGCGCCTGGCTGTCCCGCTCGAGATGGCTGGGGCAATGACATCCAAGGCACCGAACAGGGCAATGGTAGTCTGCGACAAAGTGGTCCAGCGCCAACATTGGAAGCACAAGCCGAAGGTCCTCCACTTGAAGGCAGGGAGAGCCCCGTCTCCTTCCTGGGAGGCGGAGCAGGCGCCTTCTCCAGCCTCGGGCGACGCCGACTCCCAACCTCTTCCCAAGCCCGCTTCGCAGTCACCGGGGGAACCTCGGAGTGGTGCACCGGCGTGAAATTTGGAGGGAGCTGAGCAGGGGGAGGTGGCAGAAGGACCTCGGAGCACCCGGGGAGGAAAGACGGTGGCACCATATTATCCAACAGCAGAAGCAAGCGCAGCAGCAGGATCTGAATCGGGATAGATATGGGGACCCAGAGTGGGATGCTGAGAGGGAGCATCGGTGGCTTGAGAGAGGATTGGGGAGGAAGGGAGGTCCATGAGAGAAAGGGGTGGCAGGGCAAGGGGGAGCCTTCAGGCCAAGCTTGGTAGGGGCGGCCGGGACGGCCGCGGTGGCGCACCCTGCGTCGCAAGAGCTCATACCCTTTCCCGCTCGCTTTTGTGTCGCGTTGAAAGGCGCGCGGAACTAGGGTTGGGTTTGCCCCCGTGTCGCCCTGGAAGGAACGACGCGAGGTCTTTTTTTCCTGTTCGCAAGTTCTTTCCAACTCAGAACGAGTACAAGTCGGAAATTTATGATGATCGACCAGGAAATAAGATTGCTTCCTCTAATAAAATGCTAATTTGGGTAGGCTAATCTTGATCTTGCTTCTAACGGAAAAGGAGAGGGCCAAATTAACGAGTCACACGTGCTAGCGGTGAAGAATTTTCAATGGTTACCCGCTAGAGGTATTTAGTTACACATCAACACATCTAGAAAGAAATCATGCAGAGGTAAAAGATGCAAATTTAGGTTAAGATAGCTCCCATCAGTGTGCACATTATGCAAATCATTGACTAGTGTAATGAATTGCAGCAGGCAGAGGAAGAGATTGTTCAAGACACCAAGACAAAAAAGCAACCAATTTAGCATCCTATATAAATACTGTATGTAGCAATTTGCTTAAGGGAGGGGTGAGTAAAAGTCACGACTTTAGGTTGATCAACACAGGACAGTTCATCTAAAACTGCAATTTTGTGCAGGTAATATTGCCCGTCCTTCTAATACAAGACAGTCCAAATTAACAAGTTCCCAGATGCTAGGATTGACGAATTCGATTATCGCTGGCTTAGATCCTTGATCGCGTGAGGTATTTGCACAGAAAAACTAGCATGCGGGGTAAAAGATTCAGCTTTGGTTAAGGTACCTCCTCGGTACTGTACATGCGCCTTGGCACGAGCTGGCGTCGCTCCTTGTTAACCAAGGGCTGGATTCATAGGTTAGATAGAGTGATTCCTTCCGAGGAATTGCTCCGGAAGGAAGAGGAACTGGTGAGATCTATTCGGTTACAAGAAACGGCTTCCGCCGTGATCCAAGCCAAGTTCTATAGTAGGAGACGTAGCTACTTATCTACCTCGACACCCACTCGGGGCCAGCGTAACGCGACGACGGATCGCCCAGCCTCTTGGGCCTTGGGTACCAACTGGCCCATCATGCGGCCCACCCTCCTGGAGATTGCCACTCTTGTGCGAGGAAGACCTTGTCCTCGTGACACTCCCCTGTTCTTGAAAACCAGCTTGTCCCCAAGCTGGCGCTCTTGGAAATCTCTGTCGAAGTTCGTCCAAGTCCTTCCAGGTTGCTAGCGATTCGGGCTGGGCCGACCATTGAATCAATATCTGAGGAATGGAGTTTGCCCCCCTTTTGGGAAACGTCTCTATAAGACACGAACAAGAATAGCTAACAGGTTCTCAAGAGTAGGAAGGCGCTCAGGTACCTGCCTTTCGACGCCCTTCGCCAGCTTGAGTTGCGACACATGCAGCACTGGATGTATTTTACTATCAGCAGGTAGTTGAAGACGATAAGCTGCCGCCCCAATTCGCTCCATCACACGAAAGGGACCATAGTACTTGAACAAGAGCTTATGGTGTGCTCTCGGCGCGACTGAGGATTGCACATAAGGTTGAAGTTTCATGAATACTGCATCCCCCACCTGAAAAACACGATCGGTTCTCTTCTTATATGCATGTGCCTTCATATGAGCACGAACCCTCTCAAGGTGTTGCTGAAGTAAACTGAGCACCAATGAACGGTTCTGTAGCCAGCTATCCAATTCGGTCACTGTGCATGCATCCTCTGAAGAAATACCAAAGTGTCGTGGTTCTTGCCCATATAGGACATGGAATGGTGACTTCCCATCTAGCGCCGAGTGCATACTGGTATTGTACCAATATTTAGATAATGAGAGCCACTAAGCCCATTTAGCAGGACAATCATGTGTGAAGCAGCAAAGATACGCCTCCAAGCATTGGTTCACCCGTTCTGTCTGACCGTCCGTTTGAGGGTGGTACGACGAACTCATTTTCAAAGCAGTTCCACTGATTCTCGTCATTTCCTTCCAAAACTTGCTAGTGAACACTTGATCACGGTCAGACACTATGGATTCTGGCATACCGTGGAACTTGTGCACATGCTCCATGAAGGCCTCTACAACAGACGAAGCTGTAAATGGATGGCTAAGACCGATGAAATGCGCGTAACGCGAGAGTTTGTCCACTACCACCAGGATACAATTGAACCTCCCAGAACGCGGCAGGCCCTCGATGAAATCCATAGTCACTGTTTGCCAAAACTTACTGGGCACGGGTAGTGGAGCCAACAATCTAGGGTACTTTACCCTCTCCGGTTTCGCCTTTTGGCATATCACACACTCCTGCACAAATTGAAACACCTGTTTCTTCATTCCCTTCCAGTAAAACAAATTTTTGATTCCGCTCAAGGTCATAGGAACACCTGAATGCCCAGCCACTGGACTGGAATGAAACGCCTCGATGATTTTGCGCGTGAACTTCTCCTCTGCAGGCAGCCACAATTTATGTTTATAACGGATAATGCCATCTTTTAGTGAGTACTGCTCATCTGCCGACGACTGAATTGCCAATCTCAGAAAGAGATCCTTTGCCTCTTGGTTCTTGTGGTACAACTCCCCGATTTCAGTCATCCAAGCTGGTTGCAACTGGGACACGGCTAACATTGAGCTTTCCCCCTGCGGCTTCCGTGACAATGCGTCTGCCACCCTATTTTCCGTTCCCTTCTTATACTTGATACTGAATTGCAGCCCCAACAACTTGGTGAACACCTTCTGCTGCCATGGTGTGTGCAGTCGCTGATCCGGCAGATGAGCGAGGCTGCAGTGATCAGTCCTAATGACGAATTCTGCGTGTTGAAGGTACGGCCGCCATTGTTCCACTGCCAGGAGAATGGCCATGTACTCCTTCTCATAGGTGGACAAGCCATGGGTGCGTGGTCCCAGTCCTTTACTTACAAATGCAATGGGTGGCCTTTTTGCTGTAGTACTTCTCCTACCCCTTTATCACTTGCATTAGTCTCCACTTTGAATGATACAACAAAATTCGGTAAAGCCAACAGAGGAGCTGAAGTTAATGCCTTCTTCAATGTGTGAAAGGCTAATTGAGTTTCCACTGTCCACACAAAAGGAACATTTTTCTTCAGCAGATGGGTCAAGGGTTGACTAATCACTCCATAATGCCTGACAAATTTTCTATAATACCCAGACAACCCTAAGAAGCCCCTCAATTCTTTTGGGTTTGTTGGAATTGGCCAATTCTGCACATCTTCCACTTTACAGGGATCGGTTGCCACTCCTTGCTCATTTACCACATAGCCTAGGTAATATATGCTAGGTTGGGCGAAAGCACATTTAGATCCTTTTACCTTCTAGTGATTGCTCCTCAACAACTCAAGCACATGGTTCAGATGTTGCAGATGATCCTCATAGGACTTGCTGTAGACTAGAATGTCATCGAAAAATACAATAGCATACTTCCTCAAGACAGGTGCCAGCGTTTCATTCATCAGTGCTTGGAATGTGGCAGGTGCACCGATTAATCCAAACGCCATCACATTGAATTGGTAATGAACATTGTGTGTGTGAAAAGCTGTCTTGTGTTCCTCCCCTGGGGCTAACCTTATCTGGTGATAACCTGCACGCAAATAGAGCTTCGAGAACCATGCTGCTCCTCACAGTTCATCCAACAACTCGTCGATGACTAGTAACAAGTACTTGGCCTTGAGTGTCAATAAATTAAAATTGCGATAATCCACACACAGTATCAATGTAAAATCTTTCTTCGTGACCATAATAATAGGTGATGCAAAAGCGCTATCACTGATAGAAATTTCCCCCAAGTCCAACATCTCCTGGATCTGCTTCTCAATTTCTGATTTAAGCTCAGGAGAATATATGTATGGACGAATTTGTACTCCTAGCGCCCTCACTCAAAGGATCTTATGGTCACAACTACGGCGAGGAGGTAGGCCTGTAGGTGCCTCAAACACTTCACCAAACTTATCGAGCAATTTCTGAATTTCCTCTGGTATGGCCTCGGCATCACTTGGGTGTACCAGGTTCAGTTCCACCACAGTACATAAGAACTCCTCTGGCAATTCCCCTTGCAGGAGCACTGTCCTCCCCTTGTGCGCAAACGACAGCCACTTCTGCTCCCAATTAACTTGCATGGTGCCCATAGATGCTAGCCAATCCATGCCAATTATCCCATCATAATGTTTGAGTGGCAAGAACTTGAAATCAGAGAAGAATTCTTGTCTATCTGCTACCCAAGCACACTGAGGCACCATGGGAGTGCATGCCAGTTGGCCTCCTCCTGCCACCCGTACCCTTTGCTTCCACGGCAGCAACTGTGCATCAGGAAAGCTGCCCAATAATCTGTCACTGAGAAACGAATGAGAACTTCCTGAGTCCACCAAAAATACCACCTCTAATCCAGCCACATGACAATGCAAACGATAGCCCCCTTGTCGGTTGTCGCCGATTGAGTTTCTGAAGATAACACCATGAGATCTTCGTCGCTCTCTTCTGATTCAGTTTCTCCAATTGCACAGAAATCCATCGGTTCTTGCACCACGTGTAACTGTACAGTGGGACTGCATTTGTGGTCCTTTCCCCATTTTTCTCCACACGTAAAGCATAACCCCTTGGCTCTTCTGTAGGTTTTGAGAGTTGCAAGCCGGTCTGGGTCTGTGGAATTCTTGGGCAGTGGTCCACTTCGGTGCTCATCAAGAGACTTTGGAGAATAAGTCTTGCTCGACCTGGAAGACGAGGAAGAACCCGGCCTACGGTAAGCTCCAGCATTTAGTTCTGTATCCCATTCTCCTACTTCTTCCTGCAAGGCAGCAATAGTGTATGCAATATCCAAGTTTTTTGGCATTTGAATGGCAATAACAACGCGAACTTCAGGCTTAAGACCATCTATGAACCTAGTGGTGTAATGTAGCATGTTAGGACTAGGTTCATACGCCGCTAGCTGATCCATAATGGCAGAAAATGCTGCAATATACTCCACTACGGTGCCTGTTTGCCTAAGCCTATAAAGTTTACGCACTAGCGACTGATGCTGATTTTTTCGAACCTAAGCACTACAGCAGCGCACAAATCCTCCCAAGTGGCCCTAACAAACTGATGCTGGACAGATGAAAGCCACACCGCTGCATCGCCCTTAAACTGCAAGGTCGCGACAACAATCCACAAATCTGGGCCCGTGTCAAAGAGAGCAAATTAATCCTCATTACGCGCTTGCCAAAACTTAGGATTATCTCCATGGAACTGGGGAAAATCCATGGCAGGTGGTTTGCCATGATTCATGGATGATCCCCTCCTCTCTCTCTGAATCAAGCTACCGAACGACGAGGCAGGAATCAAATTAGTGTTCGAATTCGCTTGGATACCTCGAGCCGGAGGCGAGACATAGAGTTGCGAACCACTATTCCCCAACCTCTGTGTAGTCGTGGTAGCACGGTGCCCGCCTGGGCCGGTCTCCGTGGCTCCCCTCGACATCCTGGTGGGCGGCGTCGAGTCGTCGGAGTGGGAGGCGAGACCTAGTTCGGTGCGGAGATCGGTGTCCATCGTGTCCGTGTAGGCATGCATGTTGCGGACCATGGGCCCCATCGCCTTGTCGACCGCCTTCTCGACGACGTTCGTCA
>CM054061.1:7139707-7282207 GCA_028641055.1 Alopecurus myosuroides | reverse complement strand
TACCATTCCAGGATCTGGAGTCGCTTGCAGATGCTGTCATGATGATGGAGCATAGGCGCCAAAATTCCTTTGACAACAGGAAGAGAAAGATGATATATCAAGGAGGACATAGTGCACCAAGGAATAGCCCTGCTCCTTATGCGAGACCACCACCACCAAGGGCGCATGCTTATGCACCTCACCCGCATAACCAGTTTGCGCCAAGGACCAACTACAACAACCACAACAACAACAACCGTGCACCTTATGCACCCAAGCCTGGAGGAAATGGGAATGGAAACAACTTCAACCGTGCTACAAAACCTAACACGAACCCGAAGCCAAATGGAGGTTGCTTTGTCTATGGAAAGGACGGACACTTTGCTCGTGAGTGCCCAACCAAGAATACTGCTCCAGCTCAGGCCAATGCAACCAAGATGATCCAAGGACCAGTGATCAGGAAGCAGAATGTGATGAAGGGCCATCTGAATCATGTCACTACTGAGGAAGTACAGGAGGCACCAGATTTGGTGATGGGTACGTTTCCTGTCAACTCGTTACCAACTGAAGTACAGTTTGATTCTGGTGCATTGCATTCTTTTGTCACTAATCCATTTTCTGAAAAGAGTGGTATGAATCATAAACGTATGCATAACCCTATGTTAGTACAAATACCCATAGCTAGTACCAAAGCCAACCTTGTTTGCAATGAAGTACCCGTAGAAATACAAGGGAATTTTTTTCATGCCGATCTGATAGTACTGGGATCCCAAGGGATAGAAGTAGTACTAGGTATGAATTGGATGACCAAGTACAAGGGTGTTATTGATTGCACCAAGAAGTCCATTTCAATGACCACTAGTGATGGAGAAAACATTGCTTTGATCGCAACCAAGCCTTCATCAGAGACTCACTGCCACACTTGTATAGCGAAACCCACACTTGAGGAAGTTCCGGTAGTATGTGATTATCTGGATGTATTTCCTGAAGAATATGCCCCCTAATAGGGATATCGAGTTTATCATTGAGTTAGTACCTGGAACTAGACCAATAGCACAGAATCCTTACCGGATGAATCTGAGGAGTTAGATGAGTTGAATAAACATCTGGATGACATGTTGCGGAAAGGTCTGATTCGCCCTAGTGCATCACCATGGGGATCACCTGTCATTTTTGTGGAAAAACGGGACGGTTCCGCTCGTTTATGTGTGGACTACCGTAAGTTGAATGATGTGACCATCAAGAACAAATACCCGTTGCCCAAAATTGAAGACCTTTTTTACCAGCTAAATGGGGCAAGAATTTTCTCAAAGATCGATCTTTGCACTGGTTATCACCAGTTGAAGGTTCGTGAGACCGATATTCCCAAGACCGCATTCACCACACGTTACAGATTGTATGAGTACACCGTGATGTCTTTTGGTCTGACCAATGCCCCTACCTATTTCATGAATCTTATGAAAAAGGTGTTCATGGATTGTCTGGACAAGTTTGTCGTGGTGTTCATTGACGACATTCTTATTTACTCTAAGAGTGAGAAAGAACACAAAGAACATCTGAGAACTGTCCTCCGAACACTTCGTAAGCATCAACTGTATACTATGTGGTGGCTCTTCTCTATGAGTTATTGAATCTGAGATTGCAATTGTTTCTCTTGAGTTATTTGAGTAGATGTATCTTATGTACCCCGTTCTTATTTGCTAGCTTTGATCAATCTAGTTCTTGAGAGCGTGTGTGGGGTGATGGGTGCATTAGTTGGAGTAACGGGGGGTGGCTAGTGCTGTGAAAGTGACAGAAGTTCAGCGATCCACTTAGGTTTTGTTAAACCTTTCTTAGTTACCTCACTAGGGATAAAAAGGAGTACCTTGTTACCGGGGATTTTAAGTGACACTAATCAATCTCCATGACTAGATCTAGCAAGTTCTTACTTCAACTTCATGTCACATTGCTTAAAGCTATACTCTGGTTTTTCCTTAATTATCGAGGTGTTATGATTTATTTCGCATCTTGGTGGAGTATAATAGGGATCAATATGACCGTAGAGATCTATATGCTAGGACGTGATGCCCATACGAAAGTACTCAATGTTAAACATGTTATTGTAATCTCACATGTAATTCTTTATTTCCACCGTCTACCACTTTATTTGAGAGAATGCAAGTGTGAAACCATGAACCCCGGTCCTATTTTAATTATAAGAAAACACTCTAGTTACTTTGCTGCAATTTACTTTACTTGCACTTTACTTTACTTGCATCTCCAATTCGAATTTACATTATCTCCATCACAACTTTCATCACAAAAATACAAAAACAATCCATTGCATATTTATTTTCTCATTTGCATTTAGTAGTAGATTTAATTATTGCACATTTACTTTCAGTTTTGCATTGCAATTTAGAAGTCTCACACCTTGTGCTTGACAACCACTTGGTGAGGTTGAGGGCACAAAATTCTCTACTTGTTTGCAGGATCCTGGAGGAAGCTTGGAAGACAACTGCTGAAATACTGGCTCCTCAAGAGTTCGATATAAACCCTCGAGTCACCCTCGTGGGGAAGAAGGTTTGCCACTAGCTACACACTCTGCACTTGGAGTCTCAACCTAGCCATCAGTGAGGGATTGAGTTACATAATTATTCTATAGGTGGAAGATTCTTCACATCTTCAGATTTAATACCCCTCTCTTTAAGAGATTTCTTGGCTTCTCTCATCACTTCGTCATTTAATTCAACCATTCCCCTCTTCTTGGGTGTTGGTGTTGGTGTTGATACTGGAGTAGGGGTCGGCTCAGGCTCAACCATAGTCCAATCATCATGATTTTGGCTTATTTTAGCCATTAATTCCTCAGCTTCATCTGGAGTTATTTGCCTGAAAACACAATCAACACAACTATCCAGGTATGTCCTAGATTCAACAGCTAGTCCAATATAGAATATATCAAGAAGTTCATTATTTTCTAGCTTATGCCCAGGTGTAGTCCTAACTAAAGAACAGAACCTTGCCCAAGATACATGCCATTTATCTCCTTCCAATTGGTTGAAATTAAATTTATTTTGTAAAGCAGCATGTTGAGCACTAGCAGGAAAAAAATTCTGAAAGAAAGCATTAGCCAAACCAATAGGACTATCAATAGATCCCGAAGACAAATTATTAAACCAAGTTTTAGCTTCATCTATTAATGAGTAAGTGAATATTTTAGCAACAAAGTAGCTACGTTTCTTAAGACCATCAAAGAATAAACTACTCAAAGAGGAGAGCTCATTCATACGTTTCATATCACTTTCATTTTCAGTACCACAATAGGTTCTTTCTCAACAATATATATAAGATAAATCAAGAGAGAAATGATAATCCTTATCCCTAATATTAATGGGAGAAGTGGCAAACTTAACATCAGGAGATAATTTATATTTAACAACACGACTTTCAATAAGACTTATAACAGCATCTCTATCATTCATAGCATGTATTTCATCAATAAGATCATCATTAAGTTCAATATAGGATCATCAAAATCATCACGAGGATTCTCTCTAAGCTTAGGTGAAACAGCAGGAGTAACTGGATTTTTATCAGGAGTTTCAGTGTTTGCAATATTTTTAGATTTAGCAATAGTAGCATCTAAGAAAGGACCGAGAAAACCATTCTCATCAAGCATAGTGGACGCATCATCAAAATTATCAGAAGTATTTTCAGATCCAACAGAAGTAGCACGTGAATGTGGTGGTGTAAGCAGGTTACTCATAACAGATGGTGAATCAAGAGCAACAGAGGTGTTCAGAATTGTACCTCTTCTTGTAGTGGATGGTAATATAGGAAACTTTCCATCACGAGTCTTACCCATGAGAATTGATTGGCAGTAGATAATAGTACTCTCCGGTGAGCTCGCAAATAAAGCTATGCTCCCGGCAACGGTGCCAGAAAATAGTATTGATAACCCACAAGTATAGGGGGTCGCAACAGTCTTCGAGGGAAGTAAAACCCGAATTTATATATCTGACTTTTGAATCGTCCAATTCCGAGAATATTTGCAGAACAACTTTTCAGAAACTAAAAACAACAGAAACAAGAACTGGCTCTGTGGCATCTTGTCAACAGGTTAGTCCCAGAAATTCATAAAAATGACATAAAGTGTAAATAAAACATGTAGCATATGGCATGAAAACAACATGGAACATCAGAAAGTATGGTTTATGACGTATCAACATCCCCAAGCTTAGTTCCTACTCGTCCTCGAGTAGGTAAACGATAAAAACACATAATTTCTGAGGTGACATGTTACCAACATAAAGTTTATGATCATAATAATGTAAAGTATGTAAACTAGGATAAAATGAATAAAGGATGTGGTTTATAGTTGATATCAAATAGAATAATGTATAAACCATTAGGAAAAATAAATTAAAACTTTCCAAAGACTCAACAATAAAAGACAACCCGCTCTGCAAAGTATATTAAAGATGATTTAAGCTTCAAGAACAACAATATAATCATCCAAGGCATCAAACTCTCACAACAACTCCTGTTAGGATCAAGTGAAGTGACAAAAATATGCACGTAGGAAAACCATTCAATTAATTGTGCACTCAAAACAAGCAAGCATTTTGTATTGGTCCCTGGCACCAGGATGTTGTGGCTAAAAGAACACTGTGGGCGGTTTGGATGGTCAATGGAAGAAAGTCTCACACAACTGAAAGTGATCATTAGACAAGAGGAAGTCTTATAATCGAAGTTATGCAAGAGAAGTGATTGCCACACAACGGATGCACGTAAAGCTATAATTGTATGAAAGCTCTCAAATGGAACTAGTGGCGGGGGGAGGGGGGGTGCATCCAACTTGCTTGCTCACGAAGACCTAGATTACTTCTTAGGAGGCTCATCATTGGAATATACAAGCCAAGTTCTATAATGTAAGTTCCCCACATAGTTATGCAAGTCATAATGTGAAAACACTCTCCAAACTGAAGTAATGATGCTAACCAAGTACAATTGTGGAATAAATGATAGTAGTGCTGCCGCCTCTCTCTTTATTATCTCTCTTTTTCCCTTTCTTTCTTTCCTTCTTTTTTATTTTTGGGCCTTTTTTTTATATAACCTCACTGGTAAGGGAAATACTCTATTTTACAATGAATCATCACACTTTTAGTACTCATAACTCAAACTGAAATATATCTGATGTATATGAAACTAAATGCTCCTGCCAGTGTAGCAGTATGCAAAATAACAATTTAGCATGACATCAAGTAAGATAATGAGGATGTATGTTGTATGGTAATATATCTCGAAAGGGCTATGGAAATGCCATGGTAGGTAGGTATGGTGGTTGTTTTGAGGAAGATAATTTTTGGCTTATGTGTAGAAGAACAAAGTTCTCCCACAGGGTTTGTATGCACTGGTGAAGTTTGCACCGACTCCCAATGTGAGAATGAGCAATGCATGGTAACGAAGAGGCTAGCAAATATGGATGGTGGAAATGCCAGAAAACCGTAACATAGAACTCACAAATTAAAAGATTACAACTAAAATCATGATCTTACAAGGCATAATGAAAATCACTCCAAGAGGGTCCATGGCAGTGACAAGTTACTGTTGGCTACCCCGACCGTAGCACGTAACGAAACGCCATTACGATTGCTATCCGCAAAGGAAGTCATATACCATTATCCTATCAACTGGTTATTTGAGTGTGGCACAGTTTCAAGCTTTTAGACCAACCATTAATTGTTTTTACTTTATTAAACCAGAAAGTTTACCATTAATCATATTAATATCTCAAAACAACAACAAATAATCAAGTGAAACAGTTTAGTGATCTACAAGAAATAATCAATTTAACACAAACTCTCCAAATGATATAGCAATGAAACAAGAGAGTACTAACACTACTATAACTAAAAACGCTGAATAAGAGATGCATGAAATCAAGGGATAAACGCGGTACTAGCAAAAAGTGAACACTCACAAAACAATAAGAATGAAAACTAGAGAGTTGTAAGCAATGAAAACAGAGCGTGTCTCTCTCCAAAACAAGTATGATAGGATCCAACCATAAACTACAACAAAGAAAACTAAACAAACTGAAAGAAAAAATAACTGAAGCTCCAAGTAAAATCCATATGATGTGACCGAATGAAAATATAGTTTCACTAGAAGTGACATGATAAATTGTTCATGAAGAAGGGGATGCCTTGGACATCCCCAAGCTTAGATGCTTGAGTATTCTTTGAATTTGCTGGGATGAACCACGGGGGCATCCCAAATCTTTGACCTTGCACTCTTCTTGATCATATTATATACCACCCTCTTCTCTTAACCCTTGAAAACTTCCTTCACACCACTCTCAAAGAGTAATTCGCATTAGAGGGTTAGTGAAACAATAGAAAATTCACCGGTTCTGTATGGGCACAAGTGCTATTGATACTTTTAAACATTAGCTACATCCACTCATGTTTCCTAAAGTAAAGAAATCCACTCGACATAGTAAAAGATAGAATGCAAGAAAAATGGCAGAATCTGCCAAAACCAAAACAGTCTGTAATGACGAATTATTTTGGGGCACTTAAGTTGCTGAAAGAAAAAAAAACTTAAAGAACGAAAAAGTTTTGGAATTAGCTTAGGAATAAGCACAAAAAGTTTCAGGTCATTTCGACCTTTCTATGAATTATACGATTTTTTACGGTGGACAACAAAAATATGTTTCCTCCGCAGAAATCCAAAACTAACACTACTTTTCGCTAGAAACTTGACTTTTCACAACTAATACATGAAAATAAAAATACAAAGGAGTTTCTACAGAATTATACACCCCCTGACTCAAAGAAAACAGAGAAAACAATGCAAAAATAAAAACATGTGTTATCTTCCAAGAAGTGCTTTTCTTTAAAGCTATTTAGTTAGTCATGATAATTTGAGAAGATGCTCACATAAGAAATATGAATTGAAGCAAAAGAGAGCATCACCAAGAAAATGTGAAAGAAATTAAGTCTAACCCACTTCCTATGAATAATAATCTTGTAGAAAAACAAGTCAATAAAGCACAAAGTGGCTAGCATAGGAAGACAAAACAAGTGCAACTTCAAAACTTTCTACATAAAGAGGGGAAACTTGATATTGTTGAGATGCATGAAACTATGTTTCTCTCTCTCATAATAAATTTCAGTAGCAGCATGAATCAAATTAACAATATAAATATCACACAAAACATTCTTATCATGAGCCACATGCATAAAAGAATTAATACTCTCCACATAAACATATTCATTATTATTAATAGAAGTGGGAGAAAATTCAAAAAAATAGCTATCATTATAATTCTCATCACCATAATCATCAAATATAGGAGGCATATTATAATCATAGTTAACTTTATCCTCAATAGTAGATGGACTAAAAATATCATATTCATCATTGTAATCATCATAAAGAACTCCAACATGATAGACAAGTTGTATATTAGGGAGATGGTTTTGGGTAATAACTCCATAACTATGACAAGTTTCATAAGGATAATTATAATCATAGCCTATGTTATAGCATCTTTTATAACAATTATCAAAGACTGGAGGCATAGTATCATCATGGGCAATAGGATAGTTATCTTCCAAAGTGCATTCATTTGTAAACATATCATCATTTTTACTAGAAAGAGATGTATCAAGCATATAATCATCAGTGGCGAAAGGATTTTCAAACACATCATACACAAGCTCAGAGCTTTCTATATCATCATTGGAAGGAAGATGGATGGTACTAATAGTACATCAATTATCATCATTTTCAGAATTTGTACCAAAGAGATTTTCAATATCAAAAGTAGTGTGTTTCTCCCAATCATGATCACTTTCATAAATAACAGGCATAGGAAAATCATCGAGTTCAGACTCATAAAAAACTATAATAGGAGCAACATGCTTAGGGGGAGATACCGTTACCTCTCTCCTTTTAATCCTCTTATTCTTCTTCTTCCTCTCTATAGGAGGGATATGCTTGAAAGGAAGCATCTCCACATACCCTGGTTTATTGTCATAAACAATAGAAAAGTTCTTGGAGGATTCCCCCTCTTCATTAATAAGATGAAAACTAATATTAGCCCTGTCATATTTTGGTGAAGTATACTCTTTTATAATATTTTGTATGTAAGTATTCGTGTGACAATTATTGACACAATAAAGATGACAACCATGCAGGACACTATTCATATCAAGAGCACTCATATCTACCAAATAAGTGTCTCTTGATAACTCTTCACACCCCAAAAATAATGTAAGTTCATCATGCTTATTAGGAGTGATCATGTCATCACAATACAAACTTGCAGTATTCGAATAGCTATTATAGCATGCGCATTGAAAATTCAAATGACCCACTTTAAAGCAAAGTTCACAAATAAAAGGATAGATGGCACAAACTTTTTTCGCCAAGATCATCTACAGCCCTGTACCACATTCTGGTTTTTTCATTCCTATGATGGATGCAATATTCTTCTTAGATTTGATTCCTTGTACAAGGTCTAAGTGCTCCAAAAAGGTTCATTGACATGCTTATAAGAAATAGTACTTCCAGAAGTTTGAGCATGTTCATTGAATCATTAATAACAATTTCATTTTTCATGCAAGTGTCTTTAAAAGGTTCATGATATATTTCCCCATTTGCTTTAGGAACATTAATATAAGAAGCAAATGATCTATAACAACCAACAATCATTTGAGACCAATACCATATTTAGCACTAAGCTCTTGAAAATCAACAGTTCCAGCGAAAGATTTAATGCAATCAGACTCATAGTTTATACCCAATTTTTTACCTTTGTCGTTTTTCCAGCCTTCATTATTGGTTTTAATTGTTTCAAGAAGATCACATTTATCTTCAACCTTCTTGCTTGAGAACCCTCTGAACATGCATCTAGATAATCCCAACTAGATTACAAAGCTCACGATCACATAAAGATCACACCATTAGAGAGAGAGATGAAACCCATAGCTACCGGTAGAGCCCTCAACCCCAAGGGAGAACTACTCCCTCCTCATCATAGGAGACATCAACGGCGATGAAGATGGCAGTGGAGTCGATGGAGATGGTTCCGGGGGCACTTCCCTGTCCCGGCAGGGTGCCGGAACAGAGATTTCGGTCCCCCAAAACTTGTCGGCAGCGGCGGCGGAGCTACGAAACTTTTCATGGAAAACGACAGTTTTTTTAGGATTTATGTATCAGGGGGCATATATAGGCGAAAGGGTGATGGCGGTGTGCGCCCGAGGTCCCACAACACCTCCCGGCGTGGCCAGGGGAGCCCGCGCGGAGGCATGGTGTGGGGGCTCCAGGCCCCCCCTCCGGGTCTCCTTTGGACTTCCTTGACGTGTCGGGAATTCTAAGACTTTTGGCTTTTGAATCATCCGATTCGGAGAATATTTCTGGAACAACTTTTCTGAAACTAAAAACAGCAGAAAACATGAACTGTCTCTGTGGCATCTTCTCAATAGGTTAGTTCCAGAAAATCCATAAAGATGACATAAAGTGTAAAGAAAACATGAACCATATGACATAAAAACAACATGGAACATCAGAAATTATGGATAGGTTTATGACGTATCAGTTATCCATGACACGATCAACCGTGCCAATAGGTATTTCAAAAGGGACAATTTCAGTCGGTGGAGAACTTCTCTCTACCACATGAGTGGTGGAGGAACCATTCCCAAAAATATAACCAATAGTAAAGGATTCCATGATGAAGCAAAATAAATAGACATAAATAAAAATAACACTTACATTAAAAGGTTTCCTTGCCAATTTCACTTACCAATAGCGCTACACTCCCCGGAAGCGGCGCAACAAAAGTGTCTTTATGAACCATAAGTGTAGGGAATATATTGTAGCCTTTTCGATAAGTAAGAGTGTCGAACCCAACAAAGAGCAGAAGGTATTCATAAATAGGTTTGAGAAAGATATCGTTGTAAACACTAAAAAGAAAATGTTTAGCGACTTTTGTAATGAGGAATAAAGAGACAATAAGAAAATAACAATGAAAGTAAATATTTGCAGCTAGTGGCCCAATCCTTTTTAGCACAAAGGCCATGCTGGTGGTGTTTCTTATAATAGCTAAGATGTTTATTTCCGTTGCCGGAGAGATTCCACCAACCAATAGCGCTACTGAGAACACACGGAGGGTTCGTCAAGTTAATTTCATCACACTCCGTTGATTAATCTTTATCGTTTTGGTAAGTATTATGTGGGTAGACCTATGCTAGTGCACCATTTTATCCAAGACTAATGCACACATACGATTACACTACTTGCAAGCATCCACAAATACAAGACATTAATTAAGAAATAAATCTAAATGTAGCAATAAACTCGTCATATCTACTACTCCCTTATAATACATTCTTCAAGGCCCATAAAGATGAAGTGCAATGTAGTCGACGTTTACAAAACACCACTAGAGAAATAAAAACATAACTTAAATATTAAATCGGTCAATATTACTCCATGAAACATGACTACTAGTAACAAGGCTTCTTCCATGTCCTTAAGAACTAAATAATCTACTCACAACACATCATATGGATCATAATCAGAGGTAATATAATGACGTATAACAATATGGTCATAAAGTGGAAACACCGATAATTCTCACAAGCATCAACTACGAAAGAGTAATTCACACTGGTAGAGGGATCTAATGAAATACAACGATACAAAACCCTAACGGTTACATCGAGATGAAGTGGGGTGATGATGATGGTGTTGCTGCTGATGTTGATGATGACGATGATGATCTGATGATGCCCGATGCGATAACAGTGACGACGATGATGATTTCACCCTCCGAGAGGGAATTTTCCCGGCGGAATCTCCCCACGAGGAATGTCTTTTCTTCTCTGTGTCGTTTCCGTCGTGAAGCGGCGGCGGAGAAATTCTACGAAGTGTCTCCTCGATATTTTTGGGTCAAAGGGGTAAGTACGCTGAAGAGGAGCCGAAGGCAGGGCCCACGATGCCTAAGTGCCTCCCAGGTGCGGCCAAGGGGGGCCATGCCTGGGGCCCACCTGGTGGCTCCCTAACTCCCATTTTGTTGTCCTTCGGGTTCCCCTGACGATTTTCGCAGAAAACTCCTTTTTTGATATATTTTTCAAATTTTTCTGACATCCAGAAGATACCCCCTCTGACAGGTGCTTTTTCTAGCTGAATTCGGATTCCGATGAATAAATTTGTAAAACTATAAAACACAGAAAAAACAACAAAATAACATAAGTATAGCACTCTTATATGAAATATATCAATGAATAAAGGAGAATTAACATATAAAACAGTGATGCAAAATGGACGTATCACTCGGCCATACTCATTCTCGACAATCATGTTATGCATGATCACACAAACGTTCATGATATACAAGGCTATCTTAATCTCAAAATAGAGTTGTCCGTCTTGTAATAGAAAATTGGGTTTGCAAAATCCCGAATAATCTCTCAACATATTTCCTAACCGGTGCTTGTGCATTATGAAAATAAAATTCTTTCCTATCTTCGGTTTGCGAACCGGTTTCACAAAAGTTTTCCACCTCGGGTAGATGCCGTCAGCAAGATAATAACTATAGTTATATGTGTGGTCATTTGCTACAAACTCCACCGGTAGAGTTTCACCCATTGCAATCGATGTCATGAGTGGAGGCCAATTAAGAATATTGATGTCATTGCAAGAACCGGACGTGATTGTCGGCGTGCTGAGACGACCCTCCAATGGCACACAAACAGGGCAAAATCCAGCGCGTTGGCCAAAAAAAAAGAAGAGAAAATTGCTTATATACCTCTTACAAGATCATCAATGTCTCATTTGCCACCAAACAAAGGCTTTGTGCATATATACCAAACACAAAGCATTTTTTGTGCTTATTTGCCATCACCGTTAATTCCCAGTTAACCATTCCGTTACTGACATGCGGGGTCAATTTTTTTTATTTTTTTTGACATGAAGACCGTCAGTTGCTTGAGATCTACATCACGAATCCCCTTTCGTAGGCAAGGTCACCATGGCCCCGCCGCCGCCGGCCCTACCGTCCCCGCCCCCGTCGGACCTCCAATCCCCGTCGCGGCAGGTTCTCGAGCCGCTGCCGCGCCCAGAGGTCGTGGCGCCTCGGGCTCCCCATTCCCCGCCGCTGCCACGCCCAGAGGCCATGGCGCCTCAGTCTCCCGGGTCGCCGCCGATGTCGCGCCTAGAGGACATGGAGGCTCCGGCTCCCGAGCCCCCGAAACTCCCGCGCCCGGAGGTCATGGCGCATCCGGCTCCCCATTCCCCGCCGCTGCCACGCCCGGAGGCCATGGCGCCGCGGGCTCCTGAGCCACCGCCCGTGCCGCACCTGGAGGACATGGAGGCTCCGGCTCCCGACGCTCCCGCGCGCGGAGGCCATGCGCATCCGGCTCCCGAGCCCCGGCCGCTCCCACGCCTGCAGGCCATGGCGCTTTGGGCTCTCGAGCCCTTGCCGCTGCGGCACCTCGAGGCCATGGCGCCTCTGCCGCTAGCCCCGCCCCCAGACGAGACCCTCCCCGAGCCTACTCCTATAGTCGAGGAATGCGTGGCCGACGAGGATGACTACAACATCTAACATAGCTTGAGGACGTATGTGTTGAGGACCATCTTTTGGTTATGTATCAGACCTCCTGCGCCTCCTTGTTGCTGATGACTTTCTAGCTAAAATAGCTTGATTATGGCTTGTTGCTGAAATTGCTTTTGTACCGCTTACAAGTGCTTATTGTTGCTTATTTACCATCTAAAGGAAGATCTAACAGGGAGTTGACGGTGGTGGTAAATAGGCACAAAAATTCCTTTGTGCTTGGTATATAAGCACAAGTACTTTGTTTGATGGCAAATGAGACATTGATGGATTCGTCAGTGGTATATAAGCAAATTTCTCAAAAGAAAAATTACCGCGCGCGGGGTTTTTCAGTTGGAGCGGTCGTTTTTTTTCAGCGAGAGCGCAAGACGCCAAGACCCCACCCCACCCATTGTTCGTGGGGAAAATTGGTTATTTACCCAAAAGTTGAGCAGCCTTGGATCATTTATCCAAAGTTGGTGTTGCCTTGGTAAAATACCCAACACGTATTTAAAACCAAAATAAAGATCTAGTAAGGACCTAAAAGCAATTATATACCAGCCTATAGTTAATTGATCGGATCCCTCACATCTCATGTACGTAATTGTCTTGCCTGCTAGAGATTTGCTATGCCCGGCCTCAAGCAAGGTGCAGCCAACAGTACGTACATAAATATTGTCTGCTACTCCCTCCGTTCTATATTAGATGACTTTGAATTGGATGTATCTAGACATATTTTAGTGCTAGATACATCTATTCCAAAGTCATCTAATATGGAACGGAGGGAGTATGTTCTATCTAGGTAAAATTGGTCCAACTACTTAAATCATGGAAGTAGCAAATCTCTAACAATTATAACTGATTACTGCTTCAATGTTAACTGTAGTCATACTGAAGAAACGGAACTGGGCGCAGCCAGAGATGACATGGTGCGCCTTGACAACAGAAAATTCGCATTGGGAGGATGAATATGGGCGGAGCAATAAATCAGGCTACAAAACAAGGGATACCTCAAGTGCAGACATGCATAATAGAATACGTATGTCGTTGAAAAGAGCATATTGAATACGTACATAGGGACGGCGCAGGTCGGCGGATACGCCAGTCATGGACTAACGGTTCCGAATACAAGCAGACGGCGTCGAAGACCGGCTTTGACAATGCTGGTCGACGGACAGACGGCAAGCCCTTGTTGGCGACGGCGACCGCAGCGTGACTTGCCGGGTGGCGTGGTGCATGCACAGGCAGACTTGATCCACGTTCTGAACATGGGCATGGCCTAGGTCACGAACAAGATCCAATCGATCGGTAGCATATAATTTCTTTTAGGTCCCTGTTAGATCTTTATTTATTTTTAAATACATGTTGGGTATTTTACCAAGGCACTACCAACTTTGGGTAAATGATCCAAGGTAGCTCAACTTTTGGGTAAATAACTAATTTTCCCTTGTTCGTGTCCCGCAGGAGGCAGAAGGCAGGCGAGCGAGGAACCCTAACCCGAAAGAGGAATCAGTCCCACATCCCGCACCAAAATCTACCGAGATTTCCGACCTATCTCAACCCAATAGCGTCGTAAGTTGAGGATGAGCGGTGAGCGGAGGGGACGGCCGGCGGCGGCGACTTGTCCTAATCCCTATTTTTTTGCAGGCAGTGACGATGACGGCGCTTCTTCGACTCGGGGCGGCGAGGAGGCTCGGGCGAGCGGAGGAAGAGGGACGACGCCGGCTGGGGTCAAGGCTCGTGCACACCGATGAGGTATCTTAACCAAAGCTGACATTTTTACCTCTCATGATTTACTGCTAGTTGTTTCCTGCAAATACCCCTATTAGATGATCTAGCTAGTGATAATTGAACTCTTCACAGCTAAGAGCATGTCTAACGGACCCCTTATGTTTTCGCCCCCTAAAACGCGTGTAGAGGGCCCTGTATACACATTTCGCCGGCCAAAAACTCGTGCGAGCTAGCAGACCCCCTACCCCCACCCCGTAAAACAGAATATTCTGTTTTACGGGGTGGGGGTAGGGGGTCTGCTAGCTCGCACGAGCTTTTGGCCCCTCACAAAACAGGGTTTTGGACATTTTGCATATCAACGCAACATCTCATCACATTGCATAAAATTATCAAAGCACACAATAATAATCTTAATTATTACAATCAATGTTTTCACACAAATAAAATGTTCAAAGCACACAATAAAAATCTTAATTATTACAATCAATGTTTCACACAAATAAAATGTTTTCCGAACTGCCAATCAATGTTTCACACATAGAAGAAGAGAAAATGAATCATTGGCCATGCAACTGCCAGTGGTGATCGATCAGATCTTGGGTGAGCTGGTGATGAGTCTCAGCACATTCAATGCCGCGATGCCCTACAAGAAAAGCTTCAAGCCGATCAGGGTTTCTCTCGGGCACCACTCGGGTGCCAACATTATCATAGAAACATGGCAATCTTAACCCCCCTCTCATCTTCGATGATCATGTTGTGAAGAATCACACAACATGTCATGATGTCGACAAGAGTCTCCTTGTCCCAAAACCGTGCAGGACCCCGAACAATGGCAAACCTTGCTTGCAAAACACCAAAAGCTCTCTCAATATCTTTGCGAGCAGCCTCTTGTTCTCTTGTGAACTTTGCTTCTTTTCTTGTCAATGGCCTATCCTTTCTCTCTTTAATTGCCTTCACAAGAGTTGCATAGTCAGGGTAAATACCATCTGTGAGATAGTACCCCATGGTGTACTCATTGTTCATAACTTTGTAGTTGCAAGATGGTGCATCACCCCAAATTATTCTTCTAAATAAAGGGGATTTATTCAAGACATTAATGTCATTGAGTGTCCCCGGTAGTCCAAAGTATGCATGCCAAGTCCACAAATCTTGGGATGCCACAGCTTCAAGCACAATGGTAGCATCACTGCTTTTTCCACAATACATCCCATGCCATGCTTTTGGACAATTTTTCCATGTCCAATGCATGCAATCTAGACTACCAAGCATCCCAGGCCACCCTCTCTTTTCATTCATCTCCATGAGCCTCTTTGTATCATCCTCATTTGGAGCTCGGAGATACGTCTCGCCATACAACTTGATCACCATCTTGGCAAACATACGCACACAATCAGTGGTTGTTTGTACCCCAATGCGAAGGTACTCGTCAGTATAGTCCGCAGGGATACCATATGCAATCACCCTCATGGCAGCTGATATTTTCTGATATGGGCTAAATCCCATGACTTGGGCGGCATTTCTCCGTTGCTTGAAATAATCGGAATTTGCTTCACAGTCTTTCACGATTTTGGTGAACAAACTCCTACGCATGCGGTATCTCCTACGGAAGAGACGGGGGGGGGGGGGGATAGGTAGGTACCTCGGCAAAATAATCTTGCCACAGCTGTTCGTGGCCGAGCGCGCGGTTCCGCGGGATGCATATGCGGCCCTTCGTGGAACCCTTTCTCTGATCTAGCAGCTTCGCGCGGTCTTCGAGGTCCTTGATGCGGAAGATGTACTGCATCATCTCCATGTCGTCGTCGCTCAGCAGCTCGTCGAGGTCCGAATCCCTCGAAGACCAGCTCAACGAATCATCGGAATGCTCCACATCATCCATAGTCGCGTCCGCAGACATCTACGATGGTGAAGCAGAGATCAGGCCCCCGCGGAACGGCGAAATCGAAGAGGAACACGGCCCGGCGAGTACTCACCGTGGGGAGGCGGCGGAGATGCACACGGCGCGGCGAGTCGAGGGGCGCCGAGGTCCGCTGGGGGCCCGGCGGGGGGTGCGGCGGTGTCCGGCGGGGGTGCGGTGCCTCGGAGGCGACCGGATCTACGCGGCGGCGGCTGGCGGCGGGGCGAACGAAAGTGGGATTCGAACCTGAATCTTCAGCGCGCCCTAGCTCGCACGAGGTAGAGGGTTGGCCCTCTACATCTCCTCCCGACCCGCACATGTAGGGGTCGACGGGCCGCCCCCTACCCAAACTTGTAAAAAATCGTCCGGGGTGGTCCATTTACGGGGTCTGCTAGATGGCCGGGTAGAGCCCAAACCCGTATATCAGCGGTTATTATACGGGTTTGGGCCATTTAGGGGGTCTGTTAGACATGCTCTAACATCTGTGACCTGTTAATTTGGTCTCTCTTGTATTACAAGGAAGGGCAATATTACCTGTCCAAAGTTGCAGTTTTACATGAACCAATCATCCTAACGTTGCCACTTTTACTCACCCCCCTAAGGAAAATTACCATGTTAAATTTGTTGATCTGCTGTTTTGATGACTTCTTCTGCCTGCTGCAATTCATAATACGAGTCAATCATCTGTTTCCCGTGCACACCGGTGAGAGGTAGCTTAACCAAAATTGTCATCTTTTTCCTCTGCATGATTTCTGTCTAGTTGTTTAGGTGTGTAAATACCTTGCGCAACCGTGGGGCCATGGGAATTCTTCACAGCTAATTAACATGTGTGACTCATTAATCTGGTCTCTCTCTTCCATTAGAGAGCATGATTAACCTCCCCAAATTAGCATTTTATTAGAGGAAGCAACCTTTATTTCCTGCTCCGTCATCTTAAATTTCTGACTTCTACTCCTCCCTTTGGCAAAATTATAAGATGCTTAATTTGTTGCGCTGCTGTTTTGGCCTCTTCTATCTGCTACAATTCATAACACTAGCCAACAATCGATTTCCTAGCTGTTCCAACCGAGGGAAAATCCATTTCAAGCAATCCATTCAACAATTAGCAACCAAACGTTTACACCATATTGGCTCTGCTAGTAGTTCCTTGGCGTCATGCAATCATTTTCGAACCTTAATTGACAGTATTCTTCTTATCCATCATGTCAAGGAGGAAGCTGGGCGCGTGCTCAGGCAGCAAACGGATTCACTTCTGCGCGAGGTCCAGCAGAAGAAAGAGGAGCTCTATGATATGTTAATTAAGGCAGAGGTGAATTCTAAGATTTCTTCCTGGCCCAACTTGCGGCTACTCCAGCATCTTTCTCTAGTAATCACCCCAAGACCGCATGACGCTGCCTGGTATGGTATCTAACAAATGCACTTGTCTATTTCTTGTTCCTTTCCTGTCTGACAGAGGATGATATAATCTCATTTCACCTACCTACAGGGACCATGTTCAGGCCGGAAGAAAGCTTAGCAGTGGGCTCAAGAAAGCTGGCCTCATTACATTACCATTTATGGTTGCTTCTTGGTCAGAGTATTGCAGAGATTATATTAATGAGAAGGTAGCTCCGGCAGTGATGATGGAAGAAGAGCATGAAGCATGATCCTGACTGATGGGAATCTAGTCTTGACGCAAGAAGAAGCAACACTGAAGACAACATCTTATCTATGGAGAAGCAGGCCCTTTATTATAGGGATGTCAACTTGTTATCTACTAATTATTATCATCACTATTCTGGGAATGCCTTTTATTATGTGATACCTAGAACTTTATTGCAAGTCTAGCACCGGTGGACTCCTATATTTGTGATGTTGTGTGACATTGTATGGTATGGCATTCTAATTTAATCGATGAGTTGTGTGTGACATTGTATGGTATGACGTTCTCCTGTTGTCATCTTAAATAATGGTGATGTGTGCCAAAATTAGCTCTCTTCTTATTTCATCATGCTTATGGAGTAGTAGTTGAAACAGATGATACGTTTATGATCAGCCTGCAGTGCTTGTTAATGTTTAGAATCCTGTACAAGATGTGATGCTTGCTGTAGGTTCTGCTCTGCTACATTCCTGGATGTGTTGCAATCATAGTTTCACAGGGAGGTCTTCAAATTTCTAAATGACTTCGGCCTTTTGGTGATGATCTCCTGTGTGAAATTCGAGAAATTGCTCCGTAAAGGTCCGGTGGAAAAGCAGGCTCCTCGGTTTGCTAAATAGTGTTTAGAATTGAGAGGTCTCCGCTGTGAATTCCATCTTGCAATGCTTCGGTCCGATCTCTGGGTTTGTCATGCCACCCTGATGATAACTGAATTTTACGGGGAAAGTAGGAGCTTTAACATGTCGGTATCTAGGACTGCCGCTCTGAAGAACATGTGCCCACTGACAGAATTGCAGCCCTTGTACAGTTTTCCCCCCTATTAATGCAAAAGGAGAGCTCCCTCCTCCTGTTTCCGTCAAAGAAAAATAATTCTTGGGGCATCTGATTGCGTCCTTCCCACAAGGTGAAAGCCTAAGGCGCTGCAAATATTTATTTGGTTTGCATATATGTCGCCCATATTATAGATGCAATATACATTGAACCAATTAATATTGTTTTATGTTTATTTGTTTTCAGGATGCAATTCGTGCCAAGAAAATTCGGTGATCACGTTCATCCTTTTGCTATGTTTGTGGCTTGTACTGGAGTTTCAGATGGTATATAATTTATCTTGGTAGATAGCTCTGAAGTTCACTGTACTCTAATCTGAAGTCTTTTGGACTGGTCCATTTTATCTTGTTCGATCAATACTATCGAAAAGTGTGGTAGCATCATACTGTGCACTGAATTTCATGTCGCTTGATCACCCGAGCTTCACAAAATACACAATATTTTGGAGTAGAATCACATCCATCACCCTTATTTAAGAAGGCAACAACAGCCTAGAAAATCCAGAATTAGATTAGAATGGCATACCATACCATACCATACCATCACACAACACAAAATATAGCAGTCCACCGTTACTACCCAAATTCTAGCTAGCACATCATACAAACATTCCCAGAGTGAAAATAAAACAAGTTGACATCCCAGTACGAATGGGCCTACTTCACCATCAAACAGGATGCTGTCTTCAGCCTTGCTTAGAGTACTTAGAGTACAGATCCTGCCTTTTCTTCTCGTCCTCCTTCAACCTCCTTCTGTAGCGAACCACACCAGTTGCAACCGCGGCGGCCAATGAAATGAGTGCTGCTGTCTCCAGCACAGTGAGAGCCTTTCTTAGAAGATGCATACGGCGCCTGCAGGTAGGTCACATGAGATTATATCAACTCCAGGGAAGGAACCAGGATTAAACAACTGCGCATATGCTTGATATCATCATACCACTGAAAGTCATCCGGCCTTGGCTTGATTTGTACAGCAATATGTGCTAGGAGCAGTTTGTTACTAAGTCTAGAAGACCAAAAACGCTGCTCTGCCTTAGCTATCACATCATAGACCTCCTCTTTCTTCTGCTGGATCTCGTGCAGAACTTTCTCCCTGACATTCTGGATAAGAAGAATACTGTCAATTAAGGTTTTGATGACGCCAAGCAACTACTTGCAGGGTTAATATCGTGTAAATGTTTTGGTTGCTAATTAGGGGCCCTGCTGAATGGATTGCTTTAAATATCTTATCCCTCAGTTGGAATAGCTAGGAAATCAATCATTGACTAGTGTTACGAATTGTAGCAGGCAGAAGAGGCCAAAACATCAGAACAACAAATTAAGCATCTTATAATTTCGCCAAAGGGACGAGTACAAGTCAGGAATTTAAGATGCTAATTTGGGTAGGCTAATCTTGATCTTGCTTCTAACGGAAAAGGAGAAGACCAAATTAACGAGTCACACGTGCTAGCTGTGAAGAATTCAATGGTTACCCGCTAGAGAGGTATTTAGTTACACAGCAGCACAGCTAGACAGAAATCATGCAGAGGTAAAAGATGCGAATTTTGGTTGAGATAGCTCCCATCAGTGTGCACATTATGCAAATCATTGACTAGTGTAATGAATTGCAGCAGGCAGAGGAAGAGATTGTTCAAGACACCAAGACAGCAAAGCAACCAGTTTAGCATCCTATATAAATACTGTATGTTGCAATTTGCTTAAGGGAGGGGGTGAGTTAAAGTCAGGACTTTAGGCTGATCAACAAAGGCCGGTTCATCTAAAACTGCAACTTTGTGCAGGTAATATTGCCCGTCCTTCTAATACAAGAGAGGCCAAATTAACGAGTTCCCAGATGCTAGGACTGAAGAATTCGATTATCGCTGGCTTAGATCCTTGATCGCGTGAGGTATTTGCACAGAAAAAAAACTAGCATGCGGGGTAAAAGATTCAGCTTTGTTTAAGGCACCTCCTCGGTACTGTACATGCGCCTTGGCACGAGCCGGCGTCGCTCCTCGGCAACCGCCGGCGATGTGACCGCCGCCTTGGTTTGCTGGAGCACGGAGCCACCGAGCCTCCTCGCCACCCCGTGTCGAAGAAGCGCCGCCATTGCCGATGCCTGAAAAAAAAACAGGGATTAGGACACATCCGGCACGAATCAACGCCGCCGGCCGCTCATCCTCAAGCTATTGGGTTCCAGTCGGTTGGAAATCTCGGCAGATTTTGGTGCGTACCTTGCGGGATTTTGGTGCGCTTGCCTTCCGCCTCGAGAAGGTCCTTTATGTTCTCGCGACCGGGCCAGACCAGGCACGGTTCTAAACTTTTTTACAGTTCATGGGCCAAATTAGGTCCCCGTGCCTGTTCTGACTGTTTTTGACCAAAATATTCTGAATTGATTTTGAAAATTTCTAGACTAATTAAATAAACTACAATAGAAAAAGAAAACCAAAAAATAGCAGACTATAGAAATTGAATTAAGTATAAATGAGAATGTGAAATAAAAAGCTAATACAAATTAAGGATTTAAAATAAAATAGATAGAATTAAAAACTAAAATATATTTGAATAAAAAATATTTAATTTTCTCATCATTTCAATTATTATTATTTCGTAGTTACAAGAAATAAAAAAATAGCTTCCCAAGTCGATACATAAAAAGCTAAATTCGTCGATTTTGTTGATTTTGTTGCCTACGTTTTTGCTCCAAAATATTTGGTGGTGAGAAGAAGGTTTGTCATTAAAAGGGACCAATTTAAATTGGTGAGTAGAGCCATGAGAACGATTTTTTTAGTTCTTTACAATCAGCCCGTAGCAACGCACGGACATTTTTGCTAGTACATGATAAATTACAGAAAAAAATGTAAAAACGAGATACATAATGACGGAACCTCGTCAGAGCATTTAAGAAGAAGAAGAGTTGATCCAGTTAATAAGGGGAAACGGACCCGAAAACCACATATTACACGGTTAATTAGGGAAAACCGGTGAAAACCACAAGCACTCCACTACTGATCAGGGCACATCGTGTGAACCTGACACAAGGGTTCCTACGAACAAGGCCATAGGAAACCCATTGTGCTCAGCCAAACCAAACTCCGCAACCTCGAGAGCACTCATGCAACAAGAAGAGAACACACGCCTAGCCCTATGGAGAGGGGACTTGAGCATTAATCTATACCAACTCACGAATAGCCTGGATCACCGTATAGGCTTCTTGCACATCTGCAGATAAGGCTTCATCTTCTCTTGCACGTCTTCGTCAGAGCCTTTCTTAGAGATCTTGTCCTTTGCCAAATCTCGGAACGCCTCTGATAACCTATATTCAGCATGCTTGGAAGCCGGGATGTTGCAATCCTTGTTTTCTTCTTCAACCGTCCACTCCCCCTACCGGTACAGGTGGAGTCTCCTTCAATGTGCATATGGATCGGGGCATCGAGCAGGCAAAGCGGCGTCGTGCAGCTAAAGTTGTTGAGGAGCTCATCTAGCAAGGTGGGCGAAGTTGGGCCAAGCGGCACATCTTTGCCACCAAGTGAAGCGATAGACTCAGAAACCTTCAGATTGTGAAGGTCACCTGGCAGTGTCAACTCCACAAGCACATCCCCAACAGAGCTAACCGGCAGAGATTACATCGTGTTTACCAAGACATTACAGTGGAGAGATGGAGTTGATCTTGCTGTAGATGTTGACGATGAACACGCCGGAGGGGGGTGGAGCCCTCCGGGGGTGATCCCGGCGGCGTTTCCCCCCTCCGATCTTCTCCGGCGGCAGCCTTCTGTCTCTCTGTTTCATGCTTTTGTCTCTCGGCGCCGCCTCCTCCTCGAAAAGGCCAGGGGACCCTTTATATAGTCGTTTTTAGGTCACGAGAAACTCGGGAGAAGAAAGATCGACGACATCGGAGCCACGGAGGAAAAAAGGGGGCCTCTCACGCGGCCAAGGAATCTGGCCGCGTGGAGGGTCCTCTTTGCCACCTGGTTGGCGTTTTGGCCCTCTACTTTGGCCCATGGTCTTCGTCTCGAAAATTCGGAACCGTGCTCTTTGGCCTTTCCCTTTTTGGAGTCCCGAAGCTCCCGGAAGTCTGAAACACTAAAAAGTACGTTTTCTGGAAAAACACGGTTAGAACCAAAAGAAGGGGGATTGTTTAGAAAATCCCCCAAATCATTATAAAACATGAATATAAGTTGCTAATATGTATGAAAAACAAGTAATAACATGCAAAGTTCATGTATGCATTTTACATGCATCAGTAACAAAAAGCCATTACGATTGCTATCAACAAAAGGAAGTCATATACCATTATCCTATCAACTGGTTATTTGAGTGTGGCAAAATTTCAAGCTTTTAGACCAACCATTAATTGTTTTTACTTTACTAAACCAGAAAGTTTACCATTAATCATATTAATATCTCAAAACAACAACAAATAATCAAGTGAAACAGTTTAGTGATCTACAAGAATATGCAAGCTTTTTTGTTATACCATCTACCACATGTAGCATTTTCTATTTCCATCAAGCAACATTCGATATATAATTTAACACAAACTCTCGAAATGGTATAGCAATGAAACAAGAGAGTACTAACATGACTCTACTATAACTAAAAGCTCTGAATATGAGATGCATGAAATCAAGGGATAAACGCGGTACTAGCAAAAAGTGAACACTCACAAAACAATAAGAATGAAAACTAGAGTGTTCTAAGAAATGAAAACAGAGCGTGTCTCTCTCCAAAACAAGTATGATAGGATCCAACCATAAACTACAACAAAGAAAACTAAAGAAACTAAAAGCAAAAATAACTGAAGCTCCAAGTAAAATTCATATGATGTGACCGAATGAAAATATAGTTTCACTAGAAGTGACCTGATAAATTGTTTATGAAGAAGGGGATGCCTTGGACATACCCAAGCTTAGATGCTTGAGTCTTCTTAGAATTTGCTAGGCTGAACCACGGGGGCATCCCCAATCTTTGACCTTGCACTCTTCTTGATCACATTATATCACCCTCTTCTCTTAACCCTTGAAAGCTTCCTTCACACCACACTCAAAGAGTAATTCACATTAGAGGGTTAGTGCAACAATAGAAAATTCACAGGTTCTCTATGGTCACAAGTGCTATTGATACTTTTAAACATTAGCTATAGCCGCTAATGTTTCCCGAAGTAAAGAAATCACTCGACATAGTAAAAGATCAAATGCAAGAAAAATGGCAGAATCTGCCAAAACCAAAACAGTCTATAATGACGAATTCTGTCGGGGCACTTAAGTTGCTGAAATAAAGGCAAAACTTAAAGAACTAAAAAGTTTTGGAATTAGCTTAGGAATAAGCACAAAAAGTTTCAGGTCATTTCGATCTTTCTGTGAATTATACGATTTTTTACGGTGGACAGCAGAAATATGTTTTCTCCGCAGAAATCTAAAACTAACACCACTTTCCGCTAGAAACTTTACTTGTCACAACTAATACATGAAAATAAAGATAGAAAGGAGTTTCTACAGAAGTATACACCCCCTTGACTCAAAGAAAACGGAGAAAAACAATGCTAAAAAAACATGTGTTATCTTCCAAGAAGTGCTTTTCTTTAAAGCCTTTTAGCTAGGCATGATAATTTGAGAAGATGATCACATAATCAAATGATTAATACTAGAAATGAGTAGCAATATACAATTCATGTTGTAAGAAATATCAAATATGCAAGCAAAGATGCTTCATGAAAGTTCACAAAGTGTATACTGAAATAAAAGCACTATGGACCAAATGCATACACAAAATGAAAAATAAAATCCTATATTGGTCAAAGAATAGCATAATGGAGAATAGAAAATATGGTGGACACTCTGGAGAAAATTGAGTAGAGGTAAAACATGATCAAGTCTTATTTAGCCTCTAAATTATTCAACTAAAATTACTAATTGAAATGTGGTATCCATTGATCTAGGACTCTGATTGCCCCTTTATCACTAGCATCTTAAAATTGTGAGTATTGAAGTAATGAGAATGACAAGGTGGTTGAAAGCCTCATGCCCCGTGAGTGTGAAAACCTACTCCATGATTACTCAACGTAAGATTCCTAATAAGATTTGTACAATCATAATAAGTTCTAATGACATCATAGAGAACCGCAAAGAGGTACCTCTTGCCCCATGACATGGAAACAAGCCCATGTTACAATGACAAGATGAACAAACAGAGTAGACCCATCATCCTTTTTATTTTCATTCACTATTATGCATAGCTTCTTATTTTATTATAGGATGTGTTGTAGAGTCACTCAAGATGTAAGTAAATTTCCACCATGATAAAGCACGGCTTGGGTTAGCGGCCAATGCGTTTCTCTAGTCATATAGATACTTACTCATCAAAACTTACTATTCCTCTATTTTATTTCGGCATGGCAGGAGTCCAAAAACAAAAGTACATGATATCAACCAAATGTAAATTTTTTTGTGCAATGTTGAAAGCTTTCCGGTGATACACGTTTATAGCTAGCTCCCAACCACACACTTGTCAAACGCAAAACTTGTGGCTCCCATTATTGGGTCATGTTTATTAGATGCATAAAAAGTAAAGTGTGCCTTCAAAAGTTCGTGAGAGTCCTATCCCAAGTTCAACCCATGACAATTAATAAAGTGAATATCTTAATTTAGAACATAAATAACACAATAAAATGGTGAACATACTCGGAATAGCAATGAAGCTAATGGGAAGATATGGTGGACTCACTGGAAATACTTGGCTAAGGAGTGTTGGAAACAAGTTTTTACTTGTTGGAATTTTTAAATTTTTGGGATAGCAAGAGGGAGATAGTTGACCAGATACTATGCATTCATATGTCCATAGAACTACTCATTTCATGACAAAATAAATAAACCGGCAATTAACATCAAGGACATGAATAAGAGATAGCTCAAGACAACATTATTGCAAATTTCTACACATAAAAAGCCTATGAATCATGCAAACATATGTAGCTCTTCAAATCAACCATGGCATCCCTATTCCAAGTCATAATACTAGCATCAAATACATTCCAACCCCAAACTCCAGTAGCTCAATCTCATATAAAATGATGGTGGTGGTCTTATCAAAACAAAAATAAAAACAAAAACTAGACGCTTCAAGTCTCTACGATAAATGCTTTGCTTAGAAAAACAGAAAATAGACGTGTGCTAACCAAAAGAGTGTAGCTCCAGTGGGGTGTTCATCACATCCCCAAGCTTATGGATTTCACCATTCTTGGATGTATTGAGGCACATCTCCTCTATTCTCTATGAAAAAACTTCACAAAACATGTTTCTCCCATTCTTTTTCTGTGGGGTGAGATTAGCAAAGACAAACAAATCACATGCTTGCTGTACAAAATTCCAAATCAAATGCTCCAGTAGATAGACAATAAGGTTCATTATGTTGTATTTTCCCTCTCTTGCTTGAAAGAATCATGGAAATTCGATTTCCAAGCCCAAAGAGTGCATAAAACAAAAGAAGGCAGAATATGTCCAGAAAAGAAACAGCAGCAGAACGAACGTTTTTCCCTAAGCTAGACTCGTCAAAAAATTAAGCCAATTTTTGTGCTTACAGAGGACGAAAAGTTGCAGAACATACTATATAATTAGCTCAATCCGACATACCAATAAAAAACGTAAAATCATACGGTGAGCAGACTCGTGCTGAAACAGAAATTTCATGTACTAGGATAGCAACTTATAAGTCCAAATGGGTTTGACTTGACTTTTTATTGAAAACTCCAGAATTAAAACAAAAAACTAATCTCTTGAGACAGCAAGAGGACACTAGGAAAATCCAAACAAAAACAACCGGGTTGCCTCCCGTAAAGCGCTTTCTTTATAGCCATATAGCTAGGCTTTACTTACTTGATAATCAAGAGGGATAAAGCTCATGAGGGAGCTTGTTCTTCAGCGTGCCCCTCTTCCTTAGGAAGTGCTCCATGATTTTCTTGTGAGGGAACTGAAACTTGACATTCCCTTCCTTGGAGTCTATGATTGCACCTGTAGTACGAAGAAAAGGTCTACCCAAAATAATGGGACTAGGGGATTTATCCCCCATATCCATAATAATGAAATCAACTGGTACGAAAGTCATGTGCAATTCAATCATAACATCTTTTACTTGTCCTACAACATGTTTACTAGAGTTATCATCAAGGACAAATTCACTTGAGCACTTCTCTAAATTTTCTAGTTCTAGCAATTCATATAATTCTTTAGAGAGTACTGATACACTAGAACCTAGATCTAACATAGCATGGTGAATTTCTTTTCCAATTGAAACTAGCACCTTGGGGATCCATGCATCCCCAAGCTTAGGAGGTATCATGGCCTCATTCTTGTACCTAGCAATTTTTTCTTGCAAGACATGCTTAGCAATATAAGATCCAAAGCCAGGTTGATTAACATTTATAGTGGAATCACTAGCAAATTTTTGTAGAGTAGCAATAAGTTCTTGCAAGCTACTTTTTTCTAAATCAAGCAATGGATCCTTAATTTCAGTAAGCATCATAATTTCCTCTACTTTACCTTTTCTATGATGCATATTAAAAGTCTCATAGGGATCATCAAAAATATCCTCGGGTACTTCAGCCTTTTTAAGCTCTCTTTAATTTTAACCTCTAAGAGCAAACTTTCAAGCAAAACATGGGTATTTGCAGCATTAGTACTAGTAAAAGATCCCCCACATTCATTATCTAAAAGGCTCTAGAAGTTTCAGAAAGTCCCTTATAAAACATATGCATAAGTATCCAATCTCTAAAGCCATGCCCTATTCCATATGCTCTACTTCTAAATCTCTCCCATGCTTGTATCATTGATTCATCTTTTTCTTGTTTAAAGGTAATGAGAAATTGTTTAACATTGTAATTCTTTTCAGCATGACAAAACCTTTCAATAAATGCAGCCCTTAAGTTGAACCAAGTAGTAAAATTACTAGGAGGCCATCTTAATATCCAATCTAATGCTTTGCCTCCTAGTGAGTAGGGAAAGAGTTTAACTTTAGTAGTGTTGATGTTTGCATGATTCAAGTTCAAAGTTTTACATCTTTCATCAAATTTCTTAAGATGGAACAAAGGGTCTTCTTTAGGCTTTCCATAGAAACGAGATTCATAAATCATTTTAATAACACTAGGATCTACCTCTAATTTTTCAACGGGAATATTTAGCTCTTGAGGGAAATTCCTAACACGGAATGGCCAATAAGTTCTCTGCTCCATTTTCCAAGTTTTTATGTAGTTTTTAATTTTTTATGCAAAACAAAAGTAAAGTAACTAAGAAAATTCGAAATACTAAAATTATCTAGATAACTAAATGCAAAACTAAAATGCAAACTAAAATAAAATATGCAAGATCAAAACAAAAACAAGAACAAAAACAAAACAAAAACAAAAACAAGACAAGAAACAAAACAATCTACTTGAAAGAAGGTGGAGATAGAAAGGACGGTACTCACATAGGTGCAACCTCCCCAAGCTTAGGTGTTTGCACACCTTGTTGGTGATGAAGACTTCTTGTGAGCTCCCTTGGACAACTCCTTCACCTATGGCTCCCCGGCAACGGCGCCAGAAAAACGCTTGATGGCTAGGTTGAGACTCCAAGTGCAGAGTGTGTAGCTAGTGGCAAGCCTTCTTCCCCACGAGGGTGACTCGAGGGTTTATATCGAACTCTTGGGGAGCCAGTATTTCAGCAGTTGTCTTCCAAGCTTCCTCCAGGATCCTGCAAACAAGTAGAGAATTTTGTGCCGTCAACCTCACCAAGTGGTTGTCAAGCACAAGGTGTGAGACTTCTAAATTGCAATGCAAAACTGAAAGTAAATGTGCAATAATTAAATCTACTACTAAATGCAAATGAGAAAATAAATATGCAATGGATTGTCTTTGTATTTTTCTGATGCAAGTGGTGATGGAGATAATGTAAATTCGAATTGGAGATGCCGTTAAAGTAAAGTGCAAGTAAAGTAACTAGAGTGTTTTCTTATATTTAAAATAGGACCGGGGTTCATGGTTTCACACTTGCATTCTCTCAAATAAAGTGGTAGACGGTGGACAAAAAGAATTACATGTGAGATTACAATAACATGTTTAACATTGAGTACTTTCATATGGGCATCACGTCCTAGCATAGAGATCTCTACGGTCATATTGATCCATCTTATACTCCACCAAGATGCAAAATAAATCAACACCTCGATAATTAAGGAAAAACCAGAGTATAGCTTTAAGCAATGTGACATGAAGTTGAAGTAAGAACTTGCTAGATCTAGTCATGGAGATTGATTAGTGTCACTTCAAATCCCCGGTAACAAAGTACTACTTTTTATCCCTAGTGAGGTAACTAAGAAAGGTTTAACAAAACCTAAGTGGATCGCTGAAGTTCTGTCACTTTCACAGCACTAGCCACCCCCCGTTACTCCAACTAATGCACCCATCACCCCACAGAAGCTCTCAAGAACTAGATTGATCAAAGCTAGCAAATAAGAACAGGGTACATAAGATACATCTACTCAAATAACTCAAGAGAAACAATTGCAATCTCAGATTCAATAACTCATAGAAAAGATCCACCACATAGGAATTACAACGGTGCCCGTAATCACGTGAGGCAGCTCATACGGATCTAATTAGTGAAGCACATAGAGATAGAGATACAAGTGCTACTTCCACAAACACATAGCCCTGGGGTGGACTACTCCCTCTTCATGGAGATGTCGATGGAGATGACGTTGGAGGGGTAGGAGATCACACCGACGGCGCCCCGCCGGAGTTTTCCCCCTCCAATCTGGAACTTCTGGTCTCTGTTTCGGTGTTTCGGTGGCGCTCCCTCCGTACGGGTATGGGGGACCCTTTTTATAGTCGGTTTTAGGTCAAGACGGAGTCGGTAAGTCGAAGATGGAAGGAATTGGGGCCACAGGGGCCAAAAGGGGGCCTCTCACGCGGCCAAGGAATCTGGCCGCGTGGAGGGTCCTCTTTTGGGCCTCCTTGACCAATTCTCGTGGATCCTTCGCCCGCAAGTCTTCTCCTTCCAAGAAAATGACTCCCGCAGATTTTCAGGTGATTTCGCGGAAGTTTGCCCCCTGAAACGTCAAAATATATATAAAACGGGGTTTCTGACACGCATGGTTAATTCCATAAAAGTTGGGGGACTTTGTAATTTAACCCCAAAATACTATAAAACATTGAATTATACCCTTATATGATGCAATATGTAATAGAAAACCATGTGAAAATATGCAAAATTCATCTATGCATTTTACATGCATCATGTAGTCACTTAATTTAGTTGTATCACCCATTTTAATAGTTTTTATGTAGTTTTTAATTTTTTATGCAAAACTGAAAAGTAAAGTAACTAGGCAAATTCGAAATACTAAAATAAACTAGATAACTAAATGCAAAACTAAAATGCAAACTAAAATAAAATATGCAAAATAAGAACAAAAACAAAACAAAACAAAAACAAAAACAAGACAAGAAACAAAACAATCTACTTGAAAGAAGGTGGAGATAGAAAGGACGGTACTCACGTAGGTGCAACCTCCCCAAGCTTAGGTGTTTTCACACCTTGTTGGTGATGAAGACTTCTTGTGAGCTCCCTTGGACAACTCCTTCACCTATGGCTCCCCGGCAACGGCGCAAGAAAAACGCTTGATGACTAGGTTGAGACTCCAAGTGCAGAGTGTGTAGCTAGTGGCAAGCCTTCGTCCCCACGAGGGTGACTCGAGGGTTTATATCGAAATCTTGGGGAGCCAGTATTTCAGCAGTTGTCTTCCAAGCTTCCTCCAGGATCCTGCAAACAAGTAGAGAATTTTGTGCCCTCAACCTCGCCAAGTGGTTGTAAAGCACAAGTTGTGAGACTTCTAAATTGCAATGCAAAACTGAAAGTAAATGTGCAATAATTAAATCTACTACTAAATGCAAATGAGAAAATAAATATGCAATGGATTGTGTTTGTATTTTTGTGATGCAAGTGGTGATGGAGATAATGTAAATTCGAACTGGAGATGCCGGTAAAGTAAAGTGCAAGTAAAGTAACTAGAGTGTTTTCTTATATTTAAAATAGGACCGGGGTTCATGGTTTCACACTTGCATTCTCTCAAATAAAGTAGACGGTGGACATGAAGAATTACATATGAGATTACAATAACATGTTTAACATTGAGTACTTTCATATGGGCATCACGTCCTAGCATAGAGATCTCTACGGTCATATTAATCCCTCTTATACTCCACCAAGATGCGAAATAAATCATAACACCTCGATAATTAAGGAAAAACCAGAGTATAGCTTTAAGCAATGTGACATGAAGTTGAAGTAAGAACTTGCTAGATCTAGTCATGGAGATTGATTAGTGTCACTTCAAATCCCCGGTAACAAGGTACTCCTTTTTATCCCTAGTGAGGTAACTAAGAAAGGTTTAACAAAACCTTAGTGGATCGCTGAACTTCTGTCACTTTCACAGCACTAGCCACCCCCCGTTACTCCAACTAATGCACCCATCACCCCACACACGCTCTCAAGAACTAGATTGATCAAAGCTAGCAAATAATAACGGGGTACATAAGATACATCTACTCAAATAACTCAAGAGAAACAATTGCAATATCAGATTCAATAACTCATAGAAAAGATCCACCACATAGGAATTACAACGGTGCCCGTAATCATGTGAGGCAGCTCATACGGATCTAATTAGTGAAGCACATAGAGACAGAGATACAAGTGCTACTTCCACAAACCCATAGCCCCGGGGTGGACTACTCCCTCTTCATGGAGATGTCGATGGAGATGACGTTGGAGGGGTAGGAGATCACACCGGCGGCGCCCCGCCGGAGTTTCCCCCCTCCAATCTGGAACTTCTGGTTTTTGTTTCGGTGTTTCCTTGTTTCGGCGGCGCTCCTCTCCGTAAGGGTATGGGGGACCCTTTTTATAGTCGGTTTTAGGGCAAGACGGAGTCGGTAAGTCGAAGATGGAAGGAATTGGGGCCATAGGGGCCAAAAGGGGGCCTCTCACGCGGCCAAGGAATCTGGCAGCGTGGAAGGTACTCTTTTGGGCCTCCTTGCCCAATTCTCGTGGATCGTTCGCCCGCAAGTCTTCTCCTTCCAAGAAAATGACTCCCGCAGATTTTCAGGTGATTTCGCGGAAGTTTGCCCCCTGAAACGTCAAAATTATAGAAAACGGGGTTTTTGACAGGCAGGGTTAATTCCATAAAAGTTGGGGGACTTTGTAATTTAAAACCAAAAAACTATGAAACATTGAATTATACCCTTATATGATGCAATATGTAATAGAAAACCATGTGAAAATATGCAAAACTCATCTATGCATTTTACATGCATCACCGTTGCCGGGGAGCAATAGCGTGGGGTGAATGTGCTTGTGTGCACTTGTTTGCTTTGTCTTTAACTAATATTACTTTCAGTTATAAGTAGTTTTATTTTTAAGTTCTAAGTTGTTTGCTATCTTTAGTTATTGATAGGGAACACGAATTAAAAAAAGAGTTGTACTTGGTATCTAAAAGTGTTTTCGAAAAGGAAATTGATTGGAAAGATGAGTAATGGTTAAGTGGGGGTCGACCTTGAACACTTTTGTTCATGCCTATGAAACCAAAACAATTCTTTCCATGAAAGATTTTCGGTTAAAAAATTCTATATATTGTGTATATATTGTGCATATTCCTTTGTACCATAAAAATAAAATGTATAGATAACTTCTAGTTTGTTTAAGATGCAAGTTTGCCACTTTGCTGCGTACAAACAGATTTCTAGGCTTGTCGGATATATACCAATTAGGGGTATATCATATAGTGTCCTAAAGTGCCGGATAACCAGGGTGTCCTGAATGGTAATGGATTGCGTTCCATTAGGCGGCCCAGTAAGCTGACGCAGCGAAGCCGAAATCTAGAAGAACCCGGACCACGACCCACGTGGTACAGCTTGGAGTAGAAGGCAGATTCTTCCCTTCGAAGTTAGAACTTACCATAGTATTCTAGGTTTCCCTTTCTGTAAGCCCTAACCCGACTATTATATAAAGCCGGACGGGAGAGAAGAAGAACATAGACAATTATCTAGAAGCCAACTCGCCGAGAAGTTGATCCTCGTCGAGTAGCTAAACCAACTCACATTGTACTTTGTATACTTCAGGCTTCAGCCCTGATTTTGTGAGATTGCAGGAGTAGGAACGCCGCCTAGTTGCGACGTACCAAACCTGGGTAAAACTTTGTTGTCCTTGATCGTCATACTACCACGTTCCCCCAAGTCTCAACCCGTAGTTTCATGGCACCCCCGTCTACGATGTCTCGACAGTTGGCGCCCACCGTGGTGCTGGGAGGCGGAGGGAGAGAAGAAGAATTGCCGGAGGGCTCGAGGTAGGCTATTTATAGCCGGAAAAACTTTAAGATACGTTGCAACGGCTCTTTGGACCATTAGATCTTTCACCCGCGTGTCACTCGCCGGAAAATCCGGGAAATGAGGCGATGGGTGACTATTGCTATCTCCTAGTTTCCCGCGAGAATCTGCCAGAGGTACGTTTCAGGGTTTCACATTCGAAACCCAAACGTCCCTGACGTCAGCATGATTTTATCGCTGATGTAGGAAGTTCCTTCTCCACGAAGGCTCGTGGAAGAAAAAGTCGGATTTTCCAAAATCCAAGTTTTGCGTTAAAGCATGATTTGAAGAAAAGAAGAATCGAGACATGAAGCCAACATTTCTCAGAAAGATTGCAAAATTGACGAAAGACGGCGAATTGGAGTCTCAATCCTTCTTGGGGGGCTACTATCGGATATATATCAATTAGGGGTATATCAGATAGTGTCCTAAAGTGACGGATTACCAGGGTGGTCTAAATGGTAATGGATTGCGGTCCATTAGGCGGCCCAGTAAGCTGACGCACGAAAGCCGGAATCTAGAAGAACCCGGACCACAACCCACGTGGTACGGCTTGGAGTAGAAGGCGGATTCTTACCTTCCAAGTTAGAACTTACCATAGTCTTCTAGGTTTCCCTTCTGTAAGCCCTAACCCGGCTATTATATAAAGCCGAATGGGAGAGAAGAAGAACACAAACAATTAGCTAGAATCCAACTCACCGAGAAATTGATCCTCGTCGAGTAGCTAAACCAACTCACATAGTACTTTGTATACTTCAGGCTTCAACCCTGATTTAGTAAGATTGAGGAGTAGGAATGCCGCCTAGTTGCGACATACCAAACCTGGGTAAAACTTTGGTGTCCTTGATCGTCATACTACCACGTTCCCCCCCACGTCTCTACCCTTAGTTTCATGGCACCCCCGTCTATGAACACTACTATGATGTCTCGACAGGGCTCCACCGTAGAAAATTTTAAAAATCACTAGAAAGTGATATTGATCTAAATTTCTTGAGTGAAAAGTAATGATTATTATATTTCTTTCATTAGAAGTACTTTTTCTGATTTGAGGTACGTAGATAGGTCTAATAATTCGATCTTTACTGACTGATTCTGTTATGCAGATTTCCTATGCTTCACTTAAAAATTGTGATAAATCTAAGAATATTATTTTTACTTGAAAAAATTGTGCATAAACTTGAGATCATTATATGCCTTTCATTAGTTTTGAGTTTCTTCATTTGAGCTACGTAGATATCTCGTTAACTGTCATCTTTATAGAATATTTAGTTTTGGCAGATTGTCATGCTTATTTTGTATTGTGCTTATACTCAATGTTTATAATCTTTATTTGATCGATAAATGTTATAAATTGGTTAGGTAATCTTAATTTAAAATTTTCAAAGCTTGAAAATGAGTGGATTTTATTTAATGAGTACTAACCCTACTAATGAAGTTTTGTCAAGTTTTATGTGAATGTAGTATTTAAGATCCAGTAGAGATGGTGATACGAGATAAATGAGAAGAGAAAAAGCTCAATCTTGGGAACTCTCGAGTGCACCTCAATTAAATATTCAAGAATATTAAATTATAAAATCTTGGGGATGCCCAAGGCATCCCTCCTTTTTCCATGCCTAGTTAAAAGACGTTAAAGAAAAGCACTTCTTGGGAGATAACCCATGTTTTATTCCATTCTCGTGTTGTTTTCTTTTAGTTTATTTTGTTTTCTTTGAGTCTTGGAAGTTTTTAACTCTGTAGAAACCTCTTCTTATCCCTTTTATTTGTTTTTGTGTAAAGAATAGACTCTAATAGGGAGGAAGTAAGATTTGGGGAAGTTGTTGTCCTAAAACAGATTCTGTGCTGCCACCAAAAACAATATTTCTCTCAGCCAGAACATCGAATTGTGCTGAAACTTTTTGTGAATATGCCCCAGGTTGTTATCAAACTTTCATTACTTTTTCACTTTTTGATTTTATGAACATAAGATTTTCGAAAAAAATCGATCTTTACATGTTGTTCTGTTTTGACAGATTTCTGCCAATATTTGCATTTGCCTCTTAATCTTTTTCTTTTGGTATTCTTCTGAGGGTAATACCTTTAAAAGAAGTTGTGACAGTAGCTAATGTTTTAATGGGTGTTAGACTTGTGTTGAAACTGAACCAAAGTGTATTTACTATTTTGGTTACACTAACGTTTCTAATGAAGACTGTGTGAAGTTTTGTATCGAGTGAGTTTTCAAGTGTAGGGAGAAGAAGAAAGATACGAGAAGATGAAGAATGGACAAAAGCTCAAGCTTTGGGATGCCCATGTCACCCCAAGATATATCCAAGAAGTAAAAGCGTCAAAGCTTGGGGATGCCCAAGGCATCCCCTTCTTCATCAACAAAAATATCATGTCCTCTTTCAAGACACTATATTTTTATTGCTTCATATATTATGTGTTATTCTTGGAGCGTCATTTATTTTTGCTTTCAGTTTTGTTTTGTTTCCATTGATGTAGCTAGAATATTTAGATCTTATTTAGCCTCTGGTCTCTTAGTTTATAAAAATTAAGTACCAAGTTTTACCCATTTGGCTTAGTTGATACATATGTAAAAAAAATGGCTTTTCTGTTTTCAGCATCTACTGCCCACTGCGTGTTTTTTCATATTTTACAAGAAACTCGAAAAGTCACGAAATTTTTACAAATTATGTATCGTCTAATCCTCTGGATGCACAAAAATTGGCAAAAGTTTCTGACATTTTTAAGTGCACCTAAAAATTACGTTTTCCATGTGTTGTTTTTCTAAACAGATTCTGAGTTTTCTTGTAAGAGTGTCCTCTTTTACGTTTTCATTTGAGTCCTTTTGGGTCTTACCTTTTATTTGGAAGTTGGCCACTTAAGCAACATTTCTATAACTCTAAAACAAAATTTGATTTGTTTTAATAGCAGCACTTTGGAAATATTATCTATTGCACTAATGTCTAACCGCAGAAAAGAAGGGGAAAGTTTTTGTGTTGAAGTTTTTCCAAAGAGAATGAAGGAACACCAAACAGAGAAATATTGAAGAATGGCCAAAGTCATAAGCTTGGGGATGTCTCCGCATCCCTCTTCACCAACAACCCCTCGGTTTGCAAACCTTTAAACTTTGTTTTTAGAGCAACATAGAAACTTGAATAAACTTAGAGCGTCTGTATCTTACTATTGATTTGTCTTAGCATCAAACACCAGTTATATTAATAAATTGATCATCATATCTTTTATTTATCTCCTGTTTAGAGAGGTGGTTCAAAGTTTAGTAAACTTAAAAATGATGTGGAAATGATATTGTTTAGTAGTTTATGTTTTCTTATGGTTAGTTTCAACTTTCTAATAGTGTATATTATGTCATTTTGATCTTAACATGCATTGTCCTATTCATAGTAGGGTATGGCATTGTGGTATCCTCCTCTTTTTGTTTCATTTGAATAGACTTGGCACATGCTCACACATGCTATGACTGAAAATAAAAATTCAATTAAGCCTTGATGATTTATTTTGCCTTAGAGTTCTTGTTTCATTTTTATGCCCCAGTTAATTTTGTCTTGTCACAAACATAATTATGCCCGTTATTGCTCTCTTGATTGTCGCTCCCAGTCTTTTGCTAGCCTCCACCTGTACTAAGTATGATATCTACTCGTGCATCCAACTCCCTAAAACCAAAGTTTTCCCATTGTGACCACCATACCTACCTACATGTGGTATTTAACTGCCACTCCAAGTAAATTGCTCATGTGGTACCTTTAAAACTTTCAAAAGTACTCCTGTTTTGTGTTCCTGCTTTTTCTCATGAGGACGTAAATGGAGTATCTTTATCTCACTTGTTGATTGGATTTCACACCCTGGACTAGTGGCTTCATCCGCTTATCCAATTGATAGAAGAGCTGGCAGCGGGGTGCCCAGCCCCAAATTAATTCAAACAAATTCTCTTCACTATTTCCCCCCCTGATTTACCAATCAAAGCATAGTTGTGTAAACAAAAGAGAAAGAGGGATGACCTTCTACCCAGATGCGTCCTTCATATGGGAGCCGCTCTTGTGAAATCTAGTTGGCTTGTGACGTATTGTATTTTCTGTTTACCATTCGTTGACACTAGCATACACCTCTCTTAAAATATCGACACTCCTCCATGGTATGTGATTGTTGGCAGGCACCCGAGGATTCGGTTAGCCATGGTTTGTGTAAGATGGATAGGAGGAGTGTCAAACTTTTAATACCTCTTTTTAATAAAATAAAATCTCTAGCACATGAGTGATCCCTGCTTCCCTCCGTGAAGGGCCGTTCTTTTACTTTTATGTTGAGTCTCCACGATATTCTTTTAGCACCTTCTTGAGAGCATAATTGTCATTCTTAGTGTGATGTGTTTGTCCCAAAGCACGATTGATTGTGGTATAACTTTGATACTTGTATCTTTGATATCTTTACTTCTAGTCTTCCCTTGAACTTCAGAGGTACCCTGGCATTTATGTTTTGCTCCACAATTAAGGGCAAGCAAGATACCATTCTACCATGCTTAATTATGATCATTACAATCTTGTTGATGTTTATAAATTTCATGTAATGAGATCTTAGTTCATTGATACTTTTCATTAGGTAACATGATTGCTAAGTTTTACTATCCATACATCATGCAATTTTTAAGTACTTGATCATAGGATTTACTATCAAAAATACTTTTATTATCATTTACCTACTCGAGGACGAGCAGAAATTAAGCTTGGGGATGTAGGTACGTCCATAACGTATCTATATTTTTTTATTGTTTCATGCTAATATTATGCTTTTGACACTTGTTTTATATAAAGTTTATGATATATTTGTACTAACCTATTAATAGTTTCAAGAGTGCACAATGTTATTGTTTTACTCTTTGATGTGTAGGAATTAACAAGAAAACACAAAAGCAGACTTGTTGGAAAAGGACTCTGACTTTCCTGAAATCTGTCCACCAACAGTTTTTAGAGATCATCAGTTTTACCCCTAAATACAACGTCAACTGAAGATTAAATTGCCTACAAAGTTTTTAGGAATTTCCATACATTTCATTTAAGCTTAAGAACAGCCCAATCCGAGTTTGTATGCGACCTGTGGACCCATTTTACTGGAGGGTATATATCTGATTACGGGATTACGGGACTCGGTGATGGGATTGAGTATAATTCTTACCATATTTGATGCATTCGGCCAAGCCACGACTTTGGGGATGAGAGAGGTCCCTCGGAAGGTTCTATAGGTTCCCAAGAGCCTTTGGATCAAGGTTCCATCCATCGGAGGGCCGGGGAGCATTGTCCCATCCCATATAAGGAGAGGAAAACCCTAATTCTTGGGCAGCCATTAAAATCCACGAATTTTGCCTCCCCCATGGTCTCATCCATGGGGGAGGTCTCATTTACAGCACCAAGAAGCCATGGAGGAAAGGTTCCAAGGGGAGGTGCTCCCCCATGATGGCCGGCCGGCGCAGGAGGAGCCGCCGGTGCCGCCCTGCACCTCACGTGCTGCCCCTTCTCCATCCTCTCCGCCATGATGCCGCCTTCACCAACACCTCCATCATCATATCCTCCTTGTATTCAATGGTTCATCCTCCCACAAACCTCTGTACCTTCCTAAGTAAACATGGTGTTTGATTCTATAATATATATTGTAAGGTCTATGTCATGTTTGTGTAGTTTATTTGTCTTTTGATTGCTTGGTTGAATGTCTTTGGTTCATTAGAGTTGTATGTTTATATGGTACTGTCCTTTGGTGTCCATTATATTTGTGCGCGCTTGGATCAACACCATAGGGTTATTAGTATGTGCAAAGGAAGGGGCGTAGTTCTTCCGGAGTGACAGAAACCTAAGGACTCAAACCGGTTAGTTGCACGTATGGAGTAAGATGAGCATTAACTTAAGGCTATGGTTGGGTATTTTTACCTTAATATATCTTCTCGTAGTTAAGGATGTTTGCTAGAGTTCCAATCATAAGTACTGGCAATCATTGGATAGTGAGATCTTGTTAGCTTTTCCTCTCCCACGTAGAAAACTGCATCGAAGACTATGAACCCGATATCTTCACTAATTAATCTTAGACAAAGCCACCACTATTACGACCACTTTTCCACACTCATGGTAGTGTTAGTTTATGGTTACTTAGAATATTTTATTGCTGCAGCACTAACATTTACTTTCTTGTATTTATTATCTTTCAAAGCTATCTCTCATACATGTATTATTGCTCTAGTTTTATTTCCTAGATAATGCAAACGTTTAGTGTGTGTAGTGTTGTATCAGTGGTTGATTGAAATTGAGAGAATATGTATCCTACCCTTCGCTCCTCGTTGGGTTAGACACTCTTAGTTATAGAAAAGGCTACACACGATCCCCTATACTTGTGGGATATCAAGGTAAGATAATTATTTAGTGTTGAACACAGTTTTTTTTCATATGAAAATTATTCTCGTAACAAGACTTGAGCACCCTTGTTAGCAAAATGATTTTCAATGAAGAGGATAATGTTTTCACTATGTTTTTACCTTCCCCATTATGTTTTCACCATGTTTACTTTTCTTATCACATCGCTACATTAGTACAACCATGTTTCCATCGTCCATACTTTTGTTTTCACAGTGTTTTCTCTTGTTTTCACCTTGTTATGTTTGTTTTCACTACCCATGCTTTTGTTTTCACCACCTCCACCTTTGTTTTCCTTTGTTATTTTTCCATTGGAGTGTCATAGAACCTCTATTGTTCTTGTTTTGGTTTTGTTTTCCACATTTTCACTTTTGGTTTACGGGCTTTTGTTAATTATTAAAATTCTGGAAATACCTCGAAAATAAAGTTCCTCGAAAAAATCCAGAAAATTTATAATGAATTTTTACGTTCAAAATGAGGCAGAGAGCCCCTGGGAGGCCCGAGGGGGACCCACCAGTCAGGCACACCATGGGGTGGTGCGGCATGCCCTTGGTGGCGCCAGCACATGGTGTGGGCCCCCTGGCCCCCCACTAACTCCCTCCCTGCCAAAGTCCTCTCTCTCACCCACCAAACTCAACACGTTTCCTGGAACCCAAGCTCTTGCTGTTCTTCCTCGAAATTTTTGATCTCTTTGCTCAGCCCATCTTTTGTGCTGAAATCTGGTGCATTTGCTCTCCGGTATGTGACTCCTCCGATGATCCAAGTAGAATTTTATTTGGTGAAGTATTTCTTGAGTATTTTGGTACTGTAGGTGACAGCTTATGTGAGTTTGCATGCTGGATTTGAGAAGAAATAATTTAGTTTGATGCATGTTTAGCTCTCCTATAATTCCCTATGGTTGTTTCCACCTTATAGTTGCTTAAAATCAATTTTTGTGATGATTGTTGAAAAAATTCAGAGATGGAGCACAATGTTTATCATCTAAGTCAGCATGAGTTGGAGTTGCATGAGGTCATGCTCGTGCACCGCGAAGAGAGAGTGTTCCCATCAATTTATCCATGTCAGGAATTCGTGCGGATTACAGGAATTATGCAAGATTTCAATGCTCTCGTGCACAATGCAGGCTTGGACCGTTTCATTGAGGATGAAACCATCCAAAATGTGAAACTAACAATGTCTGTGGTGCAGAATTTTCATTTCAAATGTTCCTCAACTAACCCTACAGTCCACTATAAAATTTACAGTAAAGTTGTGAGCATGCCTTTAGTGATTTTTGTGCAACTATTAAGGTACCAGAGTGGGGTTCTTGTGAGAAGATAAGTGGGCAGCGCCCGAGTACGACCATGTGAGGGATGACGCACCACAGTGGGGATACTTCACGCGCCATGATTGATCTTCACTTAGGCCAAAAGCCTAATCATGGGGGTGAGTTATACCGACATCACACTCATTTATATATCATGTTCGGTCGGTTCTTTGTATATCCATATTTTTGCTTCTTTCATTTGTTTTCGTTTTCTTTCATCTCTTTTGTTTCTTTTTGTTTTTATCGTTTAGTTCTTGTTTTCGAAAACACAAAAATACCAAAAATATTTATGTTGTTTCTCTTTGTTTTCTTATTTATTTTCTTTTGTTGGTTTGCTTTCTTTTCTCGCTTCGTTTTAGTATTCAAATATCCAAAAATATTTTGCTTTATTTGCTTGTTTCCTTCTGTTCTTGTTTTAATTCGAAAACACAAAAATATTTGTTGTTCTTCTTTGGTTTTTTAAAGTTGTTGCAGAGTTCACCGGACTTTCGTGTCTCCACTGGAGCTTGATTACCGTTCTATATTATTCGATCCACACAAGTGAAGAGCAGTAATGATGATTTACGACAATCCATATTGTGGTGAGAGGCTGGCATGAACTCTATTTGTTTTATTTTTGTACATGTACTCATCATGTGGACATGCTTAGTACGTTCATGTAAGGTATATGTTATTTAATTGATTCTTAGTAGTTCTTACTCTCACGTGTTAGTTCCAACTTATTATTATAAGATAGCTTGTCGTATAGATGTTTGCTTGCATTGTTTTATTCATAAAAGGGTATGACATTGTGGTATCTCTCTCTGTTTGTTTCGCTTGAATCGACTTGGCACATGCTCACACATGCTATGACTGAAAACAAAAAGTCACTTAAGCCTCGATGGTTTATTTTGCCTCAGAGCATTTGTATCACTTGTATGTATCTATTAATTTTGTTCTGTCGCAAGCTTGATTATGATAGTTGTTGCTCTCTCGAATTTCGCTCCCCGTCTATTGCTAGCCTTCACCTGTACTGAGTATGGAATTCTACTCGTGCATCCAACTCCCTAAAACCAAAGTTTTCCCATTGTGTCCACCATACCTACCTATATGTGGTATTTAACTGCTACTCCAAGTAAATTTCTCACGTGCTACCTTTAAAACCTGCTAAAAATCATTCTTGTTTTGTGCCCTTGTTTTTGCTCATGAGGAAGTAAATAGAGAATATTTATCTCACTTGTTGATTGTATTTCACACCCTGGACTAGTGGCTTCATCCTATAATCCAATTGATAGAAGAGCTGGCAGCGGGGTGCCAAGCCCCAAATTAATACAACAAATTCTTTTCACTATTTTTGCCCCTGATTTATGAGTCAAAACATAATCGTGTAAACAAAAGAGAAAGAGGGATGAACTTCTACACCAGTTGCGTCCTTCATATCGGAGCCGCTGTGAAATCTAGTGGGCTTGTGACATACTGCATTTTATGTTTACCATTCGTTGACATAAGCATACACCTCTCTAAAAAATATTTTATGCCTCTGTTTAATAAAAAAAAGCTCTAGCACATGAGTGATCCATGCTTCCCTCTGCGAAGGGCCTTTCTTTTACTTTTATGTTGAGTCTTCACCTTATCTATTTATGCACCTTCTTGAGAGCAATGGCTGTTATTCTTAGTGTAATGTGCTTGTCCCCGAACACAGTTAATTGTGGTATAACTTTGATGCTTGTATCTTTGATATCTTTATTTCTAGTCTTCATTTGAACTTCAGAGGTGCTCTGGCATTTATGTTTTTCTCCATTATTAAGGTCAAGAGAGTACATTTTATCATACCCTATTATGAGCATTGTAATCCTGTAGATTGATATACTTCATGTTGTCTATTATTAGTTTGTTGGCATCTTTTCATGGTTTGCATAACTGCTGGGTAGCCTTTAGTTTCCATACATCTCATTATGAATTGCCTCGGCACTTGATCATATAGTGAGTATATTTACATCATATGAAATAAATGTGTTCGTAAAAGTCTTTTATCGCACTCACTTGTCACTAAATTTCTTGAGGACAAGCAATAAGCTAAGCCTGGGGGAGTTGATACGTCGAAAACGTATCTCCTTTTCGGAACACTTATCTTATTGTTTTCCTCTAAACTTGTGAGTTTTGGATACCATTAACACGGACTAACACTGTTTTCAGCAGAATTACCTTGGAGTCTCGTTTTTGTCCAGAAAAATCAACTTTTGGGAAATGCCCTGAAAAGACCCCATTGGTCTTAAAACATCAGAAGACCCCGGGAGCCAGAAGGGGGGCAAGGAGAGGAGCGAGGAGGGGGCACACCACCCCCGATGCCCCCCACTTTGGCCGCGCCGCCTGGTGATGTGGGCCACTCACACACCCTCTCGAACTCCCCTTTCGACTACATATTGCCTTCAACCCTAAAACGCGAGGGGGTTCATCATATTCCACAGAAACACAACAGAGCGCCGCCACCACCCCGAAACTCAATTCGGGGATCAAAAGTTCCCCTTATGGCACCCTGCCGAGACGGGGATTCGAAGGAGATCATCGCCATCGACACCGCCACTCCTTCTCCATCAACCATCCATGTGTCCCCGGCCATGAGTGAGTAAACCCCGCTGTAGCCTGAGAGGGATGGAAGGGATTGGATGAGATTGATCATGTAATAATGCCAGATTGTTAGGGCATAGTGCCTAGTATCCATTGTTAGTGCTTTCTACCGTTGTTGCAACTTGTTATGCTTAATGATTGTCACTAGGGCCCGAGTGCCATGATTTCAGATCTGGACATGTTATTGTTTCATGAGTATAATTATGTTTCTTGATCATACCTACAAGTTGTTTACACATATTGTTGTCCAGAACCCGAGGCCTCAAAGTGACAGAAATTGGGACAACTGGATGGGATGGCTGTGATGTGAGGATCACATGTGTTCACGGAGTGTTAATGCTTTGCTCCGGTGCTTTATTAAAAGGAGCACCTTAATTACCAGTTTCCCTAGAGGACCCGCTGCCACGGGCTGGTAGGACAAAAGATGTTGTTTAAGTTTCTTATTGCGAGCACGTACGACTATATTGGAACACATGCCTATGGTTTGCCTACATGTTTGATACTTCATTATTAACATCTGCAATGGCCTCGTTATTATTATTACATGACCCTTGTTATCCATGCACCTCCTGTTCATCCATTCCTTTTATGCCTACGGTACTCTCATCCTGCTGTTTTCCGTGATTGCTACTGTTGTTTCTATTTTACTATTGTTGTTATTTTATTTCTACTGCTGCTATAAAACTGTTACCACTGATAAATTGTTGAGCAATTCTACCTTCAGGTGAAGCTGAATTGACAACTCAGTTGTTAAGGCATATAAATATTCTTTGGCTCCCCTTGTGTCAAATCAATAAATTTGGGTTTAACTTCCCTCAAAGACTGTTCGATCCCCTATACTTGTGGGTCATCATGCCACCACGAGAAGCCACCACAGACGCTGCTGAGGGCATCATCGAGTCCACCGCGCCGACCTGCCCTTCGTGGACCACTTCACTGTGTCCGGTAGCGCCTGCAACATCACCGCCGTCGAGACCGGAGAGCGCCGCCGCCACGCTGCCATTTCCGGCCACCCTTCCACCGGTGAGTGAACCCTAGTCCTCATGCACCGTACGATCTAGATCCAAAGGATAGTATTAAATCATTTAAACGAAGGGGTATCGACCAGTAGGGTCGTGCCGCGTGGCAGGCCAAGTCAGCACGCCCAGTCAGCCCAACGCCAGCACCTAGTATGTTGAAATCATCATAACTTTTCAACCACAACTCCAAATTTAACAACCTTGTACTTTTTTTAAATCAACACAACATCTAGGATCTTTTAGAACTGTTCAAATTAAAATTTGAAAGACTTAAATTGGTTCAAATTCAAATATCCTTGTTTGATGAATTTTGGCATAATTCAAATTCTACAAATCCAAAAATTGCAAATAAAATATATTTGGAAACCTTAGGATGTGTAATTTCACACCCTCTGTCCAAAAATAATTTTCTAACGAGTTAAATCTGAATTTTGAATTAAGTGGTACATTTGAGTATTTTTCGACATAGATTTAATTCTATAAATAATTTCAATATAGTTCCTTTTGCAAAATTGATACTTTTGGTAGCCTTGAACCAGAGACATCATTACCTAACCATTTTTGACACCCCTGGACCATGACCATCTAATTTTAGCCAAAAATCCATCATAGAGGTCCACTTAGTTGATTATGTCTGAGAGTTTGTTTCTATTATTTTACCTTTGTTGTGGTGGCTATTTGGAGCCAAGACCAAGTCCCTAGTATGTGTAAATCACATATAAGAACAAGTAGTTAACCTTAAACACTAGTACTATTGTTTTCCGTCTATTTCCCCACTTCCCCATTCTTTTTTCAAGAAATCATCAAGTTAGCAAAATAGAAATCAAGACTCAAGCACAAGAAGGCACTTCATTTTCAACTTGGTGGTAACATGAAGAGATACAAGGAATATCATTGAAGAAAGTGAAGGAAGGACTTAGACTCCACAACAACTAGAAGCAACTCAAGCAAGTATAAGTGTATGAAGAAATCGATAATGAAAACATCTTTCTCTCTATATCTTCTTATTTCCTTTTTTTTCTATTTTGACTTAGTGGTATTTTGTGCCCATCCCATACCTAAATCAATTAGTTAAGTGAAAACCATGAAGATTTATCAAGTTCAAGAGAGTCTTCACAACAAGGAGGAAACTACAATAGAAGCATGCAGATGATCTTCAAAAAGACAAGCATGTGAAGACTTGGAGCAATCCATACAAGTTGAAGAATAACAAGTTGTTTTTGTCCAACCATTGACCCAAATGGAAATCCAAAGACTTTATCTTGTTTTCTCTATTTTTATGAAGTTAGTTGAACCTAGACCTACCTTAACCCAAAATGGAAAGACTGAACTAGATCACTCAAATGTCTTGATGAAAATGACTAAGTGGTACACATTGTTATGTGTTACTTTAGTTAAAATAGTGATATCACCTTGGTGAACTCTTGGAGCTTCTTAGATAAATATGTTTTCAATAAAGTTTGCTTACTACAAACTCAATCTAAACCATCCTTAGTAAACCCATAACCACTTAGGAAGTTTTGAACCAAGAGAGAGAATCCTTCCAACTCAAACCTTGAACTTATCATAGCCAACTTGGTTAAGCCCAGTTTGCTATGTTTGTCTCCTTGTATGTTCAATTGCATGTTTAATTGCTAGTATGCTTGTTTATGTTGTTATTATGTTTTCAATGTATAGATTGTACGGATAGCAACGATCTTTTGTGAAGAGAGCGTGATTTATTTACCAACTTCAACAAGGCAAGTAACACGCCATCGACTAACCATTATTTTATATATGCATTAGTTGATTTTTGAGTAGTATGCATGATAGGAAATTTTACTAAGTTATATTATGCTATGTTATTATCCTAGTAGTATGTAGCCATCCCTTTTACCTTGTTATTTTGATAGCCTTAGAACTTAGTAGATGATATGCAATATTACAAATTGTTTTACTAGATGTTGAGGAAAAGTTCTAAGTATAACATTCAATAAAACACCTGGGTGGAATCTGGACGTGATTGGGTTATGTTGAGTGTTTCCTCAGGGCCCTTGCCTAAGGGTTATTCCACTTGAGGTTGTCACTTGCGGATGGCCACTCAGGAACAAAGAGATTACTATGTCCTTCTAAGTTTAATAGCTTCCCGTGCAACCTTTTGACATATGGGCTCTGTCTTGATCAACTAAGTTGTGAGGGTTCAACCCAGGCTTGACAAGCAGATGTAACATAATTATAGGTGGATCGGGTCATGACGGTGGGTTGAACTTCTTCTTCTGAAAGATCTCGTCTCAATTCTCTCCTTTCCATGATGCACTCCGGGTGTATAAGATGTTTGGGATAATTGAAGACGAAGGGTGAAAGTGCACAACCTCTGTAGAGTCAACAAACTAAGATCTTAGCTGTGTCCCCGGTTATGGATAACTATGAGCAACTAGACAAGGAATTAAGGAATAATCTCATCACCAATTTCAATAAGTAAAATTTTGACCAAGTGAACAGTAGTTGGGGTGCTTGGATCTTAATCCAATGTTGCCAGCCTTTGAAAAGAAAAGTTTCTTTTACAAAAGAGATAGGACAAAACTGGCTTTATGCAAACTTAGCCAAAACTCCACTCAGCCAAATAAGCATATAGTATTAGTCTTGCCATTTATATCCACCATAGTGTTACTTGCCAATACATTAAATTGTATTGACCCCCCTTTTGGCTGATTCCATCCTGCAGATGTTTCTGAACACGAGTGAGGATTTCGTTTAGGATATCGAGTCTACCGCCAACATGATTTGCCCGTGGCACATGAACAAGATGGGATCAATGTTGTACTATGTTTTCCGATGTATTTCTTTGATTTCTGCTAGTCTTCTAAGACTATGCAAGTTGTATTATAACTTTGTAGCAATTGATAGCATAATAACACATATGTTCTTACATTATTTAAATGTATGAATGCTACATAAGTATTCTTGTAGCCTACAAAGCCTAAACTTGTTCTGCGTTATCTCTATAGCCCGTATTATTCATTATGTTACCTCAGCCGTCTATGAACAAAAGGATTGTGTGGGACATCTTTACTTGTCTACATCATTGTGTATATACAGCAAGCCTACATCATTGTGTATAAACAACAAGCAAACATTATGTATAACCATCAACTACTGTATAACTAGCAAGCAAATATTTCCTATATAACTAGCAAGCAAACTACTGTTGTTTCCTACGTAACCAGCAAGCAAACTACTACTATTTCCTATATAACCAGCAAGAAAGCATTCTATAAAACCAGCAACTACTACTATTTCCAATATACAAGCATAAATATCCTATATTTGCACGGATGCAGATCTAATCAAGAAATGGCCTCACCGGTTTGGACTTGGAGTAGTAAGGCGGGTACCGGTGGAGCTGGCTGTTGGAGAAGCTAGAGCACGGTGTGGAGGCCGTTTGTTGGCACCTATAGGACGACCGGGGGTGCTCACGTTGTCTAGATGTCGGAGGCGGTTGATGATGGATGCGGCGGTGCGTAGAACAGCAGGGATGGCGGGGATGTCCGGTGTTGGTCCCGAGTCGACGGCGAGATCCAGCTCAAGAGGTTGCTTGGTGGTACCCGACACCACGGCGAGGTCCAGGGACCTCGTCTCCACCGGAGAGGCGAGCCAATCGTTGGGGGACGTCGTCGTGTTTGCGGTGTGCATGTGGAGCGTGCTCGGGACAGAGGCGTGGCCTCGTGGATGCGGCTTCTGCCGATGGGTGCTGGGACAGAGGCGTGGGTCTGCGGCTGGGTGCTTGGACGGAGGCGTGGATGCGGCGTCTGCGGAGAGCGGCGCGACGGGAAGGAGGAGGGAGCTGGCGAGCGGCGCAACGGGAAGGAGGAGGGAGCTGGCGAGCGGCGCGACTGGAAGGAGGAGGGAGCTCGCGGGGGCGGAGGAGAGGGACTCGAGGATGGCGGCTAGGGTTCTCCTAGGGGGCAGCGTCGCGGCGGGGAAGGGAACTGGAGGGGAATCGTGGGCGTGGGTTGTGGGATCGGGATGTTAGGGTTTCGGCCTTTGTGGCATATGTGTACACAATATACTGCATAGTTGGCCCCACATGTCATATCAGGGACAGATATTATAGGTTATGGGGATCAAAGAACCATAACCGCTCCGGTATAACCATTGTGGAGTGATTTGTCTTTGTTAATACCATCACCGTCCCCTAATAGGTGAATTATCCACCGGGGAACGGGAATGGGGCCCATTGCCAAATTTAGATTTTAATCACAAAACTGGAGCCCGAGCCCTGCCAAATGTCTAGCCGGGTCAATAACTCAATCCCGAAATGTGTTTGGTGGGACTCCATAGCGTTGTAGTATAGTCGGACAAGATCCGAATCATACATAGTTGGGCCGGGCATATATCTAAGAAGACTGGGCGTTCTAAGAGAGCGCAAGAAACCGCAATCCCTATATAGCGCTTATTGCAAGTCGTAACTCCGACACGCCCACGCACGATTTCCTTTACTCGAAAATAGGAGAAAATAAGGCTCAAGCGGGGAATCGAACCTGGGATGCTCGGGCTACGGGAGGGTAGGAACTGCCACTGGGCTATGACACATTTTATGTCTAACCTTCCTTTAAAAAAAAATTATAATCTTATTTTTTCTCTTTTCATCCTTTTCCCATTTTTTCTGTTTTTTTTCACCGAATTTTTTTGTTCAAAACTTTAAAATGTTCAATTTTGTAATTCGAATCTTATTCAAATTTAAATTTGTTCAAATTTAAAACTTTCAAATTTGAGATTTGTTCATGTTTAGAATCGTTCAAACTTAAAATGTGTTTATCATCTTTTTTAAAGTTATATAAATAGTCCCTCTGTCCGGAATTATGTGTCACAAAGTTTAATAAAAGTGGATGTATCTAACACTAAATTATGTCTAGATACATCCACTTTTGTCATACTTTGTGACATTTAATTTCAGACGGAGGGAGTATTTCCTAACAAAAGAATTTGAAAAATGAAAAAAAAAATCAAAATGGGCTGGCCCAAGTTTTGAGCTGGGGGACGTGCGCGCGAGCGAGGCAGGGTAACACGGGCGAGTTGGATTCCCGCTCGCAATAAGCGCTGTATAGGGAACCCCAAGAAACCGCTCCTCTCTTCTTTGCGCGTCGGCGGAGGCGGAAGGCGAACGAGGAACCCTAAACCTAAGGAGCAAGAACTTCCAGATTTGCAAGGTATGGTCACCAAATCAACCGAAATCTTCCTTCTTTTTGTCCTCCGGTGGCGTACGTATGCTAGGAGGAGCGGCCGGCGGCGTGGATTCGTGACGGACTTCCCCTTATCCCTACCTTTTTGCAGGCCGGCGACGATGGCGGCGCTTCTTCGACAGGGGGCGAGGAGGATCGGCGGATCCGTGCTCCAGCGAACCCAGGCGGCGGTCTCATCACCTACCGGTGCGGAGGAGCTCGTGCCAAGGCGCATGCTCAGCACCTGGAAGGTATCGTCACCACCTGAAATTGACCTCCTTTTTTCGCGTGATTTCCTTGAGCCATTTATTTTGCTGCATAGTGTTGAGATTGCGAGCCATAATCCTCGAATCAGCTCAAGTGTTGAGATTGCTTAAGCACCCAAGTAGCTCACTAGAGAAGAACCATGTATTCCTCGTTGATTTCCATCCATTTATTTTGCTGCATAAGCACCAAGTGTTGAAGCTACTGCTCTATTCCAAACTAGAGCAAGGTTGTGAACCACCCAAGTAGCATCATTAGGGAGAAACCTTGTCTTCCTGGTTGATTTCCAGCCATTATTTTGCTGCACAATCGAAACAGCAAGTAGTGTTGAGGTTACTGTTATGTTTCAAACTAGAGAAGGTTGTGAGATTTTTAGAACCACCCAAGTAGCATCATTAGGCAGAAACCTTATCGTCCTGGTTTGTGCAAATAACACCATATAAGATGATTAATTCGTTGGACATCTTATCATTATTTCGTATACACGCTTCGCCAAATCTTCCCTGGGCAGTCTCCATCTGCTTAGAGTAAGCGAAGCCGTTCCAACAGCTCCACAACTGAATTTGCCGCCACAGCTTATAACTGCGCCTAATGCGGCATATTCACTAAGTCATGCAATCTCTCACCGAATAGCTTGTTTATTAATATCAGCAGCTAATTGCTTTACCCAACTCGGATAATACTGCATGTCTTTCCAGCGTGCTAGCGAGGAAGACGTCCAGCAGAAGAAAGAGGCGCTGTATGAGGCCTTACGTAAGGTCAATAACATGCGAAACACGGCGCTGCTCAAAGATCTTGTTGTGCATGTGGAGCCAAAGCCACATGACAAACAGTGGTACAGTATCAAACATATGCTGATTTGAATTGTTTTTGCATTCCTTCTCCTTCCCTGTTTGGCAGTAGTTTGATTATTCTTCGTCTTGTTTCACCTGCCTGTAGGCGCCGGTTGAGGGGTCAAAGAAAGATGCACACTTTTGCGGAGGTAACTGGGACGGCTGTGTTTTTTTCACTTGTTGTTGTTGTTAAGGATGTGTACGCAAGACATGCCGCAGCTGGGAAGCAGGTGAAAATGGAGTGAAAATCAAGTGGAGACTCTGATAGAGAAAGCAAGTATGAAAGAAATCAATGTATCATCGTTATTTGAGAAATGTGCATGATCTCCTTGAACAAGTTATCTGTGTGTTTGCTGCTATGTGGATGATCAGCTATGTGGAAGAACTTTGGTTGACTGATGAAGTCATTTTGGGTTGTGCTGTTTTCTTTGGCTTTCATATTGTCTTTCCTTAGATTGTCATGTTTTCATGCCTATCTCATGAACTTTGGTGGGGCAAGATATGGTAGCAACTTGATAGATGATTTAAAGCCTGCATTTCATGTAACTTGATAGTCGGCTTGTGCCGAGTCAGGGGCAATGCATAGTTCGTGACTGGCAGTATATAAATGGATTATACCATCTGCCCAAAATGCGACTATTTATCAGCCAGTCTTTCTTTCGTTCCCTTTATTCTTATTAACAAATGCAAACAATCACTTTTGAAATTATTTATGCACTCCATTTGACATCTAGGCCGTGTTTACCTGGTACGGCCATAGAACGATAATGTATTATCTGCACATGCTACAAACGGATAGATATACAGAAAGATAACGCGTATCATGCTGGCCATAGAACGTGTTTAGTTGGTACCCCTTTTCATCTCAGCCATTGGTTCGGTAAACTTTTTTTTTCTCACTTCCATGCTGGCCAAATGCCTCTTGACATATGGATCTGACAGCACACGGGACCCAACTCTCAGGTACTGAAATCTGCTCGGCCGCACATCGTCTTTCTTTTCAAGGAGACAAGGCGCCGTGAAACCCTAGCCAGCAATCCTCTCCCAGCCCTGTGCTCCATCTCTCCTCCTCCCCCAATCCACGCTTGCTCTTCTCCTCTCTCAATCCGCCGCCTCATCTCGTCTTCCCTCCAGGACGGGCCTTCTCTCCCATTCTAGCACCACATAAGTGCTGGTCGTGGTGGAACATCAGTCCGGACGGCATACCTGCTTTCACCGGGTAATCATTGGCTTCACAAAATCACAATAAATAAAAGTAGATAATGGGAACTACGATATTTGGTAACAGAGGATATTCTGAATGATTAGGTGGTTGTAGTGACTATTGGATTAAACCATGCATTAATGTTGTAGATAAATAAAATAATGGAATATAAAAGGCGGAAAATATTGAATTACATTACTTTATTTATTACAATAAGTGTCATGGGCTAAAACCTCAGGGTCTACCACGAGATCTGCAGTGGAGGGATGCTGCAATTCCCATGGTGCTACTACCAATGTTGACCGGCAACACCTCAGGCAGGGACAGCGTTGCTACCGGCCATGGGCGGCGCAGTACTAGGAGCCAAAGCCGAGATGCTAAAAAATGAAGAGCCAGCAGTTGCAAGTGCTACAGACGATAGGCCGCGGTGTTGCTAGGCGGAGTTGGGTTGCGGGGATGGCGGTGATACAGACACCGTGTAGCCGACGATGCCGCCATTGGCGGCCGTCTGTGTGGGCGATGGTGGGAGTGATGAGGCGATCAGATGGTGGTGTTCACGGAAGAGTCAGGTTTCACTGTACCGCTACGCCGCCCCGCATTTCAGTCCCGCGAAACGTCCGCTGGGCTCCCGTGTATGGTCTAGCGGGCCGAAGCGGTCAGCCCGCAAATTCCACCAGTTTGCCGCAGAGCCGCATCGACCCGCAAAAGCAGCCGCTCAACAACAACAAAAGAAAGTCCTGTAGAACACATCCATCTCTCTCTCCCCCGATGGCGGCGATGGGAAGCTCCCCCGGCGGCGCGTCGGATGCTAATGATGTCGGGGTCGACGGCGGAACTGCTGATACCGCGGTCGACGACGGAACTGCTGATACCGGGGTCGACGGCGTCGTCGCCGTCATATCCACACCGGGCCACCGCCCATGCCCCTGATGCCGGAGCTCCACCTCCGGCCGCTGCTCCTGCCCCTATCCCGGACACTGCTCCTGCCCCTGTTCCGGCCGCTGCTCCTGCCCCTGTTCCGGCCGCTGCTTGTGCCCCTGTTCCGGCCGCGCCCGTGCCCGTGAAGGTACTGCTTTCTTTGTTGGTTTCTTGTCCGATTCGATTTGAGGCCATCATGGATCAAGCCGAATTGAGGTCATCTGTGAATTCTGGGTACATGTCTGTACATAGTTCATAGATTGGTCTGTTGTAATTTCCTTTGTGAAGTGAATTGGCAATTCCAAATTAGTGATTTACCTTCTGTTCTCCAATCTGCCATAACTGACAGCAAGTAGGTACTGGACCCATGCCCAAGTTATTCTTGGGTAAGGAATAGCAGTAAAAATATTTTACTGTATATATTATAGATCTCGCGTAAGTTTAGCTGGTGTCTCCGTGGTCATATTCCCGAATGGCATCATATCACGAGAAGCACATCTGTAGGTTTATCTTTGCTTGTACTGTTGTGATGTAGATTATTTCAATTGGAAGATAAGGCCATTGTTAATTTTCCTAGTAGTTAATCTTCCTAGTTAAAGATCCAGGAGAGACTGATTGGTTTTATTCCTCGAGGTTATTAAACAAGAGTGGGACAAATGCTCGACCAATAATGAGTACCTGTAATCCTATAGAGCTTGTCAGATAAAATCTTATGATATGGTCTGAGTTTTGAAAATCCTGGTTGGTGTCTAGATTTTTAAGAGAAATTGGTATAAAATGAAGCGTTTGTAAGGTGCTAACAGAATCTATAGAATATATTGTTCCAGCAAGTATCTCTTCTAATTTCATTGCTAGTCTCTTATTTGTATAGCTTGTGTGTATGCTTGTCTGGGTGCAGCGCAGTTCATATCCATGTTTAAAAATAAGAGAAGAGTTCAATTAACAAGTGCAGTTTGTAAATCTCACTGATCGAGAGACAAGTGCTAATTTGAAGGCCATTCCTATTTTTTATTTGCAAGAAGAGGTTTGTTTCCGAATTCAGACTTCTATTAATTTATCAAGGTCCTCAAATAAACCATTTATATTTATGTGCTTAAAGTTGCAATGCAAATATATTGAGATGCTCAGTTATCTTAAACCTGATCCTCTGGTTTTCTCTAAAACAACAATCTTACAGATGGTGAGTGTCAAGAAAGAAGAGAGAGCTGCATTTGCTAATCTTGAGTTCAGTAATTGTTGTACAATAATTGCAGGGATTTTGGTTGGGCAAAACTCGCCGTTGGGAGCTGAAGGGCAGAGGCCTCGCGCAGACGAGCACAGCCGGCCGGGAGCAGATGGGCAGAGACCTTGAGCAGATGACCACAACCCGTCTGGACTAGAGGGGCAGAAGCCTCGAGCAGAAGAGCAGAATCCGGCGGGAGCGGAGGGGATGATCAGCAGAAGCTTGGAGCAGCGACGAGGACGTCCACGACAAGGTCTCCCTCTTCCTCAGCCTGGAGCTCGATGGCCGGCGGAGGTGGAGGTGGAGGCTGCAGCCTGAGTAGATGAAGGTGCTCGGCGGCCAGCGGAGGAGCTCCCCCGCATCGGTACTAGACGTGCTCCCGCGTGGGAGAGGACAGAGTGGGGACGGGAGGGGGCGACCTTGCTCCCCCGCGCCGGTACCAGCCGTGCTCGACGAGGAAGAGCCGCGCCGAGTTGGTCGACAAGGAGGGACCGCGGACTGTGGGGAAGCGGCGGGCGGCGGACGGCGGGGAGGACGAAGAACGGCGACAGGAAAATTTAGGAGTTTGAATGTTCAAATTCCAGGCCTGATCTGTAATGTTCTGAATGTACGACTTTTTTTGTTGTTGCAAAATGTAGTGTGTGCTATGGCAAAGTTATCCTCTCCGGAACAGAGGAAGTATTTTAGTAGTGCTGCCAGCTTTGTATGAGAAACACTGCTGCTGCTGCGAACAATATGCTACGAGCTGTACCTCGCGGGTACATGCGGGCTGATGTGGGCAGCCGCACTGTCCCGCACTAGTTCAAGCGGAGTCTGGCGGCCAGCCCGCAATGTTCCGCAAGAGTCACACAATCCCGTTAGCGCCTATAGCGGACACCCACGGCCCGCCCCGCCTGCAACCTGACGGAAGAGGCAAGATAGTAGAAAAATGAGAAAGATGACGAACCGGTGGCCGTCAATGGAAAAACGGCACGTATCGAGATGTTGATACTGTGGGATCGAAAGATCACGGGACACCCAGCACGCAAGTGTCAAAAATCAAATTAAACAACGGGATATGTGAAAATCCAACTAGGCCATTTAGAAATTTTCACGTCCCATTAAAATTCTTAAAATATTTTCTAGCAATAATTTGCTATTGGACACCGTTTTTTTTTACGTTTGCCAAAACACACCATCCTATTGCATTTTTGACGGGTACCATTATGATTTTGTGGCACATTTGCCAGAACACACTGACTTGCCAAAAAGGGAAGTTTGACGATTACGCTTTGCATTTTTTTTTAAATGGGAAGCCCCAGCCTCTGCATCTAGTCGATGCACACAACTAGTTTTATATTAAGATCTCAAAAGTGCAGTGTGATATAGAATAGTTATCACGTCTCAACGATACCGAATAGTAGCTACAGAAATGAGCCAACGAAATATCGCTATAATGAAACCACTATGCATGTAGTCTCCTAATGTGCAAGTGCAACCAGCCACCCTGGCTGAAGATAGTCCGGACGACCGCCATCAGCCGGGTGCATCCAGAATCTAAACGTCCTTGTTGGTCACGCGTGAATCCAATGTGTAGCCATGTGAACAACCTGCCAAAAAAGGCCCGATCCCAAATTGTTAAAAATTACATTATTTCTACAATTCCAAATAGCCCAAAGGAAAGCACAAACGCCAATACGTATACTTGATTTCGTAACCTTGTCAACCCCATTCAACCAACAACCAAACAAATTAGTTATGAATCCAGGAGGAGTTATAATAAACATAAAATAAACGAGTCGCCAAATTTTACGCGCAAAGCTACAAGATATGAATAAATGATCAACCGTCTCTTCATCCCCACAAAAAACACATTTAGTACATCCCGTCCAACGTCTCTTAGATAAATTATCTTTAGTGAGCAGTTCCTCACAATTCAAAAACCACATAAAAATTCTAATCTTCAGTGGTACCTTTAATCTCCATATATATTTACGCATGGAACCAGTGTTTCCATTCATTTGCTCCACATAAAATGATTTAACCGAAAACATCCCTGATGTTGTTAATTTCCAATTATAAAAGTCTGATACCGACGACAATGAGATGGGCGTCAATCTCTCAAGAAGATGCAGCCAGTCCTCCCATTTATCTCCTATCAAAGCTCGTCTAAATGAAATATTCGGATGATCATTTCGTAAAACGTGAGACACCAAAACATTTTTATGACTCACTATATTCTATAAGGACGGGTATTGGGATGCTAATGAATTTTCGCCTAGCAAAGTGTCTTCCCAAAACCTAACACTTTGTCCATCACCTAAAGTGCAAGTAATATGCTGGAAGAACTCCCTTTTTACCCTCATAACACCCTTCCAAAAAAGGTGAATCCGTAGGCTTAGCCTCTACTTGAGCTAAGGGGAGATCTTTAATATATTTATTGTGTAGCATCTCCTGCCACACACCTTCTTTGGTTAAGAGTTTAAATAACCATTTGCTAAGTAAACACTTATTCTTAATTTTTAGCACCTCAATCCCAAGACCACCTTGGTCCTTAGGACAACAAACAATATTCCACTTGGTTAGACGATATTTATTTTTCATATAATCACTCTGCCAAAAGAATCGAGATCTATAGAAATCTAATCTTTTATGTACCCCTACAGGTACTTCAAAAAAAGATAGGAAAAACATGGGTAAGCTTGTGAGGACATAATTTACAAGAACTAGCCGATCTCCATATGAAAGCAACTTTTCTATCCATGAACTGAGCTTTTTCTCAAACCGATCCTCAATCGGTTTCCACTCTCTATTTAACAGCTTACGGTAATGAATTGGAATCCCCAGACATTTAAAAGCTAACTTCCCGAACTCACGTGAAAATATGTGTCGGTATTCCTCCTGAAACTCCGAGGCCGCTCCAAAACAAAAGATCTCGCTCTTATGGTAATTTATTTTCAACCCAGATAATTGCTCAAAGAAGGATAACAACAACTTCGTATTTACCGCTTTATCAAAATTATGCTCAAGAAATAAGATGGTGTCATCAGCATATTGAAAAATAGACACACCACCCTCTACAAAATGAGGAACTAAACTCCCAACTTGACCATACTCTTTTTCCCTTGCAATTAGAATTGCCAACATATCAGCAACTAAATTGAAAAGTATAGGAGATAATGGGTCACCTTGCCGTAGGCCCTTTAAGGTTTGAAAATAATGACCAATATCATCATTCAACTTAATCCCTACACTACCACCCTGAACAAACCTAGCAACCCATTCACACCACTTAGGTGTAAAACCTTTCATGTGTTGCGTTTCTTGAAGAAAGTACCAATTGACCTTGTCATATGCTTTTTCAAAATCAATCTTGAGAAGCACACCATCCAATTTCCTACTCTTAAGCTCATGAATTGTTTCATGCAGCACAACCACACCCTCCAGAATATTCCTCCCTGTGAGAAAAGTTGACCGAGAAGGTCTAATGACATGTTGTGCAATCGAGATGACCCTATTTGTTCCTACCTTTGTAAAGATTTTGAAACCGATGTTTAACAAGCAAATAGGTCTATATTGCTCAATCCTATAAGCATCATCCTTTTTTGGGAGCAGAGTAATTACACGAAATTTCAACTTGAACAACTGTAACTCCCCTGAATGCAACTGTGCAAATAATGCCATTAAATCTTCTTTAATAACATACCAATTTTTTTTTATAAAACTCCGCAGGAAACCCATCAGGCCCTGGAGCTTTATTTAGTTCCATCTGAGCAATAGTCTCAATCGGTTCCCGAACGTTTATTCCATCTAATTCATTTTTTGCCGCTAGAGAACTCACTGTCTATTTTCTGCTAACGAACACCCAAACTCGGAGTGATGGAAGGAAAGGCTACATCAGTGAATCTAAAATATAAAAAAATCTTGATCACTGGTTGGTTCCCTTTTCCACGTGATACTTGAATTTGTACATATTCATTTCGGCCATATATATGAAAAAATATCTGGCAATATTTAAAAAGAAACGTCAATGTAGATCTGAATACCATGAACATTATAGTGCAGAAATTCAGCAAGAAACTTCATCAGGTTTGACACACGGTCGGCATACAAGAGACTTTTAACGAACAAATCAACACAACAGGGCGCGGGGGTGGGGCGCTGGTGCAGGAAGCCTCGAGTCCTCACAAGGCGTACCTTCTCGAGCCTTAGGTAATGTACCGTATCTTAGCGCGGTATCCTAGGTGATGAAAACTTATAAGAGATATCCCTAATGCATGGTTTCTTAAGAGTTGTATCTAAATATACTTGTGTTTATTGATTTTGCCCTCATCCTTTTGTGTGATTGGTCTAACAATATTTTTTGCCTACGACACATAAGAGTTGTATCTTAGGCCGTCCGTAATGCGGAACGGTCGAGTCGTATCCAAAGAATATCCACTTCATCACGTAGAGAGCGGCGTTCCATGAGTCGTTTCTTACCTCTTCTTTTTTTAGGTAAAGGGAGATTTTATTACTTAGCGTAAGTATTACACCCAGCCTCTACATATCGAAGATGCACATAGCCGAAAAAAACAATCACGAGTAATAAGGCAGATTACAAAAAAAGTAAAAGCGCCTAAGGTGCTGGGGTCCAATCCGAAAATTATGCTGCCACCCATTCTGTGATAAAAAGTCCCTCGTCGTATCCTCCAGTATGGTACACGCCTTCAAGAAAAGACCTCGGTGCTCCATACGCTGCAGCAGTAACCAAGTATGAAGTATAGTTGTATTCCTGAACATAATCTGCATGAGAGAGAAAAATTACCATGAAAAATCTTGTCATTTCTACAAAGCCGCAACGACCAAATCACGGCAAGCGCTCCTATCCTAATAAGTGTCTTAAATCTTTTATCCACGCCGATAAGACAGCTCCCAAAAATATTGGCAGTGCTTCACGGTGGATATAAGGTAGAACCTATCTGAAGGATTGACCATATAGATGTAGCAACTGTATAGTCGAAAAACAAGTATTTTATTGTCTTGTCTCCATGACACAAGACACACTATCTACTACCATGCCAATTGTGTTTGGCAAGGTTATCTTTAGTTAATATTATACCACAACGAATATACCATGCAAAAATCTTATTTTTTAGCGGTATCTCCATCTTCGAAATTTTCTTATTATTATCCATTGGCCTATCCGGTTGTAGAAGCGCTTCATACATCAAGCTAACCGTAAATTTATCATTTGAGTGTAAATTCCATCGGAACTCATCCATGCCCTCTGTCAGCTCCGCTACCATCAATCGATGAACTAGTTCATTACATGCTAATAGGAGGGGACCAACCAGGTGTCTCCTGAAAATTTTCCAGCACTTTAGCAATAGTATCGCTTTTGTGTCGTCCAAGAACTATGTTGTATAAAGTTGGTATTGTGTTATTACCTAACCACCTATCCCCCAGAATCTTATCTCCGAACCATATTTAATGGAGAAGGATCCCAGTGGGAAGAAGTATTTCTTCGTTGCCATTAGACCAACCCAAAAGTGTGAGTCTCCTGATTTCCATGAAACCTGGAAAACCGATTTTGAGCCTATATACTTTATCCTTAGAATAGTTTACCAAATCCCATCTTCAGTAAGTAGTTTAAACAACCACTTACCAAGTAGAGCTCTATTCTTCACATGAAGGTCATGAATCCCCAGACCACCATGGTCTTTAGGGAGGCACACTACATTCTATTTGTCCAATTGGTACTTTTTCTTCTCACCATCCCCTTGCCAAAAAAAATCTTGATCGAAAATATTCTAATCGATGCAAGGCCCCTTTTGGTAGTTGGAAGAAGGAAATCATATACATTACCATATTACTTAGGACTGAATTTATGAGAACCAACAACCCACCCAAGGATAGTAATTTCCCTTTCCAACTACATAACCTCGCTTGAAGTCTTTCCTCAACATGTTTCCATTGAGCAATCGTTAACCTACTGAAATGAATCGGGATGCCTAGATAGCTAAGGGTAAATTGACCCTGACCACATCCGAAAAGCTCAGCGTATAGGTCAGCATCATCCAGAGCGTCACCGAAGCAAAACAATTCACTTTTATGATAGTTGATCTTTAGACCAGAAAGCTGTTTGAACGCTGTAAGAATCAGTTTCAGGTTCCTCGTTTGTTCCATGTCATATCCATAAAGATAATAATATCATCTGCATAATTGAAGGATGGACAACCCCCATCCCCTAGATGAGGTATTACCCCTTCAATCTGACCCTCAAGTTTCGCACGCCCAATGATTATGACAAACATATTCGCAAATATATTAAATAATATAGGTGATACTGGATCACCTTGCCGTAACCCTTTTTCCGTGAACCAATAACATAACCCTTTTTTCCATCGACCATGAACGCAGAACCTCGAAGGATTTTCCTGAAAACAATCTGCAGCTCCGCCGACACCCGAAATCCTAGATCAGGAGACATAGGTTCATGTTGGCACCCTGTTGGGATGGGGATTAGAGGAAGATCGTCGCCATCTTTATCGCCACCACCTCTCCATCAACCCTCCATGATCCACCCTTCGATGTGTGTGTAATTCTCTGTTATAGGCAGTGGGGATGATATAGGGATTGGATGAGACTAGTCATGTAATGGATCATGTGATTGTTATGGCTTGATACTTAGTATCCACTATTGTTGCTAATTATCGTTGGTGTCTAGTATCCAATCTTGTTAATAGGTTAGTCGATGAAGTTTTCAGGGTTAAAGGCAACTTATAGACGAAGAGACGGTGTGAGGCGGTGATAGGGCCACAGGGTGACCTAGCGACCCGACCCGCGCCGGTACCCGGTCCACCGCGAGATGTACTATTACTTCTGGGACTTATGCCACACGTTCGGGCTCTAAGACGAGTCGTCAGGTTCAACACCCGCCTTGCGCGCGTCGTCACGGCCATGTCGATGTCGTCGACGCGTGAATGCACAGTGAGATCCGTGCACGTCAGCAATGGCAACAAGAAGGAGGAGTTCGACACCATGGTGGTGGCCACCGGTCACTACTTGCAGCCGAAGCTCCCGAGCATGAAAGGCATGGAGGAATGGCAACGGAGGCAGATGCACAACCACTGGTACCGGACATGCAGACAAAACGCGGGTGAAGTTTCCTTTGGTAGTTGGGCTCGCTTCATTCTGCAGCGAGCGTGGTATATTTGGTGCATAGCGCCCTTGCGGAGGAAACTCTTTTTAGACGCGAATTATTTTTAGTCGTCCGTTGGAGCACAGTGTGGAACCCTGTACCGCATGGGGTAAGAAAACACCTTTTTGTTTTGGCGTGGGGTTATTTTGGGGCGTGTGCTGGAAATGCCCTTATGAGAGCCCAACCCAGTGCTAAGACGAGCCGGGCCCGGAATGTGTTTAGTGGGCCTCCAAACGTACATAGTTGGGCTGGGCTTTATTATATAACAAGACTGGGCAGAGCGCAAGAAACCACTCTTGTTTTCTTTGCGAGTCCGGCGGAGGCGGAAGGCGAACAAGGAACCCTAACCCTAAGGAGCAAGAACTTCAAGACCCGCAAGGTATGTTCACCGAAATTTCATTCTTTTTGTCCACCGACTGCAACCCAGTGGCGTTCCCTAATCCCTACCTTTTCGCAGGCCGGCGACGATGGCGGCGTTTCTTCGACAGGGGGCGAGGAGGATCGGCGGCTCCATGCTCCAGCGAACCCAGGCAGCGGTCTCATCACCTACCGGTGCGGAGGAGCTCGTGCCAAGGCGCATGCTCAGCACCTGGAAGGTATCGTCACCACCTGAAATTGACCTCCTTTTTTCGCGTGATTTCCTTGAGCCATTTACTTTGCTGCATAGTGTTGACATGCTGTTCTATTCCTGACCAAAGCAGGATTGATTTACCACCCAAGTAGCATCATAGAGAAGAACCATGTCTTCCTTGTTGATTTCAAGCCATTTATTTTGCACCATAGTTGAAACAGCAGCAACTATTGAAGTTACTGTTCTATTTCGAACTAGAGAAAGGTTGTCAGATTATTAGAACCACCCAAGTAGCATAGTTGCAGAGAGTCCCCGTCTTCCTGGTTGATGTACATCCATTAATTTTGCCGCATAACCGAAACAGCAGCAAGTGTTGAGGCTACCTTTCTATTTCAAGAAAGGTTGTGAGATATTATTAGAGCCACTCAAGCAGCATAGTTAGAGAGAAACCTTATCTTCCTGGTTGGTTTCCAGACATTAATTTTGCTACATAATCGAAACAGCAGCAAGTGCTGACTCTACTGTTTTATTCCAAACTAGAGCAAAGTTGTTAGATTATTAGAACCACCCTAGTAGCATCATTAGAGAAAAACCTCGTCTTCACCATTTGAGATGAGTCATTCGTTGCTGCACTTCGGACATCTTATAGCTCGATACCCCTAGCCATCATTATTTTGTATGCACGCTCCACACTAGCCAGACCAAATCTTCCGTAGGTAGTCTCGATCTGTGTTAAAAGAGTAACCAAAGCAGTTCCAACAGCTGCACAACTGCGCCCTTCAACTTGCAGCCACTGCTTATATCTGCAACTAATGCAGCATATTCTCTTATTCATGCATTCTCTGATTGAATTGCTTGTACATTATTATGAGCGGCCAATTGCTTTGATTGCTTGTTCATCATTATCAGAAGACAATTGTTCTCTTGAACCCTGATCATCTTGCATATCTTTGCAGCATTCTAGTGAACAAGAAATCCAGCAGAAGGCAGAGGAGCTGTATGAGGCCTTATCTAAGGTGGGGGGCTGGAGAAACAGAAGGCTGCTCCAACATCTTGCTGTGCGCGTCGAGCCAAAGCCACATGACACACAGTGGTACAGTATTAAACATATGCTGATTTGAAATATTTTTTGCATTCCTTCGCCTTTCTGTTTGTTAGGAGTTCGATTACTTATTCTTGTAATCTTGTTTAACCTGCCTGTAGGCGCCGGTTAAGGGCATCAAAATGGGCTTGCAATGTGGTAAATGTAGTTCAACATGTTTCGTTTGGAACTGGGCTTGCCTTTACTCTCGACGGCTTGGGAAGAAATCTTGCAGGGGCATTGGCGAAGTGAAGACTTTGATCGGACGGAAGATATTAACTTGTTACCCAGCATAATATTACCATAATGGTAGAAATGCTTATGATATGATAGAACTTGTGTACAAGTTCTATTACGTGTGTCAGTTAGTTTAGCTATGTACGTGGAAGATGAGCTATGTTTGGCTACTGTATTATGTTATTATCTATCCGTATGAATACCATGGTTTGCTGGGTTGAGCTTAGGCGGCTGAAAAATCGTGATGGGATATTTCCGAGTATGGTTGGGGTGATATTGTAACAGCTGAGCTTAGGCAGCTGAACTTACCCTAGTAGACTGCATGAGCTCTCTGGATCTGTGTGTACATTACTTAGTCATCTTGTATCTCAAAGCTAGCATAGATGGTTGGACGAGTGATGCAGGCCACGGTGAGACATAACGTTTGTTTGGCCTTTGAGGGACGAGACTTAAATGTATCTCAATGTCCATTTTATAGAGATTTAACTTACCCTGAAGAAAAAAGATGTGCCTATTCTCGCTACTAGTCGAATGTCATCAGCTCCTTGTGTCACTCAAATGAACCGTCAAATATAAGAGCAGTCACGCTATGGAGGTGTTTGGTTCTGTGAGTGGTAACGCAAACTGTAAGGGAATAGGATTACGGTGGCATCAGGGAAGTAAGAGGTCCTTCATCTTTTTGTTTGGTTCCTGTCAGTGAAAGTATTAGATTACCTTATGGTGTTTGTTATAGCACTGTAATCTAAATCCAGCGAGGAGGTAGCGGGGGATTGGGCGACGGACACAGCGAGATCTGCATCGGAGGTCATTGGGCGGAAGGGCTGATGCCGAGGAGGACAAAGGAGTGAGATCAAGAGAACATGCGCTAGCTGCCGCTGCTCCCTTGGCCATGGGACTCTGCCGGAGTTCTTGTGCGCGCTCATGGCCTACCCGGCCGGTGATCCTGCCGGCCGGAAGACGTACGAGCGAGCCTGCCCCGCCGACGTCAGCTGGCCGTATCTCCGGCTTTGGGCTAAACATGAAGGTAGCCGAGTACTACTCATCAGATGCCAAGTCGTCGAGAAAGAAGAGGAAGACGACATCGACTAAGGATGATCATGAGGTCGCGGAGCTGAAGAAGCAGATGGCGGCTCTAGAGAAGAAACTTGAGAGCAGAGAGGTGGACCCTGACACGCTCAACAGATTAGTGGATGAGAGTCTCAAGGAAGTCATCCCCCTGGGCTGATGGAGGGGATAGCTTCTTGGAATGCGGGGGGTCAAATTGGACCGATCCATCTGCCCACCTTCGTCGGCAGCAACTCAAGCATGAACCAGCAAGCGCCGCCGCAACAGCTGACCCCCCAGACGCCGGCGCCGCTCCTTCTGGTCACATCGCCGCCCCCTTCCGCAGCAATGCCGAAGAATGATGGGCCGGCCGCCGGCACCGTCGCCCTTGTCTCGACACCCGCCGAGCTTGACGCCATCACCAAGGTAACTAATTAGTTAGTCGTGATCTAACTACGCCTTCTCAAGATGACTGTCATCTCATGATGTCTGGTATGTTGCCCAACATGACGAACCTTGCGTACTCCTGCATCGTGTGGTGCCCGGTGGAGAGTTGGTGGATGTTGCTACCGACACTATTATACAACCCATGCAACGCAGTATGCACCACTCTCGAATGGACGAGAACGTGATGAAGGTGAAGTTGGCCAATGTAGTGCCGGAGTATCGCGACGTACTCCCCCCTTTCAACCTCCAGGCTGCGACGAAGAGGACAACTTGGTACTTGGAGAGTGCACGACTTGGGTGATGAAATGGCCGAAGAGCCAGATTCGTCTTGGGGGGGGGGTCTTGTGATCAAGCGCAACACCGGCGCCACATACCCTATGGCCCCGCCGAATAATATCGTCCGGCCCACGAAGCAAAGAGCCCTCCAGACAGCACCCAAGGCCGTCGCCCCTTAGAAGGAAACAGTAGTCGTCGCCACCACCACCCAGAAGGAACCGGCGGTTGTTGCCACCACCACCCAGAAGGAACCGGCGGTTGTTGCCACCACCACAAGGCACAAAGTGTTGTTGGGAAATATGCCGCAACGACCGGCCAAAAGATCATCAAATGCAGTTGTGCCTCAACCGCCGGCATCACAGCCGCCGTCACCACCAAAGGACGTGGACAACCAGTTTGCTGGAGCCGCCGGTGTCGAAGACTATCATTACGATGACAATGTCGACATCAATGCCTACCTCAACACGGGCTACAGCCAAGATAGGTACATGCCTGATATGAATCGTGACGATGAAGCCTTCCGCAGTCACGACGATCAACCTAGACGTACTGAAGTCACGCAACGCCTGACCTACCCGGAGGGTACAGTATTCAGCCCTGGCACACTGCATAAGACAATCGTAGGGTCGTCCCGAGCACCCGCACCCCCAGCTCCCTCACCCCCAGCTCCCGCAGCAGATCAAGCCACCGCCAGCAAGAAGATTAGGAATAGACCTGCTAAAAAGGTCCAGCATACTAAGATCTTGGCCGACGCCGTGGTACGACCCCGTAAGGATGGCTTGACCCGCTTGCATGAAGCTGGGAAACCGATACTGGGTCCGGACGAGATACAGGGGGGCAACTGGACCAATGCTCACATTGCAGAACATTATCGTGATGCTAGAGGGCCTCCTTCTTCAAGACAAGTGTCCAAATTACCCTGTGTTCACGGTCAAGGTGCCAGAGGGCCCGGACTTCGCCAATGAAGACCCCGCGGGACTGTTCTTCATAGCGTATGAGGATATCTTCAATCTGTTTCACTCGAGACGGCTGGACTATAACTTGGTCCGCCTATACGCGCTCAATGCTCAGCTGCAGATCCAGCGAGAGTTACCCCCTCACGTTATGGTAGCGGATCCCTACTACATGCGTGATAGCCAGCTGGAGGAAGGATCAAGTACACGGACCAAGGCAGTGAAGTACCTCGGGAGCTTCATGTTGAGAAACAGTGAGAACAAAAGGGACATTCTTTTTCCTGTCTTCCCCGAGTAAGTCTCGCGACCGTCGTAGCTAATGTTTTTTTTCTAGATTTCATCCATTGCTTATCCTGGATTCAATTGCATGTGTTGAGCAGGGACACATACTGTACACTCATCGTGCTTTGCCTACAGTGGTCACTTGCCCAATGCTTCGACTCGTCGAATGTGACGAATAGGAAAGACTACACCAGAATAAGGGGTGTTCTCGATGAGGCTATCAATGGCTACGCCCAAAATGGAGGCACATTCCAAAAGAAACAAGAATGTATCAGGCCGGCTACTGGCAAATACGGGTTCAGGCACGTGACCGAGTTCCCCTGCATCAAGCAACTGGCTTGGAGCACGAAAGAGGCCTTCTATGCCCTCCATCACCTCAAAGGGATTGTCCGCGATGCAAACAATTTGAATCATCCTTCTAGACTCCGAGACTGGTCCAACAAAATGGCGGGGGAAATCTCACAGGAAGATCTTATACAAGATTTTCATCGCATCAAAGTCAAGTTGTCGGAGATAATCATTGAAGATGTCACCAAAAAGGGAGTGTCCTTGCACCAACCCATAGGGTTATGCCAGAGGGATATCCAGGAACGCCTAGAGCGGCAGGCTGATCGTAGGACGTGGATGACCAAGGACCTATATAAGCCGTTTCCGGCGCCGCTCCAGTTGAGATATCGTTGATCGAGGTGTGCGTAGCTAGCTACTATTAGTTTGTTTAACAAAATTTGCTTAACTTATATAAGCCTAGCTACTATATTAGTTTAGCTCTAAACTTAGGCCTAGCTAGCTACTATTAGTTTGCTCTAAACTTAGGCCTAGCTGCTACTATTAGTTAGCTCTAAACTTAATTAGGCCTAGCTAGCTACTATTAGTTTGCTCTAAATTAACTTAGGCCTAGCTAGCTTTATGTTTGTATATCTTTGATGTTTATTTTTTGTTTCCTTAGTTGTTTTTTGTGAACATATATGACTTAGTTGTTTTTTGCATTATACTTACTAATATGCTTTGTGTCTATCTATATAGATGACGTACTACGTGGTGTTCGAGGGTCGGGTTCCAGGAGTCTATGACGAGTGGAAGGACTGCAAAGCACAGGTCGACAAGTTCAGCGGCAACTGCTATAAAGGATACAAGACTAGACACGAGGCGGTTGCGAAGTGGAGGGACCACCAGTCGAAACAGAAGAACAAGATGAAGACCTCCATCAAGCTACCGTTTTGCTCACCATCGTCGCCGTGCTTGTAGTCTATTTCATCTTAGCTTAGGCCTTATCGAGTAACTATGTGGTGTCATGTTCGATGAACTATGTGGTGGCATGTTCGATGATGTTTGACTATGTATCACTATGTTCGATGATGTTCGATGAACAAAATTTGATACTTTTGCACTATGGATCACTATTGTATATTATGTTATTATCGAGTAATGTGTGACTTATATATTTGTCAAATATCACTTTATGTTTATATATTTGTGAAATATCACTGCCTGTATTCAAACTGTATAAATCCTGTAATATAGCTGGTATTTATACCAAAAACAATTTAAAATTCGAAATACAACATATATTTCTGTGGCGCACCGTAAAGCAATTCTGTGGCGCACCTATTTCTGTGGCGCACCAGGCGAGGATGCGCCATAGAATTCACTATTTCTGTGGCGCACGGGCTGGGTGCGCCACAGAATCCACGTTTTCTGTGGCGCACTGGCTGGGTGCGCCATAGAATATATTTTTATGGCGTGTATTCTGTGGCGCACCACTGTGGCCCCAGGGTGCACCACAGAATACACTTTTGGTGCGCCACAGAAGAGGGAATTTGTACTAGTGGGCGCTGCTCCCCGCACAACGCGGCAGCCAGTAACGGACGTCGGGAAGGAGATCGGTGCATGGCTCGAGGCCCGTTGGTTGCTGGAGAATCTTGGGCTGCATGGGGGGGTGTCGGGGGAGGTAGATAAGATCGGGGAGATGGGGCCGAGGAGGAAGATGATTGCTTCTGTAACGTAATTCAATTACGACGGGGGGTGACCGGTATCGGCTGTCAACAGCTGCGGGATCCGTTTACGCGGAACCTGATTACGACCTTGGGCTACCAAACACGTTTTATGGTTTGAGATTACGCTGTAATCAGATAACGGGCGGAAAACACCGAACCAAACACCTCCTATATAGGTTGAACTGCCACCGGTCTAGTTTGAAGCAAGCGAGCGCATGCATAACTACGCCTACTATCTTGCAGATGGAATCTATCCAAGGTGACACATATTCGTGAAGCCGGTGAAGAAACCGCAAGGTAAGAAACAATATGCTTTCCATAGTGCACAAGCGGTAGCTAGGAAAGATGCGGATAGAGCATTTTGGATTTTGCAGTCCCAATTTGCTATTGTGAGAGGACCGGCTAGATTTTGCGACTAAGAGATCCTTCGGTATATTATGACCGCTTGTGTGATCATGCATAACGTGATCACAGAGAACGAGCGTGGACAAGAAGTAGATTATCCCATCTACTATTTGATGGGACATCCGGTGCGAGTGAGAAGGAAAGACGAGATAGTTGCCCGCTTCATTGCACCGTACCATGACATTCGTCATGACGAAGTGCATGATGATCTTCAAGAACACATAATGGAGGAGTGGTAGAAATGGTATTGACAACAAGCCCACTAGTTTTTTTGTATTGTTGATAAACAATTTGTTCTATTATTGATGAAGTATTTGTTGTATTGTTGATGAACTATTTGTTTGTTTTGTAATAATAATTAAACGACATTTCTACTTAATTTTGTATGCCTGTTTGATCTATTTTGTGAAGGGAATATGCCCGAGAGGCAATAATAAAGTGTTTATTATGTTATTCCTTGTTTATGATAGATGTTTATTTCTCATGCTAGAATTGTATTAACCGGAAACGTTGATACATGTGTGATTAATAAACAAACCAACGTTCCTAGTGAAGCCTCTCTTTAACTATCCCGTTGATTAAACAGATGATCAAGGTTTCGTGATCATGAACATTGGATGTTGTTGATAACGGGGTCATGTCATTAGGAGAATGACATGATGAACTTAAACCCTAACTAAGTATAACAATACGATCAAGTCATTTAGTTTTGTTGTTATGTCTTACATTCGGAGTAACATTATTCCTTAGACCATGAGATCATGTTAATCACTAATACCGAAAGAATACTTTGATGACATCAAACGTCACACCATAAAAGGGTGACTATAAAGGTGGCATTGGATATTCGGAAAGTGTTAGTTGAAGCTCATGGATCAAGAATGGGATTTGTCCATCCAATATGACGGATAGATATACTCAGGGCCCTCTCGGTGATATCACATCGACACCGCTTGCAAGCAAGTGATTTGATCACTAGGATGTTATATCACGGGAACGAGAAAAGAGTACTTGTCGGATAACGAGATCGAACAAGGTATAGTGGATACCGATGATCGGATCTCGGACAAGTAATATATCGCGAGACAAAGGGAAATCGTTACGACGTTGAAAGGTTCACACGATCACGAGAGTCATCGTTGAATATATAGGAGTCATCATGGATTTCCAGATCCCGCTGTTGATTATTGATCGGAGAGGAGTCTCGATCATGTCTATAATATTCACGAACCGTAGGGAGACACACTTAAGGTTAGATGAAGCTTTAGAGAGGATACGGAATGCCGGAGAATATTTTGGGCAGCTCCAGAATTGTTTCGGGGAAAATTGAAATAGTTCAAGGGGTTTTTCATCGAATGGTTGTTAATAGAATTAACAAATGGTTCGAGGTGCTGCATGCAAATGTTTGTTAATGGAATTAACAAATATAAATAAAGAAATAAAAATGTTTTATTTATTTATTAAAGAAAAACCTTTGGATTTTCCAAGTGGGAAATTATGGAAATTTGAGTGGGTTTGAGTGGAGCTTCCACTCACATGAAGAGAGAAAGGGGTGGGGGCACCCATGGCTGGCCGCACCCCCCCTTTGGGCTGCCTCCCCCTCCCCTATAAAAGGAGGGTGAGGGCTCTCTCTTCCAAACACACTTGCTCACACATTTTCCCTTCCATCCGCTGCTCCATTCCATGGTCTCCGGCTTGGCGAAGCCCTGACCGTGGGATTCTTCACCACCACCACGCCGTCGTGCTGCTGGAATTCTGGAGGGATCCTCTACTTCCGCAACCCGCTGGAACGAGGGAACGGAAGTCTTCATCGAGCTGAACGTGTGACCGATTACGGAGGCACCGCCGGATTGCGGTGCTCTTCTTCTCGCTCGGGATAGGCGTGAGAACGACTACGCCAACAACGAGATCTTTTCTCGTACCACTTAGAGTCTTCGAGGGTATGTTATCTCAAGACTCTCTTTCTCCCCGTTGCCTTTCCTCTCATAGATTAGATCTTGGCCATTTGGGTTTATCGCGCGTAGGAAATTTTTTGTTTTCTATGCTACGTTCCCCTTTCAGTGGTATCAGAGCCGGATCTATGCGTAGATGAATTGTACGGGTAGAACACATAGGAGTATGTGGGCGTTGATGATCATGTTTTTGTCTCTTTGAGTATTTTATGATCTTAGTGGCATAGTAGGATGAAGCTGCCCCGGACTAAGTTTACGTGTACCATGTACGCGAGAATTGTCTCACTTGTGACTGAGGGGGTGTCCGTTTCTCCTACTATAGTTAAGATCTAATCTACAAAGGGTTGTTAAAAATATGTTTTATCAACGTTGTGGTTCTTGTACGTAGGTATGAACGGTTCTATCTTCGTAAGCCCAAAGCCACGTAAAATATGCAAAAATAAATTAGAGGCGTCTAACTTGTTTTTGCAGGGCATGTGATGTGATATGGTCAATGTTACAAACGTTATGTATGAGATGATATATTTTGTAAATTATTGACATACCGGCTGGAGCCATATGGTTGTCTTATTTTATGGCCTGCGTGCTGTATGTCATATCCATGTGATATGTTGTAATGGACAATCAAGATGGAGGTGCCACGGACCTTGGTGCCACGCCGGTGGAATGATGGAGATCATACCATGATGCACAAGATGGAGATCAAGTGCAAGAAGGACCATATCATATCACATTATCCATGCATGTGATGGTTATCCTTTTATGCATCTTATTTTGCTTAGATCGCGACGGTAGCATTATAAGATGATCCCTCTCACTTAATATCAAGATAATAATGTGTTCTTCCTTAAGTATGCACCGTTAAGAAACTTCTTCGTTTCGAGACACCACGTGATGATCGGGTGTGATAAACTCAACGTTCGCATACAACGGGTGTTTTCAAGCCTAGCATGTACAGACATGGCCTTGAAACACATGCAATACTATGGTTCTACTTTGCGAGCGTAGCATGTACAGACATGGCCTCGGAACACGTAACCGAAAGGTAAAGCATGAGTCATATGAATGATATGATGAACATGTTGATGTTCGCCTTTGCAACTACACCGTCTCACGTGATGATCGGTCTCGGTGTAGTGAATTTGGTTCGTGTAATCACTAAAGACAACTAAGAGGGATGTTGTTTTTGAGTGGGAGTTCATGGGATAATTTTAGAATTAACTTGAACTTAATTTATCATAAACATAGTATGAATAGTCTTTGCAAATATGTTGTAGATCATGGCACCACCTACCTTCAATTTCAATATGTTCATGGAGAAAGAGAAATTAGCGAACAATGGAAGCAACTTTACCAACTGGGCACTTAACCTGAGGATTCTCCTCACCGCTTGCAAGAAGCTCTATGTGCTTGATGCACCTCTAGGTGACCAGCCCGATGATGATGCTTCTGATGAAGATAAAAATGTTTATCTGATTCAACAAGAAGACCACAGTATAGTTCACTGCGGCATCCTCTATGGATTAGAGCCAGAGCTGCGAAAACGTTTCGAGAACAACACTGCTTATGCCACAATGGGAGAACTGAAAATGATTTTCGATACCCATGCCGCAGTTGAGAGTTATGACGCTTCAGAAAAGTTCTTTAGCTGCATGATGGAAGAGAACAGCTCCGTTAGTGAGCACGTACTCAAAATGTCTGCGTACGCTGATAAGCTCATAGCCTTGGGAATATCGATTCCTATTGAGGTAGGGATACATCGTGTTCTCCAATCTCTGCCACCTAGTTACAAGAACTTCGTGATGAACTATAATATGCAAAGCATGAAGAAGTCTCTTCCTGAGCTTCTCTCGATGCTTAAAACTGCTGAAGTGGAGATCAAGAAAGAACATCAAGTGTTGATGATCAATAAGACCACTAGTTTCAAGAAAGGCAAGAAAGGCAAGCCAAGGGTAAACTTCAAGAAGGGTGGCAAATCTGTTGCTACTGCTGAGAAGAAAACCAGGCATGGCCCTAAGCCTGAGACTGAGTGTTTCTATTGCAAGGGTACTGGCCACTGGAAGCGCAATTGCCCCATGTATCTGGCAGATAAGAAGGCCGGCAAAGTGAACAAAGGTATATATGATATACTTGTTATTGATGTGTACCTTACTAGTACTCGTAGTAGCACCTGGGTATTTGATACTGGTTCGGTTGCTCACATATGTAACTCGAAACAGGAGCTGCAGAATAAGCGACCACTAGCAAAGGATGAGGTGACGATGCGCGTCGGCAATGGATCAAGAGTTGACGTGATCGCCGTCGGGACGCTACCTCTACGTCTACCATCGGGATTAGTTATAAACCTCAATAAATGTTATTTGGTGCCCGCATTAAGCATGAATATCGTTTCTGGATCTTGCTTAATGCGGGACGGTTATTCCTTTAAGTCCGAGAACAATGGTTGTTCGATTTATATGAATAATATCTTTTATGGTCATGCACCTGAGAAGAATGGTTTATTTATTTTGAATCTTGATAATGTTGATACACATATTCATAATGTGAATGCCAAAAGAATTAAGTTAAATGATGATATTGCTACTTATTTGTGGCATTGCCGCTTAGGTCATATTGGTGTTAAACGCATGAAGAAGCTCCATTCTGATGGACTCTTAGAATCACTTGATTATGAATCATTTGAAACATGTGAACCATGCCTTATGGGCAAGATGACTAGAACCCCGTTTTCTGGATCTATGGAACGGGCGACAGACTTACTGGAAATCATACATACTGATGTATGTGGACCAATGAGTGTATCGGCACGCGGTGGATATCGTTGTTTTGTCACTTTCACAGATGATTTGAGTAGATATGGGTATATTTACTTAATGAAACACAAATCTGAAACGTTTGAAAAGTTCAAAGAATTTCAGTGTGAAGTTGAAAATCATCGTAACAGAAAGATTAAATTTCTACGGTCTGATCGTGGAGGTGAATATCTAAGTTACGAGTTTGGCATGCATATGAAACAATGTGGAATAGTTTCACAACTCACACCTGCCGGAACACCATAGCGAAATGGTGTTTTCGAACGTCGTAATCGTACTTTATTAGATATGGTTCGATCTATGATGTCTCTTACAGATTTTCCACTATCGTTTTGGGGTTATGCACTAGAGACCGCTGCATTCACTTTAAATAGGGCACCATCTAAATCCGTTGAAACGACACCGTATGAATTATGGTTTGGAAACAAACCTAAGCTGTCATTTCTAAAAGTTTGGGGATGCGATGTTTATGTGAAGAAGTTTCAACCTGATAAACTCGAACCCAAAGCGGAAAAATGCGTCTTCATAGGATACCCTAAAGAAACAATAGGGTACACCTTCTATCACAGATCCGAAGGCAAGATTTTTGTTGCCAAGAATGGATCCTTTTTGGAGAAGGAGTTTCTCTCGAAAGGTGTGAATAGTAGGAAGGTAGAACTCGACGAGGTTATTGAACCTTCTCTTCTTGGAATGGCGAGTAGCGCAGCGCCGGAAGTTGTTCCGGAGCCGACCCCGTCAGATGAAGAGAGAGTTAATGATCAAGATCATGAAACTCCAATAGAGGAAACTACCGCACCTCGCAGGTCAACTAGGGAGCGTGCAGCTCCTGAACTGTACGGAGATCCCGTATTAAACTTCATGGTAGATGGAGGTGATGACCCTGCGACATATGAGGAAGCGATGATGAGTCCAGATTCCAACAAATGGCTTGAAGCCATGAAATCCGAAATAGGATCCATGTACGAAAACCAAGTTTGGACTTTGGTGGATTTACCCAATGACCGCAAGGCCGTTGAGAACAAATGGATATTTAAAAAGAAAACTGACGCTGATGGTAATGTGACCGTCTATAAAGCTCGACTTGTCGCAAAAGGTTTCCGACAAATTCAAGGAGTTGACTATGATGAGACTTTCTCACCAGTAGCGATGCTTAAGTCAGTTAGGATTATGTTAGCAGTTGCTGCATTTTTCGATTATGAAATATGGCAGATGGATGTCAAAACGGCGTTCCTTAATGGTGACATTGAGGAAGAGTTGTATATGATGCAACCCAAAGGTTTTGTTGATCCTAAGGATGCTGACAAGGTGTGTAAGCTTCAACGTTCCATTTATGGACTGAAGCAAGCATCCCGGAGTTGGAACCTCCATTTTGATAAGGTGATCAAAGGTTTTGGATTTGTCCAAACATACAGAGAAGCTTGAATTTACAAGAAAGTGAGTGGGAGCTCTGTAGCATTTCTAGTACTATATGTGGATGACATATTGTTGATTGGAAATGATATAGAACTTTTAAAAGGCGTAAAAGGTTATTTGAACAGTAGTTTTTCGATGAAAGACCTCGGTGAAGCAGCTTATATATTAGGCATCAAAATCTACAGGGATAGATCAAGACGCTTAATTGGACTTTCGCAAAGTACATACCTTGACAAGATTTTGAAGAAGTTCAAAATGGAAGATAGTAGGAAAGGGTTCCTACCTATGTTGCAAGGCAAGATGTTGAGTAAGACTCAATGTCCAGTTACAGCAGAAGATAGAGAAAAGATGGATAAGACTCCCTATGCTTCAGCCATAGGTTCTATCATGTATGCTATGCTATGTACAAGACCGGATGTGGCACATGCTATTAGTTTGACTAGTAGGTACCAATCCAATCCAGGTTTGGAACACTGGACTGCGGTCAAGAATATCCTAAAGTACTTAAGAAGAACTAAGGACATGTTTCTCGTATATGGCGGTGAAGAAGAGCTCGTCGCAAGATGTTACGTCGATGCTAGCTTCAACACTGATCCGGATGACTCTAAGTCTCAGTCCGGGTACGTATTTATTATGAATGGAGGAGCTGTAAGCTGGAGGAGTTCCAAGCAATCCGTGGTGGCGGGATCATCAACAGAAGCGGAATATGTTGCTGCCTCGGAGGCAACACATGAAGCAGTTTGGATGAAGGAGTTCATATCCGAACTAGGCGTGGTTACGAGTGCGTTGGATCCAATGGTTATCTATTGTGACAACAATGGTGCCATAGCCAATGCTAAGGAACCAAGGTCTCAAAAGAATTCCAAGCATATCAAGCGCCGTTTTCACTCCATCTGTGAGCATGTCGCGGATGGGGATGTAAAGATTTGCAAAGTACATACGGATCTGAATGTGGCAGATCCGTTGACTAAAACTCTCTCAAGGACAAAACATGATCAACACCAGAACTCAATGGGTGTTAGATTCATCACTATGTAATATAGATTATTGCCCCTAGTGCAAGTGGGAGACTGAAGGGAATATGCCCGAGAGGCAATAATAAAGTGTTTATTATGTTATTCCTTGTTTATGATAGATGTTTATTTCTCATGCTAGAATTGTATTAACCGGAAACGTTGATACATGTGTGATTAATAAACAAACCAACGTTCCTAGTGAAGCCTCTCTTTAACTAGTGAAGCCTCTCATGAACATTGGATGTTGTTGATAACAGGGTCATGTCATTAGGAGAATGACATGATGAACTTAAACCCTAACTAAGTATAACAATACGATCAAGTCATTTAGTTTTGTTGTTATGTCTTACATTCGGAGTAACATTATTCCTTAGACCATGAGATCATGTTAATCACTAATACCGAAAGAATACTTTGATGACATCAAACGTCACACCGTAAAAGGGTGACTATAAAGGTGGCATTGGATATTCGGAAAGTGTTAGTTGAAGCTCATGGATCAAGAATGGGATTTGTCCATCCAATATGACGGATAGATATACTCAGGGCCCTCTCGGTGATATCACATCGACACCACTTGTAAGCAAGTGATTTGATCACTAGGATGTTATATCACGGGAACGATAAAAGAGTACTTGTCGGATAACGAGATCGAACAAGGTATAGTGGATACCGATGATCAGATCTCGGACAAGTAATATATCGCGAGACAAAGGGAAATCGTTACGACATTGAAAGGTTCACACGATCACGAGAGTCATCGTTGAATATATAGGAGTCATCACGGATTTCCAGATCCCGCTGTTGATTATTGATCGGAGAGGAGTCTCGATCATGTCTATAATATTCACGAACCGTAGGGAGACACACTTAAGTTTCAATGAAGCGTTAGAGAGGATACGGAATGCCGGAGAATATTTTGGGCAGCTCCGGAATTGTTTCGGGGAAAATTGAAATAGTTCAAGGGTTTTTCATCGAATGGTTGTTAATAGAATTAACAAATGGTTCGAGGTGCTGCATGCAAATGTTTGTTAATGGAATTAACAAATATAAATAAAGAAATAAAAATGTTTTATTTATTTATTAAAGAAAAACCTTTGGATTTTCCAAGTGGGAAATTATGGAAATTTGAGTTGGTTTGAGTGGAGCTTCCACTCACATGAAGAGAGGAAGGGGTGGGGGCACCCATGGCTGGCCGCACCCCCCCTTTGGGCTGCCTCCCCCTCCCCTATAAAAGGAGGGTGAGGGCTCTCTCTTCCAAACACACTTGCTCACACATTTTCCCTTCCATCCGCTGTTCCATTCCATGGTCTCCGGCTTGGCGAAGCCCTGATTGTGGGATTCTTCACCACCACCACGCCGTCGTGATGCTGGAATTCCGGAGGGATCCTCTACTTCCGCAACCCGCTGGAACGAGGGAACGGAAGTCTTCATCGAGCTGAACGTGTGACCGATTACGGAGGCACCGCCGGATTGCGGTGCTCTTCTTCTCGCTCGGGATCGGCGTGAGAACGACTACGCCAACAACGAGATCTTTTCTCGTACCACTTAGAGTCTTCGAGGGTATGTTATATCAAGACTCTCTTTCTCCCCGTTGCCTTTCCTCTCATAGATTAGATCTTGGCCATTTGGGTTTATCGCGTGTAGGAATTTTTTTTGTTTTCTATGCTACGTTCCCCTTCATTTTGTTCTAGGTAGTTGGTTGTTCGAGGTTTCTACACGCGCGCGCGCACCATTCTGTAGCGACTGGAAAAGCCCCAACCAGCGAAACGCTCAATTTTGGCGCATCTGAAATAGCTGCCGCGTAGAGCGCGCGTGCTGCAAACTATTTTTAGCACTAATATGGCGCTCCAAACCGGTTTCACTGCGCGCGAGTTTAGCGCGACTCCTGGAGATGCTCTAATATCATAAACACAAATTTGGCATATAAAGATTCCTCCTTTAAGCCGCTTGAAAATGGGTGGAGTCGGCTTTCTGAATTTCAAAACCTATTTTGAGTATAAAACCGCTGAGGTGATCCTATCAAACTCGTGGTGCTTGCTTGAGTTCATAGAGTGTCTTATGTAGTTTATACAATTGGCGAATTTTGGTTACTTGAAACCCGAGGTTGAGCAACATAAGAAATGCTCTTTACATCTTTTGATATATCTAGAAATTATGGAAAGATGCAAATGCAAGCAAGAGACCAACAGAGGGAGAACCTGTATGAACGCTTGGTTCATGTTCCGTCGCCGGAAAGAAAAAGAGCCTCCGCCTCCACTTCCGACTCCTCCATAGTCGGTTTCCCTTTCCTCCAATCGGCCTCGTCGGTGTCAGGAGGGGTGGGGAACCCGATCTATGAGTTGAATTTTTAGTAAAAGTAGGTTTTCCAACAGATTAGGCTAGGGTTTTGGTGGCTGTCTTCGTCATCAACGAAGATGGCAACCTCTGAAAGAAGTGATCGTTGGCCCACTGTTCAACGGCGAGATCTCCTTCTCGACGTTAATGACGGTGTTCAGTGATTTGGTTTGTCTAGGTATGGTCCTTCAGATCTTGCTTCGTCGGATCGGTTTTGGATCTTTTCTCATGGTTGCCACGAGGAGGATTGTCCTCGCAATATTTTTTCCAGCTGCTACGTCATCGACAATAGTGATTCATACTCCCGGCTCTCAGCATCGTCGATCAGGCTTTTCGGTTTCTTTTGCCTGCAATATTTATCTTCTATTTGAGCAAACCCTTGCATCACTAACCATGCCTTGTTTCAAATAAAAAATCCATTCTCGTCATGCTTGTTCTTGAGAACCCACTTGATTCCAATGAAGTTGACCCTATGATCCTTGTGCCTCTCCACAAGGGATCAAATTTCATTGGGGGTGAAGCACTCTAGCTCCTTTTGCATGGCCAAGACCAATCCAGGTCTTGCAAATCGTCGATCACCTTAAGAGTATCAAAATGAGAGATAAATGAGTGATGCTTGCTAAAGTTAGCTAGGTGATTTATTTTTCTACGAGTGAGTACTCCCTTCTACACCTTATAAATACTCCCAAGTATCTTATTGACTTCCATCTTTTTTTTTCTTTCTTAGTGTCTTTAAAGCTTCGTGTGATGCCCTTGTAATCAACAATCTATCCTTGTAGATGTTCTTACACTTGATGTTCCACTTGAACTTGTGCTCGTGGATCTACTTAAACTTTTCTTGAGTAATAGTTCCAACTTGTTCTCCTTCTTGCACTTCCTCAAAGGGTTGAGGGCCTCATGATTGTTCTTTGACATGACTCTCCTCTTGAGTAATGTGTTCATTTTGAGATGTGGTGGTGGGCTCTTCTCGAGTTGAGCTAGGCTCCACTTGAGTTGATATTGGCTCCACTTGAGTTGAGCTTGTTCCTTCTCCATCATGTGAATTTCCTATAGCTTGATGGTCTCATAAGTCAAGATACACTACTACGATACCCAAAATCTCAAACGGTTCTTGTGCATAGGTCTGAGGCTGTTTACCTGACCGGCTCGCTCGGGCCGGCTGGGAATCTCTTCTCCTCGGGCGGTTTTAAAACACGCGCGACTCCGACATTTCGACAATCCACGGCATTTGATCTAGCGGCTCGACTCCAACTGGAGGCGGGTTAGTATTCTGGCCGGCTCCCACATGTCCGGATGACTACGAGAATGCAGATGGTCCGAATATTCTGAGACGTTCACGGAAGTAAACCTCTTTCGGATGTGCAGTGGCGGTTCCATTTTAGAACCGGCTCGTCGTGTTTGGAGTGTCCAACTATGTCCGGATGGTTCATGCTCTCTTCAGAGCCGGTTATTGCGGACCGCATCCGATATTCGGAAGGGATGAACTATTTGGGAAATTGTACTATCCAGTGGTATAGTAATATTCTTTGCCCGCACTTTTCAATGCGTCCAAATTTTGTAACTAAACATAATAAAGTACATGTATTGACAATTTGATCAGCATACAACATTACTTAACTGTGATCAAACCAAAATGTAAATGATTCAAAAGGCACCCATAAACTAAGCGCCTAGTTTACGACATAACTTTATCAGTGCACAAGCACACACAGTTTGTGACTATCATCCTCCAACCTATGAGCAAGCACCTTAGTAAGGAAGACCTCACACATTTCCTGACTGAGTTCTCCTAGCTTGCTGTTCAGAACTTTCTTGCGTCGATCTGCGGAAGCTATAGATAATGACTAGGGCTCTGACCCTGATTATGATGAAGTATGAAAGAATATAAAGATGCTTGAATAAGAAAAATATAAGATGTACCTTTGAAGCCATCATTTTTGTACTACCCAGCAACTCAGATATAATGATGTTAATACGGTAGACAACATAGAACGCGGAAAAGTCGAGCGGTTCTGACGCCAGCTGTTTGTAGCACTGTGAGACAAGAGGCGTATATAATTGATTACATATCCGCCAAAATATGCAAAGATAATTATTGCATTAGCATGTGCCATATGAACAAAAGGTGGAAACTTACCGGATGATCCAGGATGTGGGTTAGTCTTCGATAGCCCTTCTTACTTATAGCTAGTCTTTTTCCATTAGCGAAGTTGAATGTTCTGAAATAGTATGTGATGACATTAACTTACATATGTATCACTAGTACACATAAATGTGTTTGCACATGAAAATACTTAGCCCGTAACTGTCAAGAAGCTTGACTATGATCTTTACATCCATCTTATCCGGGCGGGAATCAAGATAGTACACACAACCACTAGGAAGGGAGATGGCGACAAGAATCCCGTGATGGCTATGAAATATGTACTCATTGTTACAAGTGAACCACTTTTGTCTAATGGAGTCAGCTAATGAACGGAATAATTTCAAACAAAATTACGTATTACCATACCTTGTGGTAAAAGGCCATAGGATTAACTCTCTATCTAAATAAACCACCATCCCATGGAGGATTCGATCTTCAACGGGCCTCTCAATTTTGTCAGAAAGTGCATAACCTTGGCTCACTTGGTTCATAACCTTGGCTCACTTGGTTCATATGTTTCCTGCATAATTAAGCAAATGTGTATAAACATGTATATATATAGATATTACACTATCATTGACATGGAAGAATATATTGACAATAAATACTTTCAATTCCAAGCATCTCATGATGCTCGGTAACAAGGTGTTCATGTGCATCATGTCAGACCCGGCTTATGAAAGGACATGTGTTTCCTAATTTTATTTTGGTGTTTGATCACAACATGTGGACTATCTAATCTTTTACCTAAGCGTGTTTAGCTTTGCAAATGAAAAGCTAGAGACTTTTAACATGGAGAAATGCAAACACAAGTTCCCTAGGACCTCCATTAGTTTGACAAATCAACATTGAAGATAGTTCAAAAGGGAGAAAAGATAAAGAGAAGAAAACAAGAAAAATAGGGCAGTCGGCCTACCTGGCCGGCCTGACGGGGTGGCTCGGGCAGTGCCCCGGCCTGAGCTTATCCCACGCTGGCCCCAGTCCTGGCACGAGACCGGGCGCTTCGGGGCAGTGCCCCGGCCTGATTTTCATCCACGTCGGCCCCAGGCCGGGCTCCAGGGGTGTGATGAGCCAGCCTTTGGCTAGGTCTAGCCGTCCCCGAGGTGGTTGTATACCGAGGTGGGATGGGGGCGTCGGCCCCAGGCCGGGATCCATCCGGCCTCGCTGACGATCTAGGCCGAGGTGGGCTGGACTCTACCGGCCTCTCCCCTGCGTCCAGACCGGCCTGGCCGGGCTCCAGGGCCGGGGTCTCTGCAGTGAAGAAATCCCCCCCCCCAAAGGCCAGTTTTCCTCTTCGAGTATAAATAGAACTCATCCCCTACCTTTAGAAGGGGCCAGTTAAGCTTTCTCTCTCCACCATTGTTGACCACCTTCAAGCTCAAGCTTCTTCCCAAATACCCAACCAAAGCTCTTGATTGTTTGGGATTTGGAGGAGACACCCTAGATCTACAACTCCACCAAGCCGATTCAAAATCACCCCACTCATCCTTTAGGGATCTTGTTGTTCTTAGTTCATTGGAGCCAATGTTCAAGATATCGCTTATCAGGAACTTATCGGTCAACCCCCGATAAGAGGTAAGTCGGCCGATTTATCGGGATATCGGCCGAAATATTGGAATATCGGCTAATTAATCTTATCGTCCATATAACGGTAAGCGATAAATCGGCTGATTTATCGGAATATCGGCCGATATCCTTAACAGAGATTGGAGCAAAGAACCTTGTTGCTCTTAGCTCATCGGAGCTTGGAGCCTTGTTGGTGTCCCCAAAGCTCTTGTGCTCGTGGATCTTGTTTCCTGGAGTCTTGGTGGCTCCCGGGATTTGGTGAGGACCCTCCAAAGTTGTGGAGTGTGCCTCATCCTTGTAAAGGTTCTAGTTGTCAATCTCAACGGCAACATAGTGATTTTAGCCTCTCCACATCGGTGGAAGGACTCGAAGGAGATACGTTGTGACATTTGAGGGCTACTCGGTGTTCCACTTTGGTGGCACCGCACCGCTCCAATGGAGATTAGCATCCATTGGGAAGTGAACTTTGGGATACATCTCCGCATCATTGTGTTCGGGTATCCCTCAACTTACCTTTACTTGTTGCTATTAACTTAGTCATAAATATACTTTATGCTAGTAGTATTTGCTCAACATATAGGATTTTTCACCTAGTTGCATAATATAGACAATCTATATTTGAGCACTCTCTTGTTCATAAAAAAAGAAGTTAAAATTTGTAGTTAACTTATTCACCCCCTCTAGTTAACCTCTTGATGACCCACACGTATATGGGCTCGCAACAGTCTTCGAGGGAAGTAAAACCCAAATTTATTGATTCAACACAAGGGGAGGCAAAGAATATTTATAAGCCTTAACAACCGAGTTGTATTCAGCTGCACCTGAAAGTAGACTTGCTCACAACAATTTATTAGTGGTAACAGTTTTATAGCAACAGTAGTAGTAAAATAATAGCAGGAATGAAATAATAACAACAATAGCAATTGCGGGAAACAACAGGATTAAAGTACCGTAGGCATAAGGAATGGATGAACAAGCATTGCATGGATAAGATAGTTCATGTAATAATCTAAACATGGGCACTGCAGATAATAATAGTAAAGCATCCAAGTTCTAGGAAAACCATAGGCATGTGTTCCAATTTAGTCATACGTGCTCGCAATGAGAAACTTGCACAACATCTTTTGTCCTATCAGTCCGTTTGCAGCGAGGTCCCAAGAGAAACTACTAGTAATTAAGGTGGTCCTTTTAATAAAGCACAGGAACAAAGCATTAACACTCCGTGAAACACATGTGATTCTCACATCATAACCATCCCCTCCAGTTGTCCCAATTTCTGTTACTTTGGGGCCTCGGGTTCCGGACAACAATGTGCATAAATGATACGTCATAAACGTATCCCTAATTTCTAGTGCTCCATGATGATATTATGTCAATTACTACATGTCTTCTCCCATATTTATAGCATTTTCATACGTTTTCCGGGACTAACCTATTAACAAGATGCCAGAGCCAGTTCCCTATTTTCTGTTGTTTTTAGTTTCAGAAAAGTTGTTCTAGAAATATTCTCAGAATTGGAAAATTTGAAGCCAGGAAGTCATATTTTCCCCGGAAGCATCCAGAAGACCGAAGAGGAGTCGAAGAGGGGCAAACACCATGGGCTAGCGCGGGTCCCCCTGGCCGCGCCAGCTATGGGTGTGGGGCCCTTGGAGCTCCACCGCCTTTGCCCTTTCGCGTATTTAAGCCCCCCGGATGGAAACCCTAAGTACCTGATCAAAATCCCCGAAAAAGGTCCGTAGCAGCCGTCACCGTCAACCCTAGATAAGGAGGGTTCTGGAGCTGTTTTCCGGCACCTTGTCAGAGAGGAAATCATCACCGGAGGCTTCTACATGACCATGCGTGCCTGCAGAGTGATGTGTGAGTAGTTCATCCCTCGACTACGGGTCCATATCAGTAGCTAGATGGTTGTCTCCTGCTCATATTCCTCCATGTTTAGATCTCGTAAGCTTCCTATCATGATCGAGATTGATCTTATGTAATTCTTTATGCTGTGTTTGCTGGGATCCGATAAATATTGAACGTATGCCAAGTTGATTATAGTATTTATTGCACATGTTGTTTTTAATCTTGCATTCTTTTCGTGGCTAGTGGTTGCTCTGGCCAAGTAGTTGCTAGTGACTCCAAGAGGGAGCATTTATGCTTGATAGTGGGTTCATGCCTCTTTGTTGCCTTGCTCGAGTGACAGAAACGTGAAGGGGGAGTACGTGTTGTTGCCACTAGGGAGAACACACCGGTGAGAGTACTCGCGTGTATAATCATTGCTTACATGACACACTTTGTTTAATGCAATTATCTGTTGCTTGCAACTTAATACCTAAGGGGGTTCGGATGATAACCCGAGGGTGGATTATTAGTCATAGATGCAGATGTATGTCGGTCTATGTATCTTGTTGTAATGCCCACACTAAATATCATAGTAATCATCATGTTATAATGTTCACTACGGTGCAACCTTTATTTGTCAATTGCCCAGCTGTAATTTATTCACCCAACATGGTATCTTTTATGGAGAGACACCACTACTGAACCTATGAACCCCGGTCCATTTTCCACACTGTTAAACAAACCACAACAATTTTCTGCTCTCTCTACTTTCTGCAAGCATTCAACTGTTTTCCACACTATATGTTTAATCTTTGTTTTCAGCAAGACCGGTGAGATTGACAACCTCACTGTACCATTGGGGCAAAGTATTTTGGTTGTGTTGTGTGCAGGTTCCACGTTGTTGCTGACACCGATGAAGCGCAAGCACCACCGTCAGTGGCATCAACCTTCCGAAGATCCTCTTTCTCCTACTGGATTGATAACCCTCGTTCTTAACTAAGGGGAAAACTCCTACCTATGTGCTCATCACACCCTCCTCTTGGGGTTCCCAACAAAGCACATCAAGGACTTTTCTGGCGCCATTGCCGGGGAGAAGGAAGTCTTCTAGAAAGGAGAGTCTCTCACTCTCAACCTCTTTATTTTTTTTATTGTTGTTTTTTTATTTTTGTCTTGTTTTTATTCTCTATATTAAAAACACACACAAAAATTAGTTTAGTTTATAGTTGTTATTTATTTGCTTGCTATTATTATGCTAAAATGAGTTCCTCTGAGAATACTAAGTTGTGTGACTTCACTAGCACAAACAACAATGATTTTATTTGCACACCTATTGCTCCACCTGCTCCTACTGCTGCTTTCTATGAGATTAAACCTGCTTTGTTAAATCTTGCGATGAAAGAACAATTTTATGGTATTAGTACTGATGATGCTGCTGCCCACCTTAAATTTTTTGTTGAAGTATGTGAGATGAAAAAATATAAAGATGTGGATGGAGATATTATCAAACTGAAATTATTTCCTTTCTCTTTGAGAGGAAGAGCTAAAGAATGGTTGCTATCTTTGCCTAGAAATAGTATTGATTCATGTACTAAGTGTAAATATGCTTTTATTGGAAAATATTATCCTCATGCTAATATTATATCCCTAAGAAGTGACATAATGAATTTTAAACAATTTTATAATGAACATGTTGCTAAAGCTTGGGAAATAATGAAAACTATGGTGAAGAATTGTCCCACTCATGGACTGACTACTTGGATGATTATACAAACTTTTTATGCAGGGCTGAATTTTTCCCCAAAGAACCTATTGGATTCAGCTGCTGGAGGTACCTTTATGTCCATCACTTTGGTCAATGCAACAAATCTTCTTGATGATATGATGATAAATTATTCAGAGTGGCACACTGAGAGAGCTCCACAAGGTAAGAAGGCAAATTCTGTTGAGGAAACCTCCTCTTTGAGTGAAAGGCTTGATGCTATTATGTCTATGCTTGTTAATGGTAAATCTCAAGTTGATCCAAATAATGTTCCTTTAGCCTCTTTGGTTGCTCAAGAAGAGCATGTTAATGTAAACTTTATTAGAAATAATAATTTTAACAACAATGCTTATAGAAATAATTTGGTGGAAACAATTATAAGCCTTATCCTCCTAATAATGGTTATGCTAATTCTTATGGAAAGTCCTACAATAATAATAAAAGCTCTACCTCTCATCTTGAAAACATGCTTAAGTAATTTATTAGCACACAAACTGCTTTTAATAAAATCTGTTGAGGAAAAGCTTGGTAAAATAGATGTTCTTGCCTCTAAATTAGATAGCCTTGCTATTGATGTTGATTTTCTAAAATTGAAAGTTTTCCCACAAGATGTTAAACAAAATAAAAACTTGAGTTCCATCCAAGTTCAAATAGACAATAATGTTAGATTGATGGCTGAATTACGTGCTAGGTGGGAAAGAGAAGATGAATTAGCTAAAAAGAATAATATTGCTAGAGTTTGTACTATCACAACCACTAGTAAAAATAAAGCTCCAAGTGCTAGTAAACCTCCTACTATCAATGGTAAAGTAGTTGGTGTTGATAAAGTCTCGACTCCTTTGGTGAAACGTGCTAAATTGCCTCAAATTGCAACAACTATTTCTAATAAGAGTGCTGAAATGTTTAGAGATGTAGGAGATAATGGTCCTATTAATTTTGATTATAATAACTTTGATTTTATTGATTGTAATATCTCTTAAATTATTATGTTTCTACAAAAGCTTTCTAGAAGTCCCAATGCTAGTGCCATGAATATGGCCTTTACTAAACATATTACTAATGCTCTCATGAAAGTTAGGGAAGAAAAGTTGAAACTTGAGACATCTATCCCTAGAAAATTAGATGATGGTTGAGAGCCTATCATTAAGATAAAAGTAAATGATTTTGATTGCAATGCTTTGTGTGATCTTGGTGCTAGTATCTCTGTTATGCCTCAAAATCTCTATGATATTCTTGATTTACCACCACTAGAACACTTTTATTTGGATGTTCATCTTGTTGATAATGCTAAGAAGAAACCTCTTGGTAGAATTGATGATGTTCTCATTATGGTTAATAATAACCTTGCCCCTGTTGATTTTTTTGTTATGAATATTGAATGCAATTCTTCTTGTCCTATTGTTTTGGGAAGACCTTTTCTTAGAACTGTTGGTGTTTTTATTGACATGAAAGAGGGGAGTATTAAATATCAACTTCCCCTCAATAAAGGTTTGGAACATTATCATAGAAATAATATTAAGCTACCCTTTGACTCTATTATTAGAGAAAAATATTATGTTTATGCTTCTTCACTTGAAAATACTTGAGTTGATCTTTTATGCCTAGCTGAAAGGCGTTAAAGAAAAGCGCTATCGGGAGACAATCCATTTTATTTCTCTGTTTTCATTCTGTTTTTCTTTGGTGTGCTTTGCACCTGGGTGTTTTCTATTTCCTTAGAAACCCCTCTGTATCTTTTCTTTTGTGTTTTTGTTGAGCCAAGTAAAGCCTCTAGTGGAAAGTTGACACTATATTTCGGATTTCTGCGCAAAAAACATATTTGTGTTGTCCACTGTTAATTCCGTTAAAAATCACAGAAAATTCAAAATGACGTGAGCCTTTTTGTGCTTAATCCTGAGTTATATAAGCAACTTTTCTTAGTTTACCACTTTTTGATTTGAGCAACAGAATACGAAAAAATCGATCTATGCCTAATGTTCTGTTTTGATGATTTCTGCCATTTATCGCATTTGCATCTTAATCTCTTTCTATTAGTATTGTTTTGATAAAAAGAGTTTTGGAAGAAATTGTGACAGTAGCTAATGTGTATTTGATTGCTAGTCTTGTTTTGAAACTGAACCATGTGAGTTTATTATTTCTATTGCACTAACATTGCTAATGAAGATTGTGAGAATTTTGATGTGAAGGAAGTTTTCAAGGGTCAAGAGAAGAGGATGATATGATGTGATCAAGAAGATTGAAAATCCTAATCTTGGGGATGCCCCGGTGGTACATCCCATAAAATTCCAAGAAGACTCAAGCGTCTAAGCTTGGGGATGCCCAAGGTATCCCCTTCTTCATCAACAAATTATCAGGTCACTTCTAGTGAAACTATATTTTTATTCGGTCGCATCTTATGTGCTTTACTTGGAGAGTATTTTATTTTTGTTTTCAGTTTTATTTTGATTTTGATTTAAGTTTGTTTTTACTTTCATAATAAGCTTGGTTGGACCCCATCATTCTTTTATTGGAGAGTGACACGCTCTGCTTTTCCACGAGAATACGTTGTATTCTTAGTCTCTGTCTAGCTGCTGCATTTATTTAGCTCATGTTTCGCATGCATCTATTATCAAAGATGTTAGTTTTAGCAGTGTTATTTGAGTACTCTCATGTTTGCTTGCTGTATCATAAAGAGTATTTTTGTTCAAACATGTTCTGTATGGTGCTTGTTGGGAGAAAGAAAACTTCTGCTTGAAGTAGAATCTATAACAGTACTAGTAGAAGCTTGTATAGACTGTAGCTAGAACTTTTTCATGCCATGCTAAATGTTATTTTATTTTTAAAGCCTTGTGTTTATTGAGTAGCATGATTATCCTCAAATATCTGAGAGTGTTTAATATGTTTTGAAAGATTCGCGAGTTGTTCTTGTCATAGTAAAGCATCAATATATGGTATTCTCGTTCGAATGTTTTATTTGGTTGACTTGGCGCATGCTCACACCATGTTTATGACTACAAACCAGTCACAAATAGCCTCCATGACCACTTAGTTTTTGAACTTGTGATACTGCTTATGTTTGAATTAATGATGCTTATGTCGTTATGCATGATTATGGCTCTTATGCTCTCTTGATTTGTCGCTCCCAGTCTTTTGCTAGCCTCCACCTGTACTGAGTATGAGCTCTACTCGTGCATCCAAAATCCCTTAAACCAAAGTTTTTCCCATTGTGTCCACCATACCTACCTACATGTGGTATTTAACTTCCATTCCAAAGTAAATTGCTCATGTGTTACCTTTAAAACCTTCAATATTATTCCTGCTTTGTGTTCTTGTTTTTTCTCGTGAGGACGTCAATAGAGAATCTTTATCTCACTTGTTGATTGGATTTCACACCATGTACTAGTGGCTTCATCCTCTTATCCAAATGATTGAAGAGCTGGCAGCGGGGTTCCCAGCCCCAAATTAATACAAACAAATTCTCTTTACTGTTTTTGCCCTAGATCATATCAGTCAAAGCATAATTGTGTAAAAAAAAGAGAAAGAGGGATGACCTTCTACACCAGTTGTGTCCTTCACCATGGGAGCCGCTCTTGTGAATCCAGTTGGCTTGTGACGTACTGTATTGTCTATTTACCATTCGTTTACACTAGCATACACCTCTCCTAAAATATAGACATTCCTCCACAAATGTCAAACTTTTAATACCTCTATTTAATAAAATAAAAAGCTCTAGCACATGAGTGATCCATGCTTACCTCTGTGAAGGGCCTTTCTTTTACTTTTATGTTGAGTCTCTACCTTCTAACTTTATGCACAGTTGAGAGAGCATTTTTGCCATTCTGAGTTTTATGTGCATTTTTCTCATAAACATCAATAATTACTTCATGATATGCTATCATTTGCTCTTAAATTATTTGTTCTAGTCTTCCTCTTGAAGTTTGAAAGTGTCCTAGCATTTATGTTTTGTCCCACTCTTAAGGACTAGCGAAATACCACTTTGCCATGCTTCCTTGATGGCTAGGTTGAGACTCCAAGTGCAGAGTGTGTAGCTAGTGCCAAGCCTTCTTCCCCACGAGGGTGACTCGAGGGTTTATATCGAACTCTTGGGGAGCCAGTATTTCAGCAGTTGTCTTCCAAGCTTCCTCCAGGATCCTGCAAACAAGTAGAGAATTTTGTGCCTCAACCTCACCAAGTGGTTGTCAAGCACAAGGTGTGAGACTTCTAAATTTCAATGCAAAACTGAAAGTAAATGTGCAATAATTAAATCTACTACTAAATGCAAATGAGAAAATGAATATGCAATGGATTGTTTTTGTATTTTTGTGATGTAAGTGGTGATGGAGATCATGTAAATTCGAATTGGAGATGCATGTAAAGTAAAGTGCAAGTAAAGTAAATTGCAACAAAGTAACTAGAGTGTTTTCTTATAATTAAAATAGGACCGGGGTTCATGGTTTCACACTTGCATTCTCTCAAATAAAGTGGTAGACGGTGGACATAAAGAATTACATGTGAGATTATAATAACATGTTTAACATTGAGTACTTTCATATGGGCATCACGTCCTAGCATAGAGATCTCTACGGTCATATTAATCCCTCTTATACTCCACCAAGATGCGAAATAAATCATAACACCTCGATAATTAAGGAAAAACCAGAGTATAGCTTTCAGCAATGTGACATGAAGTTGAAGTAAAAACTTGCTAGATCTAGTCATGGAGATTGATTAGTGTCACTTCAAATCCCCGGTAACAAGTTACTCCTTTTTATGCCTAGTGAGGTAACTAAGAAGGGTTTAACAAAACCTAAGTGGATCGCTGAACTTCTGTTACTTTCACAACACTAGCCACCCCCCGTTGCTCCAACTAATGCACCCATCACCCCACACACGCTCTCAAGAACTAGATTGATCAAAGCTAGCAAATAAGAACGGGGTACATAAGATACATCTACTCAGATAACTCAAGAGAAACAATTGCAATCTCAGATTCAATAACTCATAGAAAAGATCCACCACATAGGAATTACAACGGTGCCCGTAATCATGTGCGGCATCTCATACGGATCTAATTAGTGAAGCACATAGAGAGAGAGATACAAGTGATACTTCCACAAACCCATAGCCCTGGGGTGGACTACTCCCTCTTCATGGAGATGTCGATGGAGATGATGTTGGAGGGGTAGGAGATCACACCGGCGGCGCCCCGCCGGAGTTTTCCCCTCCAATCTGGAACTTCTGGTTTCTATTTCGGTGTTTAGGTGTTTCGGCGGCGCTCCTCTCCGTAAGGGTACGGGGGACCCTTTTTATAGTCGGTTTTAGGTCAAGACAGAGTCGGTAAGTCGAAGATGGAAAGATTTGGGGCCACAGGGGCCAAAAGGGGGCCTCTCACGCGGCCAAGGAATCGGGCCGCATGGAGGGTCCTCTTTTGGGCCTCCTTGCCCAATTCTCGTGTATCCTTCGCCCGCAAGTCTTCTCCTTCCAAAAAAATGACCCCCGCAGATTTTCAGGTGATTTCGCGGAAGTTTGCCCCCTGAAACGTCAAAAATATAGAAAACGGGGTTTCTGACAGGCAGGGTTAATTCCATAGAAGTTGGGGGACTTTGTAATTTAACCCCAAAATACTATAAAACATTGAATTATACCCTTATATGATGCAATATGTAATAAAAAACCATGTGAAAATATGCAAAATTCATCTATGCATTTTACGTGCATCAACATCCCCAAGCTTAACCCATGCTCGTCCTCGAGTATGAAGGTGATAAAACTAAGATGGGTTTTGCATATTGAAACAATCATGGGATATCAAGGAGGATTATTCATGCTACATATAATCAAATGATTAATACTAGAAATGAGTAGCAATATACAATTCATGTTGTAAGAAATATCAAATATGCAAGCAAAGATGCTTCATGAAAGTTCACAAAGTGTATAATGAAATAAAAGCACTATGGACCAAACGCATACACAAAATGAAAAATAAAATCCTATATTGGTCAAAGAATAGCATAATGGAAAATAGAAAATATGGTGGACACTTTGGAGAAAATTGAGTTGAGGTAAAACATGATAAGTCTTATTTAGCCTCTAAATTATTCAACTAAAATTACTAATTGAAATGTGGTATCCATTGATCTAGGACTCTCATTGCCCCTTTATCACTCTTCTTTTCTTTGCCAGTCCGGCGGAGGCGGAAGGCGAACGAGAACCCTAACCCTAAGGTATGTTCACCGAAATTTCCTTCTTTTTGTCCACCGACTACAACCCAGTGGCGTACCTAGGCGAGGAGGAGTGGGATTCGTGACGGACTTCCCCTAATCCCTACCTTTTCGCAGGCCGGCAACGATGGTGGCGTTTCTTCGACGGGGGCGAGGAGGATCGGCGGCTCCGTGCTCCAGCGAACCCAGGCGGCGGTCTCATCACCTACCGGTGCGGAGGAGCGACGCCATCTCGTGCCAAGGCGCATGCTCAGCACCTGGAAGGTATCGTCACCACCTGAAATTGACCTCTTTTTTCGCGTGATTTCCTTGAGCCATTTACTTTGCTGCATTGTGTTGACATTGCTGTTCTATTCCTGACTAAAGCGGATTGATTTACCACCCAAGTAGCATCATAGAGAAGAACCATGTCTTCCTTGTTGATTTCCAGCCATTTATTTTGCTCCATAGTTGAAACAGCAGCAACTATTGAAGTTACTGTTCTATTTCGGACTAGAGAGGTTGTCAGATTACTAGCCAGAACCACCCAAGTAGCATAGTTGCAGAGAGTCCTCGTCTTCCTGGTTGATGTACATCCATTTATTTTGCTGCATAACCGAAACAGCAGCAAGTGTTAAGGCTACTGTTCTATTTGAAGAAAGGTTGTGAGATATTATTAGAGCCACTCAAGCAGCATAGTTAGAGAGAAACCTTATCTTCCTGGTTGGTTTCCAGACATTAATTTTGCTACATAATCGAAACAGCAGCAAGTGCTGACTCTACTGTTTTATTCCAAACTAGAGCAAAGTTGTTAGATTCTTAGAACCACCCAAGTAGCATCATTAGAGAAAAACATCGTCTTCATCATTTGAGATGAGTAATTCGTTGCTGCACTTCGGACATCTTATAGCTCGATACCCCTAGCCATCATTATTTTGTATGCACGCTCCACACTAGCCAGACCAGATCTTCCGTAGGTAGTCTCGATCTGTGTTAAAAGAGTAACCAAAGCAGTTCCTACAGCTGCACAACTGCGCCCTTCAACTTGCAGCCACTGCTTATATCTGCAACTAATACAGCATATTCTCTTATTCATGCATTCTCTGATTGAATTGCTTGTACATTATTATGAGCGGCCAATTGCTTTGATTGCTTGTTCATCATTATCAGAAGACAATTGTTCTCTTGAACCCTGATCATCTTGCATATCTTTGCAGCATTCCAGTGAACAAGAAATCCAGCAGAAGGCAGAGGAGCTGTATGAGGCCTTATCTAAGGTGGGGGGCTGGAGAAACAGAAGGCTGCTCCAACATCTTGCTGTGCGCGTCGAGCCAAAGCCACATGACACACAGTGGGAGGGATGAAATGGTAACGGTCTAGAGCGATTCTCGGGGCGACTCCGTGGGCGATAATGTCGCCGACGGCCGCCGTGAGTTGCCGGTGACGCATGGGAGGTTTTGGGCCCTGGCTGCGGATAGTGACGAAGATGATGACGAAGCCACGGCGAGAACATCTGGTGCAGCGACGTCATGGGATGTGTACTGCGCTACGCCACGGAGCGACGGGGGACGCGATCTGTCGAGATCCAGTTCCACCCGCGCAGAGAAGAGGGCGGCAAAGATTAAGGCTCAAAGATCGGCTGCAAATCGGTTACAGGTATGGTCTCCTCCAAAATCATCGGTGATTCCTTTTTTGAAGGGGGCGTCGAAGATGAAGGTGCCGGTGATGGAGCCATCTACGTTCGTCGAGGAAAGCGGTGATTCCGAAGGGTGGACTCTGATTCAGAGAAGGAAGGTGTCCACAGGATCACCGCGGGATCAGGGGGATTGTCCGGCTGATGTTCAGGTAAGATCCGGCTTGAATTTCAAAAACGTAGGATTGCCTGCGTATCAATCAAGGAAGGCATGTTATCGCGTGCCATTGGGCATGCGTTCTGACCGTGATATTAGGGATTCTGAGCCATTGGGCCCGCGAACGAAATCAAAGGGATCAATTGTGACTCCTACATATCTATCTACAGAGAAGAGGCAAGTCAAACGCATTGTCCAGTTAACCTACCCCAACCCGAGCGGAAGAGGACTGCGTCCGATCCTAGGATTGACCTGGAGGAGATTAGCCGCCTCTCTCCCAGTCGTTTGCGTCCGGCGAGAAGGGGCGATGGCAGACCGGGGTGGTGGCCGTGGACCACCGGTGCAGAATAATGCAGGTAGAGTCGTCTACCCCCCGGAGGCAGGTTTCACTGGGAACTATGAGGCCGGTGGCCCGAGTGGCTACGGTGGGCAAGGTGATGCCGGTGGTGGGGTTGCTACGTATTATCAAGGAGGGAACAGATTTGCTTTCAACGCTGCGCCCGCGATGCAAGGTGGGCAGCGCCAGAATTATCAGCAGGGTGGCTTCTACGGTGCCCGCGGCCGTCAGCGGTATGATAATCAGGGAAGAGGATTCCCGAGGGGGCGTGCTGGTGGACGCCAATTTGGGTACGGATATGGAAGGTACCAAGGTGGCCAAAATTTCGGTAATCGTTACCCTCAAGGAGTCGTGGCTCCGGTGATGCCTCCGGCGCAGGTAGCGCCTGCAGCTACGCAAGTGGTGTCCAGCGCGGTTGCTCCGATCACGACTCCAGTGGTGGCTGCTGCTCCTGTTGCTACTCCAGTTATTGCACCTGTGATTGCACCGGTGACTAATATCAATCAAACAACAATGGCTCCAGTGAATGAAATTCGGCAAGTAGTGACTCAGAACCAGTTGACAGAGGCTTTGAAAGGCAAGGGAGTGGATATGAGGGCTTGTTTCAGGTGTGGACTATCAGGTCACCATTTAGGAGATTGTGATACACCTCTTTGTGTTATTGTGAAGGCAGAGAGCATTTATCGGGGCAATGTCAACTTCTAACAGTACCAAAGCCAAATCTTATGCAGTTTGGGTATGCTAATGAGGAGCTCATGTTTTTTGGGATGTCTTGTACTGAAGATTACAAACCGAAGTTGTTAAATCATAGGCTGCCTTCTTTGGTGGTGAATGGTGGTGATATGACAATTCCTCAAATTATCACTCAGCTTCAGAGGCTTGTACCTAGAGAACAATTTCATTGGAATGTGTCTCAAGTGGGGCATAATGTTTTCAAAGTGCAGTTTCCATCAAGGCAAGAACTAGAGAGGTTGCAAGTTTTTGGGACTTTCTGTGTCCCTGGCAGTGGGTGCAAGATGACTATTGAGACTTGGTCCAAAAAGATTGAACCTATGGATACTCTTCCAGCCTTTTGGGTGAGAGTTTCGGGTATACCTGAGGAGCATATTGGAGATTTCCTAGCTTTGTGGTCTGTTGGTTTTTTATTGGGGAAACCATTGAGGATAGACATGGACTTCACTAGAGAGCATAAGGTGTTGAGGATTTTGGTGGGTTGCTTGAACTACACTAAAATTCCTCCTACATTCCCTTTCTTTATTAAAGATGGCATATATAATTTATCTTTTGAAGTGGAGGGGGAAGCTAATCAGGGAGAGGATGTTCATATGGAGGACTCCAGGAGGGATAATGATGAGGATGATGGGCTTGGTGATGACTTCCAGGAAGCATTGGCTAAGGAAGCTAGCTTAAAAAAGAATAATACTAATGCCAAAGGATCTAATGTTGCTTCAGGTGTGGATCCTATGTTGGAGGGTGGTTCTAGTGGGCATTCTAATGTGCAACAAAATTTGGCACACTCTACTGGTGGTTTGGTTTTCTCACCACTTGTTCAGAAGTACTTCGGTGAAGCTAGAGAAGAGATACAACGAGTTTTGTTTGCTGATGATAATTCAAAGATGTCGATGACTGCCGTGGATACTTGTATTGACAAGGACAACATGGTGTATGCACTTTCAGGTGGTGAGCTTAAGAAGAATGGGCAGTGCGTTGGTTTTACCTGCTGTATTGACGTAGAAAAACCCTGCCGCGGACTCGTTTCGGCTCCAGGGCAGCCTGCCGTGGGCAATTTCTCTGCCGTGGGCTCGGGGCAGCACTTGGGCGCAGATCTCGCTGCCGTGGGCGCGTTTTCGCCTGCCGCGGTGCAACGGCAGGATTTTTTGGCACGTTTGGCTGCCGTCGAGAGCACTCTTGATGCTGCAGTGTTGGAGACTACTGCTGAGAAAGGAAACATGGGGGCTTCGTTGGAGGGCCCTGCTGTACCTATACAGCGAGCTGCTGTTGCTTCTCCTCGTCCTGGTTCGGATATAGATGGTGGCTTCAAGAAGACGGGTTTTTCTTCTACTTCCCCATGTGTTGTTGAAGGTCAACGTGAACAGCTTATTGAAGATGGTCTCAATACTTTCATAACACCTACTAAGCCTAGAGCTATTGGCGTTCGGTGGGATTGGTGATCCCTCATCGGAGGGAAGGAGATCAAGTGCTAGAATTCGAGCACTGCCGGATGCTGATATGACGATCCAGGAGCGTGCTTCTTTGCGTGCTTCTCAGCGTGACACGATGGAATCAGGTACAAAAACTAAACGAATTTTATCTTTCACTTCTCTACCTGATGATGTTATTATTGATATAGCATCTAAATTAGGTATCTGTTTGGGGTCTAGTGATAAGGACAAACTTGTTTCGGTTTTAGCATTAAAGCAAATAGAAGAATCACGAAGAGTTGTGGTGTTAAGTAATAATTTGGGCACCAAAAATATGGAGTCATCTGATAGTTTAGTCATGACTCGAGCAGCTAATTTGTGTGATGATGATAATCTTGAGAATGAAGAGGATTTAGATAATGCTTTGAATATTCCCATTTCCAAACTAAAGAGGAACCGAAAAGCAAAGACTATTGTGTCTGATAATTCTAGGCCGAGAAGAAGTAGTAGGCTGAAAACAAAATTTTAGTTTTTCCTGATGAGAGGATTTATATGGAATTCAAATGGTTTGGGGGATACTGCAAAACATATAGCTGTTAGTGAAATGGTTAGAGATAACAAAGTAGATTTCCTTGCTTTATTGGAGACAGGGAGATCTAGTTTCTCAAATGGTTTCTTGAATCATTTAGCTGGTGGGGTGGAGTTCATGTGGTATTGTTTACCACCTCATGGCCGTTCCGGAGGGATTTTGGCTGGTTTTAATCCACAATCGTTAGTAGTTAACAATGTGATGGCTGGGGATTATTGTGTCAAATTTCATGTTAAGTCCAAGGAAGATGGTTTTTCTTGGGCTTTGGTTATTGTTTATGGAGCTGCCCAGGAGGATAAGAAACCTGAGTTTCTTGCTGAGCTAGTAAGGATCTGTGATGGAGAATCACTGCCTATGTTGATAGGTGGGGATTTCAATATTATTAGAAGAAAAGAAGAGAAGAATAATGATAATTTTAATTCGAGATGGCCTTTTATTTTTAGTGCTATCATTGAGAGCCTTGATTTGAAAGATTTAGAGATGACAGGTAGACAATATACCTGGGTGAGTAGACACCCCACTCCTGTCTTGGAGAAATTGGATAGATTTCTTGCCAGTGTTGACTGGGAGCAGAAATATCCATTGGTATCTGTGAGGGCACTAACTAGGACAGAGTCTGATCATGTACCTATATTTATTGATTCAGGGGCACCAGCTCATGTGGGTAATACATCGGTATTTTCCTTTGAGCTGGCTTGGTTACGTAGACAAGGATTCTTTGAGATGGTGAAAAAGGAATGGACTGCAGTGGTCACTGGATCCAATGCTATTGAAAATTGGCAACAAAAGATTAGACACCTACGTAGTTTTCTTAGAGGGTGGGCTAAGAACATAAGTGGGGAATATAAGAAGCAACGAGATAGATTGCTGCTCCTTATAAATGAATTGGATCTAAAATCTGAAATTATGCCCTTAAATAAACAAGAAATAGAAGCTAAAACTAATGCTGAGTCCTTCCTATCTAAGTTAAGACGTGAGGAAGAATCGAAATGGGCTCAAAGAGCTAAAGTGAGGCACATTCAGGAGGGAGGGAACAACACCAGATATTTCCATTTGATTGCAAATGGTAAGAGAAGAAAGAAAATGATTTTTCAGCTAGAACAAGACGAGGGAACTATTTTAGGACAAGAAAATCTAAAGGTATTCATTTCGGAATACTATAAAAAATTATTTGGAGCATCGGTTCCAAATTCATTTTCCTTGGATGAGACCTATATTGATGATATGCCTCAGGTCTCTAATGAGGAAAATGATGTGCTTGCTGCTCCATTTACTGAGGAAGAGGTATTAGAGGCCATCTCACAAATGGAGCACAATAAAGCTCCTGGTCCTGATGGGTTCCCTGCAGAATTCTATCAATTTTTCTGGAGTGTTATCAAGGTTGACTTGATGGCTCTTTTCAGTGAGTTATATCAAGGTTCCTTGCCCCTCTATAAGCTAAATTTTGGTGTTATTACTTTGCTCCGTAAGATTGATGATGCAAGTAGGATTGAGCAGTACCGGCCCATTTGTCTTCTCAATGTGAGTTTTAAAATATTTACTAAGACGGGAACAAATAGAATCACTTCAATTGCTCAAAGGGTTATAAAACCATCTCAGTCTGCATTCCTACCAGGTAGGAATATTCTGGAAGGGGTTGTAGTTTTGCATGAAACCATACATGAGCTTCATCGGAAGAAAATGGATGGGGTCATTTTTAAAATTGATTTCGAAAAGGCATATGACAAAGTAAGCTGGGCTTTCTTACAACAAACCTTGCGTATGAAGGGTTTTAATACTAAATGGTGCGAGTGGGTGGCTAGTTTCATCCAAGGGGGAAGTGTGGGAGTGCGTGTTAATGATGATATTGGTCATTATTTTCAAACTTTAAAGGGCTTGAGACAAGGGGATCCTTTATCTCCAATCTTATTCAATCTGGTTGCAGATATGTTGGCAGTTCTTATTGATAGAGGTAAAGAGGACAACCAAGTGGGGGGTTTGATGGAACATTTAGTAGATGGGGGGATTTCCATTCTTCAGTATGCTGACGACACGATACTTTTTCTAGAACATGATATTGAGAAAGCTGTCAACATGAAATTGATTTTGTCCATGTTTGAACAGTTGTCGGGGTTGAAAATAAATTTCCACAAGAGTGAGATTTTCTGCTTTGGCAGAGCAGCTGAATGTTTGCATGAATACCGTGATGTTTTTGGGTGTGAGATTGGGTCTCTTCCTTTTAAATATCTTGGTATTCCAATTCATCATAGGAGATTATTAAATAAGGAATGAAAAATTATCGAAGATAGATTCAAACAAAAATTGAGCTCTTGGGTCGGTAAATTGTTATCTTATGGAGATAGGTTGGTTCTAATTAATTCGGTTTTGACAAGCCTACCTATGTTTCTGCTATCTTTCTTTGAAATACCTGTGGGGGTAAGAAAAAGATTAGATTACTTCAGATCTAGGTTCTTCTAGCAAAGTGATTCTAATAAGAAAAAGTATCGTCTTAAAAAATGGAATATTGTATGTCGTCCGAAAGATCAAGGGGGCTTAGGGATTGAAGTGTTAGATATTAAAAATAAGTGTCTACTGAGTAAATGGTTATTCAAGATTTTAAATGAACAAGGGGTGTGGCAGGAACTATTATCTAATAAATACTTGGCTGGGAAAACATTGGCGCAAGTTGAAACTAAACCCACTGATTCTCCTTTCTGGAAAGGAATTATGGGGGTTAAAAAGAATTTCTTCAAGCATATTGAATTTAGGCTGGGAAATGGGGAAGGGATCAGATTTTGGGAAGACTCAGGGCTTGGGAATTCTCCTCTTGCATCTCAATACCCATCACTGTATGCAATTGTGCGACAGAAAAATGCTTTGGTCTCTGAGGTTTTTAGACAAACACCATTGAATATTCAGTTTAGAAGGGCACTTATTGGGGATAGGGAATCTTGGCTTTGTTTACTAACTAAACTTATAGGAGTCCAGTTATCACAAAGTAAAGACACAGTTAGATGGAGGATTTCGGATTCTGGTTGCTTTTCTGTTAAATCCCTTTACGTTGATATTATGCATGGGCATACTAGATTTCTCCGTAAATATTTGTGGAAGCTAAAAGTCCCCCTCAAAATTAAAATATTCATGTGGTTCCTCTCTAGAAAAGAATTATTAACCAAAGATAATTTAGCCAAGAGAAAATGGGAGGGGTGTACAAAGTGTGTTTTTTGTGGTGCGGAAGAGTCCGTAGAACACCTTTTTATATCCTGTGATTTTGCTATTAAAATTTGGCGTTTAGTGCACTTTACTTACAGTATCTCACCCCCAAAAAGTATTAAAAACATGTTTGGTAACTGGCTTTTCGGTATAGACAAAAAAACTAAAGCGTTTATACGCATAGGTGTATGTGCTTTTCTTTGGGCAATATGGAATTGTCCAAATGGAATCGTTTTTAACAAAGAGAAGATTGGAAATTTCATGCAGGTTGTGCTTCAAGCTACACACTGGATCCAAGCGTGGGCATTGTTGCTCCCAGAGGACCAAAGAGGACGTTTGGCTACTGGATGCACTCGAATGATGGCGGTCGTTCGGGCTATCTACATCAAGGGTGGATGGTTGCACACTAGGCGTCTGACTGATGCTTAGTCTCTTGCTGGAGTGTGGTTGATCCACCATAGACTTTTTATTTACGCTTTTCCTGTGAGAGTTTGATTCATACTTTGGTTCATGTAAGGTCTAAACTGAATGTTATTCGATTAATAAAAGCCGTGTGCATCAATGCGATGCAGAGGCTGGGTTTCCCTTTTCGAAAAAAAAAACATGACACACAGTGGTACAGTATTAAACATATGCTGATTTGAAATATTTTTTGCATTCCTTCGCCTTTCTGTTTGTTAGGAGTTAGATTACTTATTCTTGTAATCTTGTTTAACCTGCCTGTAGGCGCCTTTTAAGGGCATCAAAATGGGCTTGCAATGTGGTAAATGTAGTTCAACATCTTTCGTTTGGAACTGGGCTTGCCTTTACTCTCGACAACTTGGGAAGAAATCTTGTAGGGGCATTGGTGAAGTGAAGACTTTGATCGGACGGAAGATGTTGTTAGCAATCAAGCGACAACAGAATAGATCACTGTATCGTATCTGAAAATAAGAACAGAGAGCAGACGAGAGCGAGTTTGTGCTGCGTAAAAGCGCTGCAACTTTTCTGTTTTCGTATCCTTTTATTCATCAACAGAAAGGGAAACATGGCCTGGTAGTGCTCCTACCCCTACGGCTCGATCCGACGATTTCGTGCCATCCCACGAGACCCGATCAAACACAACCACTCCTAGCGACAGAGAAGGAACCTGACAGAATCCAATACAACGGATTCTTGCACGTTAGGCGTGCCTATCTACCTGACAGAAACAAAACGAGCCTAAGTGAAAGACTGGATTAGAAACATAACAAATCACCTCCCTAATCTTGTTGTCAGTTTATTCCTGTCATTACGATTCTGTTCCTCAGACCCTGAAAACGGATGCGCCCGAGTGACTTCGTCAGAATGTCAGCTAGTTGGCCTTCAGTGTTGATGTAATTCACCTCCAGCTCCCCTTGTTCGACACACCCCCTGATGAAATGATAACGCGTAGCTATGTGCTTACTGCGATCATGAAATACAGGGTTCTTGGTGAGGGAGATCGCCGACTGGTTGTCGACTAGCTGGTTTGGCGCGTGCGGCTCCTCATTCATCAGTTCGCCGAGGAGTCTGCTTAGCCATGTAGCCTGCCGTGCAGCGTCAAAAGCAGCAATGTATTCAGATTCACATGACGAAAGTGCCACAACTCGTTGCTTCTGTGATTGCCAGCAGACAGGGCTTTGACCAAGGAAGAAGATGAGCCCTGACGTACTCTTCCTGTCATCGATATCACCTGCCATGTCTGGGTCGCTGTACCCCGTGAGCTTGGGGTTCCCTTTTACTTTAATGTAACTGACACCAATGTTCAGAGATCCTGCAATGTATCGTAGCAGGTGCTTAACCGCGGCGAGATGCTCGGATGTGGGTGCCTGCATGAACCTGCTCACATATCCAACAGCATAAGTTATGTCTGGCCTCGTATGCACAAGATAGCGCAAACCTCCAACCACGCTGCGATAATGAGTGACATCCACTTGCTTTCCATCTCCGTATTGGCTCAGCTTCAGTCGAGGTTCCATGGGAGTGACGCAGGCGTTGCAATCTTCCATGCCCGTTCTCTGAAGTAGCTTCTTCGCATAAGCTTTCTGACAGAGTGTGATTGTTCCGTTTTTCTGCTGAACTTCCACTCCCAAATAATAGCTGAGCTCGCCCAAATCACTCATCTTGAACACGTTGGTCATCTCCAGTTTGAATTTGCTGATTTCAGTACCTAATGATCCAGCGATGATGAGGTCATCCACGTAAACGCCGACGAGGAGAAGAGTGTCTCCACCGCCGCGACGGTAGAATGCGTGCTCGGCCTGGCATCTCGTGAAGCCGAGCGCACGCATGCTGGAGTCCAATTTTGCGTTCCACGCCCTCGGTGCCTGCCGCAGCCCGTACAGCGCTTTCTTCAGCCGTAATACCTTGTGCTCCTCGCCGTCGACGACGTACCCGGGGGGCTGCTCGACGTACACCTCCTCCCTCAGGTCGCCGTTCAAGAACGCCGTCTTGACGTCCATGTGGTGGATTGGCCACCCGTAGTGCGCAGACAGGGCGATGATCATGCGCACTGTCTCCATCCTTGCAACAGGCGCAAATGCATCATCGTAGTCGATGCCCTGCCGCTGCACATAGCCTTTCGCGACCAGCCGAGCCTTGCACTTCACCACCTCCCCAGTTGCGTCTCGTTTGAGCTTGTACACCCACTTCAGGCCAATTGCTCGATTTCCAGGCGGCAGCTCGGTGAGGGTCCAGGTCTCGTTTGCCACGATGCTCGCCATCTCCTCGTCCATGGCGGCTCGCCACCCGTGCTCCTTCTCAGCTTCTGCAAAACTTGCAGGTTCTTCTGAGAGGAAAAGACACTCGGGGCTCTGCTCGAGATCGACGTTGGTGGTGGTCTCGAACAGGTTATCGAGTGTTCGATAACGCCGTGGCGCCTCTTCCCCAGGAGACGGGATCGTGGCATTTGTTGGTGGCGAGACGAACTCCGTGCTTGGCGCCTGAGGTGTGCTCGGTGAGAGCGGCGAGAACACGCCGCCGTCGTGCTCTGGAGCATCATTAGACGCGCTCAGCTCCGTGCGCGCTCCGCTTCCCTCTTGGCCTGCGTTGATCGTGGTGGTGCAGTAGTGCTCGACCACGAAACCTTCAGGTTCGCCTCGCCGTTCGTGGGCTGGCTCCGTTTCAGTCCAGCCCCAGCTGGCTTCTTCGTTGAAGATGACGTCGCGAGAAACGTGCACCCGCTGCGTCTCTGGATCATAGACGCGATAAGCTACGGAGCCGGGCTCGTAGCCGAACAGCACCATCCTTGTGCTCCTGTCGTCCAGCTTCTTCAGGTGCAGGCGCGCCACCTTGACGTGCGCGACGCAGCCGAACGTGCGCAGATGACGCACACTGGGCCGACGCCCAGTCCATGCCTCGTACGGGGTCTTGCCGGCGACGCTCTTCGTGATGCCGCGGTTGAGCAGGTAAACGGCCGTAGTGACGGCCTCTCCCCAGAAGCGCGCCGGGACTCCCTTCGCCGTGATCAGACTGCGTGCCATGCCAACGACAGTTTGATTTCGCCGCTCGACGACTTCGTTTTGCTGCGGCGTGTATGGGGCCGTGAGTTGCCGCTTGATGCCCCTGTCAGCGAAATAGTCACCGAGCTCCCTCGAGGTGAAATCTCCGCCGCGATCCGTGCGCAAGGCCATGAGCTTGCGCCCGCATTCCAGTTCTGCCTCTACCTGGAATTTCTTGATCGCTGACGCCGCTTGATCCTTGGTCGACAGCAGGTGCAGCCACATGAACCGGCTGTGATCGTCGACCAGCAGGAGGAAGTATCGTTTCCCTCCTGGCGTGGGCGGCTCGATCGGTCCGCAGAGATCTGCGTGGACCAATCCTAGTGGCGCGGAGGCACGGTTATAGGCCGCGCGAGGAAACGGAGCTCGCCTGTGCTTGCCGGCGATGCAGGCGTCGCAGAGCCGGTCCGTCTCTTCCAACAACGGCAGCCCGTGCACCATGTCGCCCCTGGCCAGTTGTCGCAGCGCCTGGAAGTTCATATGCCCGTACCGGGCGTGCCAGCGCCAGGCGTCCTCGCGTTCGTGCGCGGCGAGGCAGACTGGACGTGCCAGGTCGATGTAGAGCACGTACAGCCGCACTGCATTCCTCTTGACGCGAGCGAGGAGCCCTCCGTCTTGGTCGCGCAGCTTGAGGTGGCCATGGTGGATTTGCGTTTCGTAGCCCACCTCGTCCAATTGCCCAAGGCTGACGATGTTGCTCCGCAAGCGTGGCATGTAGTAGACCTCCTGCAGCTCGAGGTGCGCGCCGTTGCGGCACGTGAAGAGAAGAGTCCCGCGCCCTTCAATCTGGACAGTGCTGTCGTCGCCGAGCTTGACGGAGCCGTACACGCCGGTGTCGAGGGTGGTGAAGTACTCCCTCCGGCCGCACATATGGTTGCTGGCCCCGGAGTCCAAGAACCATGCCGTATCGCACATGTTCGTGCCCAGCGCGGCCCTGGCCTTGGATCGCTCTTCGTTGAGCAGCACATGTTCCGTGAGCTGGGCGCTCGGGGTGATCGCTGCGGAGGTGCACAGCGCGGCGAGGTACAGGGCGGGCTTCTCCTCTTCATCCTTCTGCACAAGGTTGGCGCGTTCCTTGCGCTCGCGACGCGGCTCAGGGCACTCCTTCGAGAAGTGTCCGGCGAATTTGTTACAGTTGTAACATTTTACTTTGCTCATGTCGCGGTCTCCGGTGCGCTGCCCGCCGTCGCGGCCCTGAGTTTGCGATTTCCCCTTTCCCTTCTGCTTCCAGCGTCCTCCGCCCGAGCCTTGCCCGGTTTCTCGTTGTTTGCGGCGTGCCTCCCACTTCTCCTCCGTGAGAAGCAGAGATCCACCCGCCGTGTGCGGTGTGGGCGCGCCGCCGCGCTCCTCCGACGTGCGGAGCCGTCCGATGAGCTCCTCGACGGAGAGGGTCTTCAGATCGAGTAGGGTCTCGATCGAGCACGCCATTTGTGCGTAGCGCTCCGGGACGACGCGCAGCATCCTCTGGACGATGGACACCTCCTCCACCGTGTCTCCCATCGAGCGGAGGTTGTTGACGAGCGTCATCAGACGCATGCCGAAGCCGTCGAGGGACTCGCCGTCGCGGAACGTGATCAGTTCGAGCTCCTTGCGCAGGCGTTGCGCCGTGGCCTCGCGTACTCGATCCGTTCCGAGGCGCATCACTCGCACGGCCTCCCATGCAGCTTTCGCCGTCTTCTTCACCACCAGCGTGCCCACCATCTCCGGCGGCACGGCTCGGATGAGCGCCGCGAGCGCGGCCTTGTCGTTGGCCACACTCGTGGGGTTGCCCTCGAGGGCATCCCACATATAGCACGCCTCGAGGTTTATCTGCATCACGAGGGCCCACTCCAGATAGTTTGTGGCGGTGAGGATCGGCCACTGCACATTGCCGCCGGTGAAGACTCGCTCCTGCACCGTGTGCTCGTGGACGACGATTTCGCCGCCGCTGCGCCCCCGGCTTCGACCGCGGCTCTGGCTCCGTACTCGTGGCGGAGTCGTGGATCCCTTCCTCGAGAGGGATCGCGATGGGGAAGCCTTCGCCTTGCTTCCGCCGCCGTCCTTGTCGTCGCTCCCCTTGCCCGTCATGGCCCCAAAGCACGAACGAGGCACTCTGATACCACTTTGTTAGCAATCAAGCGACAACAGAATAGATCACTGTATCGTATCTGAAAATAAGAACAGAGAGCAGACGAGAGCGAGTTTGTGCTGCGTAAAAGCGCTGCAGCTTTTCTGTTTTCGTATCGTTTTATTCATCAACAGAAAGGGAAACGTGGCCTGGTAGTGCTCCTACCCCTACGGCTCGATCCGACGATTTCGTGCCATCCCACGAGACCCGATCAAACACAACCACTCCTAGCGACAGAGAAGGAACCTGACAGAATCCAATACAACGGATTCTTGCACGTTAGGCGTGCCTATCTACCTGACAGAAACAAAACGAGCCTAAGTGACAAACTAGATTAGAAACATAACAGATGTTAACTTGCACTAGTGGAAACAACCCCTCTCGTCCAGGGGGCCGGGGGGCAGCTGTCCCGGTTGCAACCAAATCCGGGACAAATGCCCTGCATTGGTCCCGGTTCGTGCGCCCGGGGCAACAGGAATCGCCTGGGCGCATTGGTCCCGGTTCGTGGGGGGTATATCGGTCCCGGCTCTTGCCACGGACCGGGACCAATGCCTAGCCACAGGCCACGTGGCACGCGCATGACCTGTTGTCCCGGTTCAGTCCACGAACCGGACCAATGCCCCTTCCCCTATATATACTGCCCCAGCCCCCTCCCTCCTTCCCACTTTTTTTTTGCTTGGAGGTGTGAGAGAGTGTGGTGTTAGTGTGTTTTTTTTTACTATGCACACGAGGTGTTCGACGAAATTCCCAAGACGCACACAAGCTCACTGAAAATGGTATCTTCGACCGAGGTTAACAAATTATCTTTTTCATCTGTAACTGATACATAAAAAAGTATTATTTGTCGATGTATTGTGGTCATCTCTTAATTAATATGTATTTTGATAAACTTAATTATATGATGCAGATGGATGCACGGCAGCGATGGATGTACGGTGACCGACGCACTTCTGAGTATATGGCAGGCCTGAATTCATTTCTTGTTGTAGCTCAGGCGAACAAAGATAATGGCTTCATGTGTTGCCCATGTGTTGATTGTCGGAACGTCAGAGAACATTCTTCCGAAAGAATCCTTCACGGCCATCTACTTCGGAGAGGTTTCATGCCCAGCTATAATTGCTGGACCAAGCATGGAGAAAGAGGGGTTGTCATGGAAGACGATGAAGAAGAAGAAGAAGATCCTTCGTTCCCTGAATACGACGATACTGCAATGGAAGAGAATGCAGAAGAAGGAGGTGATCAAGAACAGCCATCAGAAGAGGCCGATGATGATCTTGGCCGAGTTATTGCTGATGCAAGGGAAGACTGTGAAAATAAATTGGAGAGGTTGAAGCTGGACAACATGTTACAGGATCACAAAAAATTGTTGTACCCAAATTGCGAAGATGGTAGCACAAAGCTCGGTACCACACTGGAGTTGCTGAAATGGAAGGCACAAAACGGTGTGACTGACAAGGCATTTGAGGGTTTACTTCAACTAATGAAGCCAAAACTTCCAAAGGATAACGAATTGCCTGAGAGTACGTACGAAGCAAAGAAAGCTCTCTGCCCTCTAGGATTAGATGTGCAGAAGATACATGCATGCATTAATGACTGCATTCTCTTCCGCGGTGAGAAGTACGATAATTTGGATGAATGTCCAATATGCACTGCACTGCGGTATAAGATCAGAGCAGATGATCCTGGTGATGTTGACGGCGAGCCCCCCCCGTAAGAGGGTTCCTGCTAAGGTGATGTGGTATGCTCCTATAATACCACGGCTGAAACGTTTGTTTAGAAACAAAGAGCATGCTAGGTTGTTGCGATGGCACAAAGAAGACCGTAAGAAAGATGGAAAGTTGAGGCACCCCGCCGATGGATCGCAGTGGAGAAAGATCGAGAGAGACTTTCCAGACTTTGCAGGAGAGGCGAGAAACTTATGGTTTGGTCTAAGTACAGATGGCTTTAATCCTTTTGGGGAGCAGAGCTCCAGTCATAGCACTTGGCCTGTAACTCTATGTATGTACAACCTTCCTCCTTGGTTGTGCATGAAGCGCAAGTTCATTATGATGCCAGTTCTCATCCAAGGCCCGAGGCAACCTGGCAACGACATTGATGTGTATCTAAGGCCATTAGTGGAAGAACTCTTAGAACTGTGGGGCAAACCAGGTGTACGTGTGTGGGATGAGAACGAACAAAAGCCATTTGACCTACGGGCGTTGCTTTTCGTGACCATCAATGATTGGCCTGCTCTTAGTAACATTTCCGGTCATACAAACAAGGGATACAATGCATGCACACACTGTTTAGATAAGACTGACAGTGTTTTTTTGGATAAATGTAAAAAGGTTGTATACCTGGGGCATCGTAGATTTCTTCCGATCAAGCATCCCTTAAGGAAAAAAGGAGGGAAGCATTTCAGAGGTGAGGCAGATAACCGAAAGAAGCCTGAGCTCCGTAGTGGTAATGATATATTCGATATGGTCAAGGACCTAGAAGTAATCTTTGGTAAGGCTGCTGGCAGCCAACCAGTTCCGTACGGCCCTGATAAGCGGGCACCCATGTGGAAGAAGAAATCTATATTTTGGGAGCTACCCTATTGGAAAGTTTTAGAGGTCCGGTCTTCGATCGACGTGATGCACGTGACAAAGAATCTCTGTGTCAATCTGCTATGCTTCCTGGGCGTGTATGGAAAGTCAAAAGATACGCCTGAAGCACGGGAGGACCAGCAACGTATGAAAGACCCAAGCAACAAACACACAAATACAGGGCGTCATTCCTTAAGCAGCTACGCTCTTACTAAAGCAGAGAAGGAAATATTCTTTCAAGTCCTTTACAGTGTCAAGGTTCCGTCTGGTTTCTCGTCGAATATAAAGGGGATAATAAACATGGCAGAGAAAAAATTCCAAAACCTGAAGTCTCATGACTGCCACGTGATTATGACGCAGTTGCTTCCGATTGCATTGAGGGGGCTTCTATCGGAAAATGTTCGAGTACCCATTGTGAAGCTATGTGCATTCATGAACGCAATATCTCAGAAGGTAATCGATCCAGAAATTCTGACAAGATTACAGAGGGATGTGGTCCAGTGTCTTGTTAGTTTTGAGTTGTTGTTCCCACCATCCTTCTTCAACATTATGACTCATCTTCTTGTTCACCTATGTGAAGAGATTCATATTCTCGGTCCGGTATTTCTACACAATATGTTCCCCTTTGAGAGGTTCATGGGAGTCTTGAAGAAATATGTTCATAACCGTGCTAGGCCAGAAGGAAGCATCTCGAAGGGCTATGGAACAGAGGAGGTCATTGGGTTCTGTGTTGACTTTATTCCTGACCTTAAGACAATTGGTGTTCCTGAATCGCGGCATGAGGGGAGACTGAGGGGAAAAGGAACGCTGGGAAATAAAACAATGATACCTAGGGACGGGCATTCTTTGACCAAAGCACACTACACAGTTCTACAAAATTCTATGTTCATGGCTACGTATGTCGAGGAACACAAGAATATTGTACGGTCTGCAAACCCGGGGAAGGATGACTCATGGATTAAACGCGAACACATGGAGACTTTCGGAAGTTGGTTGCAAACACATCTTATAAATGACACCACTGTTGAAGATCAGCTGTACATGTTGGCAGGGTCACCATCTTCGACTATTGGGAGTTTTCAAGGGTACGAGATAAATGGGAATACATTTTACACGAGCTCCCAAGATAAGAAGAGCACCAACCAAAACAGTGGTGTCCGCTTTGATACAACAAACGAGAATGGAAAAACTGACACATACTATGGTTACATAGAGGAGATATGGGAACTTGACTATGGACCTTCTTTTAAGATCCCTTTGTTCAAGTGCAAATGGGTCAACCTGAATGGAGAAGGGGTAAAGGTAGACCCGCTTTATGGAATGACAACGGTGGATCTCAACAATATTGGTTACAATGACGAACTATTCGTTCTAGCCAATGATGTGGCTCAGGTCTTCTATGTGAAGGACATGTCTTCCAGACCGAAGAAAAGAAAAAATAAGGGAACAATTTCATCATACGATGAGCCGAAGCGTCACATAGTTCTCTCAGGGAAAAGAAACATCGTGGGAATCGAGGACACGACAGACATGTCAGAAGATTATAATAAGTTTGTTGAAATTCCACCCTTCACAGTGAAATCTGACCCCACCATCCCGTTAAATAATGAAGATACTCCATGGTTACGGCCGAAGCGATCATAAGCAAGGGACACGAAGAAAAGCTGGCAAGCATTATTGTTCCACCATCCCACTTATCTGTTTCTCTCTCCTCCGTATGTTGGTGATGTGTAATAATAATCGTGGAATACATGATCATATATTTAACCACGTGAAGTCTCTCAGTAATGATAGAATTGCATAATTTTGAAAAAACCTTTGCCTTGATCGTCCAAGATGTCCCAGTAGTGGTGCTCAGCGCCTTGTCTGCATGTTTCGCAGGACATGCCCATTTTACAGTGTAGAAACATCTACAGAAAAGAGCAAACATCTGTAAACTAGGCAGAGGAGAAGTAGAATCAGGTAGAGAAACATTAGAAAATTTGTATGACATAGAGCCGGAGTTTGTGGATTCTAAGCACTTCTGTGCAGCTTCTCAAGAAAGAGGCTACATCCATAATTTGCCAATTGAGAATAGGTCACGTCTCCTTCCTCTCGCTCCAAAGACCATATTTGAGGCATTCCCTCATTATGAGAACTGGTGGCCTTCCTGGGATCCTAGAAAGCAGCTCGATTGCTTGCAAACCTGTCTGGCAAGTCCAATTCTGATAAAACAGATCGAACGTACTCTTGCAGGCTCAAGTAATCCACCACCTCTAACTGTTCAGAGGTATGTTATGGACGAGTGCAGAAGACGGAACCTTGTTTGGGTTGGAAAGAACAAGGTTGCCCCTCTAGAGCCAGATGAGATGGAATTTTTACTCGGTCTCCCAAGATACTGTGGGTTACCACTTGTCGGTGTTGAAGAACATGTTTCCCAATGGTGTTAATGTGGTCTCCTTATTCTCCGGTATTGGAGGAGGAGAGATAGCTTTGCACAGGCTTGGCATCCACATGAAGACAGTGATTTCAGTTGAGATAGGTGAAGTTAATAGGAGGATTCTGAGGGGTTGGTGGGATCAGACACAAACTGGCACTTTAATTGAGATTGCCGACGTGAAGTCTCTCAGTAATGATAGAATTGCATAATCTTGAAAAAACCTTTGCCTTGATCGTCCAAGATGTCCCAGTAGTGGTGCTCAGCGCCTTGTCTGCATGTTTCGCAGGACATGCCCATTTTACAGTGTAGAAACATCTACAGAAAAGAGCAAACATCTGTAAACTAGGCAGAGGAGAAGTAGAATCAGGTAGAGAAACATTAGAAAATTTGTATGACATAGAGCCGGAGTTTGTGGATTCTAAGCACTTCTGTGCAGCTTCTCAAGAAAGAGGCTACATCCATAATTTGCCAATTGAGAATAGGTCACGTCTCCTTCCTCTCGCTCCAAAGACCATATTTGAGGCATTCCCTCAATATGAGAACTGGTGGCCTTCCTGGGATCCTTGAAAGCAGCTCGATTGCTTGCAAACCCGTCTGGCAAGTCCAATTCTGATAAAACAGATCGAACGTACTCTTGCAGGCTCAAGTAATCCACCACCTCTAACTGTTCAGAGGTATGTTATGGACGAGTGCAGAAGACGGAACCTTGTTTGGGTTGGAAAGAACAAGGTTGCCCCTCTAGAGCCAGATGAGATGGAATTTTTACTCGGTCTCCCAAGATACTGTGGGTTACCACTTGTCGGTGTTGAAGAACATGTTTCCCAATGGTGTTAATGTGGTCTCCTTATTCTCCGGTATTGGAGGAGGAGAGATAGCTTTGCACAGGCTTGGCATCCACATGAAGACAGTGATTTCAGTTGAGATAGGTGAAGTTAATAGGAGGATTCTGAGGGGTTGGTGGGATCAGACACAAACTGGCACTTTAATTGAGATTGCCAACGTGAACTCTCTCAGTAATGATAGAATTGCATAATCTTGAAAAAACCTTTGCCTTGATCGTCCAAGATGTCCCAGTAGTGGTGCTCAGCGCCTTGTCTGCATGTTTCGCAGGACATGCCCATTTTACAGTGTAGAAACATCTACAGAAAAGAGCAAACATCTGTAAACTAGGCAGAGGAGAAGTAGAATCAGGTAGAGAAACATTAGAAAATTTGTATGACATAGAGCCGGAGTTTGTGGATTCTAAGCACTTCTGTGCAGCTTCTCAAGAAAGAGGCTACATCCATAATTTGCCAATTGAGAATAGGTCACGTCTCCTTCCTCTCGCTCCAAAGACCATATTTGAGGCATTCCCTCATTATGAGAACTGGTGGCCTTCCTGGGATCCTAGAAAGCAGCTCGATTGCTTGCAAACCTGTCTGGCAAGTCCAATTCTGATAAAACAGATCGAACGTACTCTTGCAGGCTCAAGTAATCCACCACCTCTAACTGTTCAGTGGTATGTTATGGACGAGTGCAGAAGATGGAACCTTGTTTGGGTTGGAAAGAACAAGGTTGCCCCTCTAGAGCCAGATGAGATGGAACTTTTATATTCAAATTATATACAAAAAATTTGCTTTGAATTAGGAAGATCACGAGAGAAATATAAAATTGTAACATTTCTATATTCAAATTATATACAAATGAAAAAATAGTTAATAGTTTCAATAGTTAGAATAATTATTTAGTTAAACGAAAAATGGATTTAAATTAGTTTTGCAAATTCTAGCATTTTTCATGTTGAAATTTTTGTCAAATTTGAAAATATATAGAAGTTGTTAATGTGCAAACCTAACACTTTTCAAATTTTGGCGCTAAAAAATTTTGGGCGCGCAGGGGTGCCACCGAAATTCGAAATTTGCTTTTGGTCCCGGGCCGTGGTACCAACCGGGACCAAAGGGTCTCTAGTCCCGGTTGGTGGCACGGGCCGGGACGAAAGGCCCAGGTGTATAAAAAGCGCGGCCCTCTCTCCAGGCCGAGCGGACACTCCAGGGGCGGGGTACGAGTGGATATGGCTGGGCGAAGCCCTGCCGGCGGCGGGAACGAGTGGACAGATCCGCCGGCGCCGGCGGGGATGGACTAGGGACACAGTAGGTTAGGGGAACACAACTTATATTAATAATAAGGCCACAGGCGGGGCCTTGCTTACATAGGGGCGGCGCGGCCACAGGCGGCCGGCCGTACTTTCATAAGGGGCGGCGGCGCGGCCACAGGCGGCCGGCCGTTTCTTGGGGGGGGGTAGCTAGGGGGCGTTGTCTATATAGGGGGGGCGGCGCGGCCACAGGCGGCCGGCGCCGATCTAGTCCTCGTCGTCGGAGAGGCAGTGGTAGGCGGGCGGCTGCCACAGGTGGGCAGGCGGCTGCGTCGGGCTCGCCGGGGGCGGAGGCATCGGGGGCATCGGGGGCGCGTACGGCGGCGCCTGCGGCAGCGGCGGCGGCGGGGGCAGCTCCTGCTCCGGCGACCCCGGCGCCCAAACGCCGCCGTTCCAGGCCCAGGTCATGCCATACTCCAGGCCTGGTGGGAGCGGCTGCGGCTCCGGCTGGTCCTCGGACGCCTCCAGCTCGGCGTTCATGGCCTGCCACCAGGGGACAGGAGGCTCGTTAGGAGGCGGCGGCGGCGGCGGCATGGCGGTGGCGTCGGCGGCGGCGGCGGCCACGACACGCTTCCACCGCTGGATCTCGTCGTCGACGAGGGAGCGACGGGAGCGCTCGCAGGCTTCCTCCAGTTGGGCCCGGAGCTCGGGGTCCGGCTCCCCGGAGAAGTCCTCAGGCTCGTCCACGAGGAGCCATAGCTCCCTCTCCCGGCCGGGCGCTGGCGGGGGGTAGTCGTCCACGTTGGCCTCGTGGGGGGTGGGGATGAAGGAGCGGCGGCGCTGCTCGTGCTCCTGCTCGAGCCAGGCGGCCCAGTAGGGGGAGGTGCGCGCGTACGCGCGCTCCCTGCGGACGGGGGCCGGCAGGAACTCGCGCCGGCGGTCGACCTCCTCAAGCAGCGCCGCGCCGGTCGGGACCGGCGGCACAGGAATACGCTGCGGGTTCAAGTGCCATCCGTCCGGGAGGTGGACGTCGGAGTAGAAGACCGGAGTGGCATTGTTCCAGTGCCACTCGGCCTCGTCCACCCGGACGTACCGGCGGTACCTCTTGCCCGGGGGCGCGGCGCGGGGCGGCGGGCGGGCTGCCGGAGGAGGCGCGGGGACGCGCGGCACCCCGCCGAGGCGGACACCTCCAGGGCCGTAGCCGAAGGCCTCCGCCGGCGGGGGTGGGATGCGGCCGGCGCCGCTCGACGAGCCTCCGTCGTCGTTCCTTGGGCGCTTGCCGGAGCCGCTGCCGGAGCCGCTGCCGAACCAGCGGGACATGGTGGCTATGGATGGTCTGCCTTGGGCGCGGCCGGGGTGAATGGGTTGTACGGGCGGCGGGGGGCCTTTAAAAAGGACCCGTGGCGGGCTGGCATGCCAACCGGCGCCCTGGACGTGGCGGCGGTTGCAGGCGGCCATGAATGCGGGCAGAAGCCGAGGCGAGGCGTGGGGAAGTGGGGCGCGGGAAGCCGAGGCGGGGCGGGAAGACGAGGCGGCTGGCCCTTTGACCGTCCTTAGTCTTAATTTAAGGGACCAGGCGAGCCAGCCAACGGCCGCTGGCCAGTGGCCCCTTCGAACCATTTTGACTGACCACGCTGGCCAGTGGGCCCTTCGAACCGTTGACTGACCATAATAAAAGACGGGGCCAGAGGGCCCTTTTGACAAAAAAATGTGACCAATGGGCTTAATAAAAGACGTGGGCCTGGACGCGGTTGGGGAAGTGGAGGCCGGCTCGGGATTGGGAGACAGGAGCCCAAAAGATCGGGCTCGGGATTGTATATTTTTTTTGTCAAAAAAGTATCCGTCCCGGTCACTTGAACGAACCGGGACGAACTCCCTGGCCCAGGTTCGCCACGTGCCCTATCCTTTTCATCCCGGGTCCTGGCACAACCGGGACCAATGGGACGGACCATTTGTCCCGGCCAGCCCATCCCGGTTGCACAACCGGGACAAATGGGCCTTACCAACCGGGACTAATGCCCCTGTTTCCACTAGTGTTGTTGCCCAGCATAATATTACCATAGTGGTAGAAATGCTTATGATATGATAGAACTTGAGTACAAGTTCTATTATGTGTGTCAGTTGTTTAGCTATGTATGTGGAAGACGAGCTATGTTTGGTTACTGTATTAGTATGTTATTATCTATCTTTACTATTAAATGGGAGTTCGTACGTTGGTAGGTACAACTCCATCGTCCGTTTCGTACCTCTCGCTCGCCCGCAGGTCGCTCCCTCCGTAGTCTCGCACAGCCCATGTCGGATGACCCCTTGGCCCGGCCCAGCAAATGCCATCACAACGACCCGTCGTGGCCTAAAAGCTGGCTTCTCAGCTCCCGAACAGATTTCTTCTCTGGTTGAATGTCTTTTGCAGAGCGACCGTAGGAGGATTAGGGTTCCTCCGCGCCGCCGTGAAACCACTCTACGATTGAATATTGTTCCTTCCAATATCGTATCCTATGCTCCCTCCGATGCAAGGAACGACCAACGCCCTACTCTTCTGGACGCCACCGCCATCCGACCCTCGTACGCCTGGACGCCGTCGCAACCGCGACCTCGTACGCCTGGATGTCGCCGCCTCATGCGCAACACAGCACCAAGCCTCACGCGCGCCGGCGCTTGGGTATTCTCTCGGACTGTCGTCGCCCCGTACAGACACAGCCATCGATTGTCGTCTGCACTCCGATCGGGGGTCGGCAAATGGACCAATACCCGCAACGTGACATGGTCGTCTCGGTCTGTCGGTACCATCGTGCTGCCATCTCCGTCATCTGCCGCCGCCATCTCTGTCGTCTGCCGGCTGCATATACATTCCAGAGGTCCGTGTAAATGCTGAAGCTACGGAGTATGGGAGCAGGTGAGCACGAGATGCTGCTTCGTTGATTGCCCTCTTTAATTTTTTCCACCATAAAATTCTTATTTAGCTTTGTTGTCAGATGAGATCCAGCTATTTTAATGAGACTGCATGTTGCAACTTTGCATGATAGCATAATCAATTGATGGGAACCTACGCCATAATAAATATTTCTATGCTCGGTGGTACATACCACAAATTTGCAGGCGAGAAAATGCAGGCCCATGAACGGAATCATGGCAGCTAGCAAGGCAATTTTACATGCTTTCCACACCATCGGTTAGGCCATCTGCTGAAAACGGCTGGCTCGACTCTGACTGCTAGGTCCTGGACAGGCAGACAGCCAGATCTCAGCTTCACCGGACTTCCGGGTGGGTTACTGTACCAAGTAATTTAATTATGTCATCATGGTTTCTAGATCAAACTTATATTATAAAGGAAATAGTCTTGATGCCTCCAATTTATTGCTACTGCTAGCCTAAGCAGGACCAAAAGGAAGAATGCAATTGGAAATTTGTCTTGTATGTGCTATGTTTCTGATGCAGGTTGGGGACATTGAATTGAATTTGATAGCAAGAACTTATAGTTTATAAACAACATTTTTAAGCAATGCACTCTGATAAATTTGTTCGCTTCTACAAAATGGATGAGGAGCGGGTAATTAAAATGGCATCTGCCTAGATTCAGATAGTATTGATATATGTGTATTCATCGTGGTCTTTTTTTTTTAAATTCAGGTTATAGGTCTATCTAGATTCATGGGAACATATTATATGGTTGACATCTTCATAATTCGATTGAGCCGACAATGCCTAGCCATCTTGTAGAATATGGATGATTGAGCACCATAAGCAAATTGAAATCTAAATGATTATTCCTATCAAATGCCTAGAACATCTTTCATTGACCGACGAACATGTCAATTGTTTTTTCAAAACTGATCTTATGTCATCTTAGGAAATTGTGTGCTCAGTTAGTATTGTCGTTTCAAATCTTCTAGCCGTCGCGCGCCACCGCCTCGAGTCACTGACCACGGAGCTGCTCGATCCAACTACCAGCCTGCAAACCGTTCGTAGAGGTATGATTGTACGGTGTGCCGGCCTGGCCGCGTTATTCCGGTATGGACTGAAGGGGCCTTGCCTCGACGTGTGCGGCATCCTGACCGGCCAATGCCTCTGGGCGTTCTTCACCTTCAAGCCCGAGGCCTCAGGACGCAGCCTCTCGGACCTCGATTCTTCAGGTAACACTTGGGTCTGAACTTTACGTGTTTGCAAAATGACTATGTGCAATTCGTCGTTTTCTTACTTTCAGGGTGAAGCACTTCAGCATTTTCTTATTGATTACCAAGTGATGTGTAATCTACTCTTCACTTCCGCAGAACTTAAGTTAGCTTTAGAAGAAAAAAAGGATCAGTTTTCAACACCAGACGTCTGAAAGATCATTCTATAGAATTGGTATACTAACTAGAGTACTGAAAGATCATTAGATTTGAACACTAGACGTCTAGAAGTAACGGGATCAATTTTCACCTTTTCTGGACTTGGTATTCATGAGGGTATTTATGTGCCCTATTGTAGAAAACAATTGTATCCTTTCAGCATATCTTCATCTAACATGTGATTCATATAAATACATCTCATTCGCAAAAATAAATAAATACATACTACATCTAATTGGTGGGGCAGTGCAAAATCAGCCTCGTATGAAGGTGTAAGCGGCATCATGAATTGGGGGCACTACAGAGACTTGACTTGTGGGATTATACAAGCGCTTCTGAGTTATTTATCTATCTTGAAAGGACATGTGTAAAGGGATGCTACCTGTCTATTTTCCTGAAGAGCACGGCTATTATAAACCCATGTCAGTTTAATTTGTTTCCCTACTGTTATTATCATTCACCATCCACCGTGGGTTCCAAATATATCATTCTACTGTGACTCTTGATCATGCGCATGCTTTTCATGGAGTAATCGACATGAAATAAGTCAATAGCATATCGTAATTTACAAATGAGATGTGCTTGATTGTCAGAAGATGAAGTACCCGATGAATTGCGTCAGTTCCAGGATATAAATGCTGAGCCCTTTGCTGCGTGTTTGAAACTCCCAATGAAGCAGTTTGGAAAAAAGGCTGCGTGCTGATCGTTGTTGAACTGAACCTCGTGAACCCTGAAACTTTGGAACCTGCAGCAGCTGGGCAAGTTCGGAGCTAGGTTGCACTGCTCTGGTGTTGGACTACTGATGAAATAATTTTGCATTTCTGTCAAAGTAATTTTGCACAAAAATTGAAGGCTCTATTCTTATCCCTGCACTAATGTGGCAAAGCTTGTAAATATCTGCTTAGTTTGTAGCAATATGTGGTTCAGTATGCATGAAGCACCCTTCTTTTGTTTGGATGACTAGGCAAGTTGTAACTAAAAGGATCTGAAACTTCAGAAAAGGATCTGAAAATGCCAGTTGCATGAGTCCTTAGCCTGTTCATGCTTGACAAATGGAAGTTGATAGCTGATAATGTACCGAATCCGTAACCCAATTTAAAATAGTTGCATTTGTTGAGACATTTTTTTCTCGAGCAGTATATAAGTTTTGATTTGAAATATGTAACATGATAGAGAAATGATGAATACACACATGTTATACTTTCTCCTTTTCTGCAACTTGGTGAATGAGGTACCTTCCATTGTTTGTTAGATTTGCATGTCCATCAACAAGGTGCAAGGAAAACGGACAGATCAATAATAACATTCCTGCAATCAAGGATACGAAAAAGGGACAGATCAAGATTACGAAGTAATGAAAAATGAGTAATGGCGGATATGTAGGAGCCTGGCTTAATATTTCGGTGTATTTTATGTTTACATGTGAACGATTTTATTTACGACCCGTGGCAACGCACGGGCATTCAACTAGTTTGGGTTAATTAGATAGATTTAACTTACCCTGAAGAAAAAAGATATGCCTATTCTCGCTACTAGTTGATTGTCATCAGCTCGTTGTGTCATTCAAATGAACCATCAAATATAAGAGCAGTCGTGCTATATAGGTTCTGCGCCGAACCGAAAAACCGCTAAAATGCAGCGCGCGGCTCAGAAGCAAATTTCGTCCAACGCGCGGAGAAAAGCCGGCGCCTAGAATCTTGTGAAGTCTCCTTCCGTGCGCTGGACGACCGAGCTCGCGCACGAACTCTCAACGGCTGCATGAAACTCTAATTATCTGCATTTTTACCCCTCCCCTACTTCTCCAAGCTCCGCCGGCGCCCAGATCTCCCGCCTCTGTGCTCGCATTATCTGCCATTTCTATCCCTCCCCACTCTTCCAAGCTCCACCGGAGCCCGGATCTCCCGACGACGCATTTCCGCCTAGCCTAGCTTTCACACCGGCGCCCGCCCACCACACAGATGGCCGCTGGCCCAGCGCCGCCGCGGTGAAAGCGCCCTCCTCCGTCGACAAATCACCCCTACATCGCCGAATCTTCCAAGAAGCATACAACGCATGTGCGCCAACACTGGCGGCAGTAGAACAACCACCACGGGCAATGTGCTCGACAGAAATCCTCAAAGGTATGCGCCGGCATCGATTTGCCCTCTCCATGATTGAACTCGTAGTTGTACTCAAATAAGTACCATTTTTGTATAGATGAGTTCATCTTGTGATTCATCAGAGGAAGAATGGGACATGGAAGAGGAGGAGGACATAGCCATTCTTTGGCATTGCGCGCTAGGAAGATGCGGAAGCATGGGGGATCAACTTCGGGTAGAGAGAGGTTGCAGAGGGAACGGCTCGATAGGCACAATAAGTTGATGTGCGGCTACTTTGTGGAGAATCCCATTTATCCCGAGAGATATATCGGCGCCATTTTCGAATGGGCACCGAGTTGTTAAAGCACATATCTAGGGAGGTGATGAAGCATGACCGGTTTTTTCAGCAATGGAGGAATACCGCCGGAGAACTTGGGCATAGCACTTACCAAAAGGTGACAGTCGCCTTGTGTATGTTGGCATACAGTATCCCGACGGATCTAATTGATGATCACTTGACAATGGGTGAAAGTCAAACTATCATGTGTGTGAAGCCCTTCGTGGTAGCAATTGTGGAAGTATTCAATACTGAATACTTGAGATCCCCTGATGCTCAAGACACGGCTAGACTTCTGGAGTACAACAAAGCATGGGGCTTTCCAGGTATGCTCGGCTCTATTGATTGCATGCACTGGAGTTGGAAATATTGTCTAGCGGCATGGCATGGACAATCCAAGGGGCAGCAAAAGAATTCCACTATAATCCTTGAAGCCATGGCAGATTATGAGACTTGGATTTGCCATGCATTCTTTGGAATGTCTAGATCTTGCAATTCCATCAATGTTCTCCATCGGTCACCATTGATGAAACGAATTGCTAACGTTGAACTGCCACCGTCTAGTTTGAATTAAACGGGCGCATGCATAACTACGCCTACTATCTTGCAGATGGAATCTATCCAAGGTGGAAAATATTCGTGAAGCCGGTGAAGAAACCGCAAGTTAAGAAACAATATGCTTTCCACAATGCACAAGCGGTAGCTAGGAAAGATGTGGATAGAGCATTTTTGATTTTGCGGTCCCAATTTGCTATTGTGAGAGGATCGGCTAGATTTTGGGATTAAGAGATCCTTTGGTATATTATGACCGCTTGTGTGATCATGCATAACGTGATCATATAAAACAAGCGTTGACAAGAAGTAGATTATTCCATCTAAGATTTGATGGGACATCCGGTGCGAGTGAGAAGGAAAGAAGAGAGAGTTGCCCGCTTCATTGCACCGTACCATGACATTCGTCATGACGAAGTGCATGATGATCTTCAAGAACACATCATGGAGGAGTGGTAGAAATGGTATTGACAACAAGCCCACTAGTTTTTTTTTGTATTGTTGATAAACAATTTGTTCTATTATTGATGAACTATTTGTTGTATTGTTGATGAACTATTTGTTTGTGTTGTAATAATAATTAAACAACATTTCTACTTAATTTTCTATGCTTGTTTGATCTATTTTGTTCTAGTTAGTTGGTTGTTCGAGGTTTCTGCACGCGCACGCGCACTATTTTGCAGCGCCTGGAAAAGTGCCAACCAGCGAAACGCTCAATTTTGGCGCATCTGAAATAGCTGCCGTGTAGCGCGCGCTTGTTGCAAACTATTTTTAGCACTAATATGGCGCTCCAAACCGGTTTCACAGGGCGCGAGTTTAGCGCGACTCCTGGAGATGCTCTAATATCATAAACACAAATTTGGCATATAAAGATTCCTCCTTTAAGTCGCTTGAAAATGGGTGGAGTGGGCTTTCTGAATTTCAAAACCTTTTTTGAATATATAAAACCGCTGAGGTGACCTATCAAACTCGTGGTGCTTGCTTGAGTTCATAGAGTGACCTATGGAGTTTACACAATTGGGGAATTTTGGGTACTTGAAATCCGTGGTTGAGCAACATAAGCCCCCTCTTTCAAGGTACCATTAAGAAATGCACTCTTCACATCTTTTGATATATCTAGAAATTATGGAAAGATGCAAATGCAAGCAAGAGACCAACAAAGGGAGAACATGTATGGACGCTTGGTTCATGTTCCGCCGCCGAAAGAAAAAGAGCCTCCGCCTCGACTTCCGCCTCCTCCATAGTTGGTTCCCCTTTCCTCCAGTCGGCCTCGTCGGCGTCAGGAGGGGTGGGGAACCCGATCTATGAGTTGATTTTTTTTAGTAAAAGTAGGTTTTCCAACAGATTAGTCTAGGGTTTTGGTGGCTGTCTTCATCATCAACGAAGATGGAAACGTCTGAAAGAAGTGATCTTTGGCCCACTGTTCAACGACGAGATCTCCTTCCCGACGTTAATGGTGGTGTTCAATGATTTAGTTTTTCTAGGTATGGTCCTTCAGATCTTGCTTCGTCGGAATGGTTTTGGATCTTTTCTCATGGTTGCCACGAGGAGGATTGTCCTCGCAATATTTTTCCCGGCTGCTACGTCATCGACAATAGTGATTCATACTCTCGGCTCTCAGCGTCGTCAATCAGGCTTTCGGTTTCTTTTGCCTGCAATATTTGTGTTGGTACTCCTGCCAATGTTGGTTGGTTAATTTAATTGATGCTTGCGTGCTCACAGCCTTGGCATTGCGGGTCAAAAAAATTATGGGAGAACCCTCGTTGGTATTTACAGGTTCGTGGTTTGGTTCTTATGTTCTATGTCTGCCTACAGAAAAGTACAAGATTGTATCATGGATAAATAAAGAGTTTGAAGATGCCTAAGATTTGTTAGTTTGTTTTAGACTTTGTTTTGTAATCAGTGTAGTCATCTCATGTATCTGTACCATGTATAATCTACTACAATAAATATATAATGGTCTTTACGATAAAAAAATACCAACAAAGGTATCCCCATAATCCGATACCTTCTGTTTCAGCAAACCCTTGCATCACTAACCATGCCTTGTTTCGAATGACAACTCCATTCTCGTCATGCTTGTTCTTGAAAACCCACTTGATTCCAATGACATTGACCCTATGATCCTTGTGCCTCTCACAAGGGATCAAACTTCATTGGGGGTGAAGCACTCTAGCTCCTTTTGCACGGCCAAGAACAATCTAGGTCTTGCAAAGCCTCGATCACCTTAAGAGGGTCAAAATGAGAGATAAACGAGTGATGCTTGCTAAAGTTAGCTAGGTGATTTATTTTTCTACGAGTGAGTACTCCCTTCTACACCTTATAAATACTCCCAAGTATCTTATTGACTTCCATCTTTTTTGCTTTCTTAGTGCCTTTAATGCTTCGTGTGATGCCCTTGTAATCAACAATCTCTCCTTGTAGATGTTCTTACACTTGATGGTCCACTTGAACTTGTGCTTGTAGATCTACTTAAACTTTTCTTGAGTAATAGTTCCAACTTGTTCTCCTTCTTGCGCTTCCTCAGAGGCTTGAGGGCCTCATGATTGTTCTTTGACATGACTCTCCTCTTGAGTAATGTGTTCATCTTGAGATGCGGTGGTTAGCGCTTCTTGAGTTGAGCAAGGCTCCACTTGAGTAGATATTGGATCCACTTGAGTTGAGCTTGTTCCTTCTCCATCATGTGCATTCCCTATAGCTTGATGGGTCTCATAAGTCAAGATACACTACTACGATACCCAAAATATCAAACGGTTCTTGTGCATAGGCCTGAGGCTGTTTACCTCACCGGCTCGCTCGGGCCGGCTGGGAATCTCTTCTCCTCAGCCGGTTTTAAAACATGCGCGACTCCGACAGTTCGACAATCCGCGACGTTCGTTCTACCGGCCTGACTCCACCAACTGGAGGCGGGGTAGTATTCTGGCCGACTTCCACATGTCCGGATGACTACGAAAATGCGGATGGTCCGAATATTTTGAGACGGGCACGGAAATAAACCGCTTCCGGATGTGCAGTGGCGGTTCCATTTTAGAACCGACTCGTCGTGTTTGGAGTGTCCAACTATGTCCGGATGGTTCATGCTCTCTTCAGAGCCGGTTATTGTGGACCGCATCCGATATTCGGAAGGGATGAACTATTTGGGAAATTGTACTATCCAGTGGTATAGTAATATTCTTTGCCTGCACTTTCAGATGCGTCCAAATTTTGTAACTAAACATTCATAAAGTACATGTATTGATAATTTGATCAGTTTACAATATTAGTTAACTGTGGTCAAACCAAAATGTAAATGATTCAAAAGGCACCACAAATTAAGTGCCTAGTTTACGACATAACTTTATCGGTGCACAAGCACACACAGTTTGGGACTATCATCCTCCAACGTATGAGCAAGCACCTTAGTAAGGAAGAACTCAGACATTTCCTGACTGAGTTCTCCTAGTTTGCTGTTCGGAACTTCCTTGTCGTCGAGCTGCGGAATCTATAGATAATGACTAGGGGTCTGGCCGTGATTATGATGAAGTATGAAAGAATATGAAGATGCTCGAATAAGAAAAATATAAGATGTACCTTTGAAGCCATGATTTTTGTATTGCCCAGCTACTTAGATATAATGATGTTAATATGGTAGGCAACATAGAACGCGGAAAAGTCCAGCGGTTCCGACGCCAGCTGTTTCTAGCACCGTGAGACAAAAGGCGTATATACTTGATTACATATCCACCAAAAGATGCAAAGCTAATTATTTTATTAGCATGTGCCATATGAACAAAAGGTGGAAACTTACCGGATGATCCAGAATGTGGGTTAGTCTTTGATAGCCTTTCTTACTTATATCTAGTCTTTCTTCCCTTAGCGAAGTTGAATGTTCTGAAATAGTATGGGATAACATTAACTTACATATGTATCATTAGTACACATAAATGTGTTTGCACATGAAAATAATTACTCCATACCTGTCAAGAAGCTTGACTATGATCTTTACATCCATCTTATCCGGACGGGAATCAAGATAGTACACACAACCACTAGGAAGGGAGTTGGCGACAAGAATCTCGTGATGGCTACGAAATATGTACTCATTGTTACAAGTGAATCATTTTTGTCTAATGGAGTCAGCTAACGAATAGAATAATTTCAAACAAAATTATGTATTACTATACCTTGCGTAAAAGGCCATAGGATTAACTCTCTATCTGCATAAACCACCGTCACATGGAGGATTCGATCTTCGACGGGCCTCTCATATTTGTCAGAAAGTGCATTTGAAATCGAAACAGGATCGACGAATATTACTACTTCATAATCTTGGCTCACTTGGTTCATATGTTTCCTGCATAATTAAGCAAATGTGTATAAACATGTATATATGTAGATATTACACTATCATTGAAATGGAAGAATATATTGACAATAAATACTTACAATGCCAAGCATCTCATGATGCTTGGTAAGAAGGTGTTCATGTGCATGATGTCTACTCTTTTCCCTAAGCGTGTTTCCTAATCTTATTTTGGTGTTTCATCACAACATGTGGACTATCTAATCTTTTCCCTAAGCGTGTTTAGGTTTGCAAATAAAAAGCTAGAGACTTTTAACATGGAGAAATGCAAACACAAGTTCCCTAGGACCTCCATTAGTTTGACAAATCAGCATTGAAGATAGTGCAAAAGGGAGAAAAGAGAAAGAGAAGAAAACAAGAAAAATAAGGCAGCCGGCCTACCTGGCCGGCCTGACCGGGTGGCTCGGGCAGTGCCCCGGCCTGAGCTTCTCCCACGCCTGCTCCAGTCCTGGAACGAGGCTGGGCGCTTCGGGCAGTGCACCAGCCTGATTCATCTACGACGGCCCCAGGCCGGGCTCCGGGGGTGGGACGATCCGGCCTCTGGCTGGGTCTAGCCGGCGCCGAGGTGGTTGCAGGCCAAGGTGGGGTGGGGGCGTCGGCCCTAGGCCGGGATCCAGTCGGCCTCGTTGGGGATCCAGGCGGAGGTGGGCTAGACTCTACCGACCCCTCCCATGCGTCCAGGCCGGCCTTGCCGGGCTCCTAGGCCGGGCTCTCTCGAGCTAAGAAACCCCCCCCCCCCACAACGGCCATTTTTTCTCTTCGAGTATAAATAGCACTCATCCCCTACCTGTAGAAGGGGCCAATTAAGCTTTCTCTCTCCACCATTGTTGACCACCTTCAAGCTCAAGCTTCTCCCCAAATACCCAACCAAAGCATTTGCTTGTCTGGGATTTGGAGGAGACACCCTAGATCTACAACTCCACCAAGCCGATTCAAAATCACCCAACTCATCCTTTAGGGATTTTGTTGTTCTTAGTTCATTGGAGCCAAGAACCTTGTTTCTCTTAGCTCATCGGAGCTTGGATCCTTATTGGTGTCCCCAAAGCTCTTGTGCTAGTGGATCTGGTTTCCCGGAGTCTTGGTGGCTCCCGGGATTTGGTGAGGATCCTCCAAAGTTGTGGAGTGTGCCTCATCCATGTAAATGTTCTAGTTATCAATCTCAACGGCAACATAAAGATTCGAGCCTCTCCACATCGGTGGAAGGACTCGAAGGAGATACGTTGTGCCATTTGAGGGCAACTCGGTGTTCCACTTTGGTGGCACCGCACCGCTCCAACGGAGATTAGCATTCATTGGGAAGTGAACTTCGGGATACATATCCGCATCATTGTGTTTGGTTATCCCTCAACATACCTTTACTTGTTGCTATTAGCTTAGTCATATATACACTTTATGCTAGTAGTATTTGCTCAACATATAGGATTGTTCACCTAGTTGCATAATCTAGACAATCAATATTTGAGCACTCCCTTATTAATCGAAAATGAAGTTAAATTTTTTAGTTAACCTATTCACCCCCCTATTGATGACCTATGTAACACCTGTGGTGTTACCTGTTTGTTTTGTTTGCATCATATGCATCTCATTGCATTGCACCATGTTTGCATCAATTGAAAATTTCAAAGCAATTTAAACTTTCACCCTTGCTCAAAAATTTCCAACTTCAAACCATTAATTCAAGCAATTGAATTCAAATCATTTCCAATTCTCAAATCAGAACCTTTTTGGAAACCATAAAACTCACCAAACTTTTCCCTCTCTAAATCATTCCAAAAACCCTAGGGGTAACCCTATTCCAAGCATGTTTTTCTTAATGGTTTATTAATATCAAAATCTCTCTATTTTGATTTTAAACACAAACTACTATTTTCAAATTTATTTTATTTGAAAACCAAAGTTGGAAAATGGTTTCTAAATTCCTAACTAGCTTAACCTAATTTTTATGAAATTTTTATTAAATAAAATCTTAACAGTTTTATTCCAAAACTGTTTCAGCAAAAAAATAAAACAGGGAAAATGAATAAAAGAAAACGCGCAGCGCACCTAACCTATCTACCGCGCGGCCCAGCCCACCTAGACCACTAACCCGCGCGCGCAGCTGGCCCAGTACCGATTCGCTGCGCCAAGATGCGTGCGGAGCTTCTAACCCTCTTCTTCTCGCGGTACGGCAGGCCATCGGGGCAGCCACCGCAACCCCGTGCGACTCCGGCGGCCTCCGACGCCCTCCGCGCCTCTATAAGATCCCCTCGAGCCGCGCGTAGCCTAGACCAACCCTAGGAGCCTCTGTTGCCCTAGCGCCGCCGCTGCTCCCTCTCTCCCCCCGATGTTTCCCTCCACCTCTGTCACTACCTCACCGAGCTCTCTCTGAATTCCGGCGAAGCCCCGCCGCCTCTCACCGTCTCCCACCCATCCAACCTCGGGGATCAACTCCACGCCATCTCCTCTTCCCTTTCAACACCTTATCGAGCACGGTGTCCCTCCTATTCATCGCCGCCATCTGCGACGCCTCCGACCACCGCGGCTCCGCCTCTGAAACCAGAGACCCCGTCGTCGCTGCAGAGCCTACCGCCGTGATCCGGCCGCGGGAATCGGATCAGCGCTTCTCCCTCTACGCGCTGAACACCTCCAGGAGCACGGAGGCCGCGTGGAACCCCGCCGCCATCCACGCCGTCGTCGCCGACCGCCTGCACCGCGCCTCTGCCTCGTCTGCAATCGGTGGTGAGCGACCACCACCTCCTCCCTCTACCTCTGTTGCTTCATCACGCATCCGTACATGTCAGCGTCGCCACCACGCACCAAGCACGAGCACAACACCGGCGCTTCCTCGCCGGCGATCTTGCTCCTGTCAGTAAAGTTCAGACATCGCGCGTCCTGTGAAATTCAGTTAACGAAGCAACACTTGAACCTGTCCGCGTCGCGCTCTCTGTCACCAAACGGAATCCATCGCAGCGGTAACGCCCTCTCTGAACCTTGCGCAGGGCACGGGTTCGAGCCCGCACGCCCCATCTTTTTTGGTGGAATTGTTTCCACCGCGCTGGCCCACTGTCAGCGTCCCCACAGCCACGCCAGCGCTTGCGCAGTGCCACGCTGTCGCTGGCCCACTGCGCAGTGGCATGGGGTAGCTCGAGGCTGAGTAACAAACAGTTTTTCTGCGCAATTTAAAAAAATCCAATTCCTTTTTAAATAACAGATTTGAATAATAACTTCTAATTTCCATATCTTTTGTTTTACAAATCCAATAACCACAAACTTTATATCTATTCTGATCCAAATTTCCTAATCTATCCAAATATCCAACTTGTGTTCTGTTTTGAATTTTCAAAATACTTTTAAATTTCAAATTTGAATAATTCAAATGCCATTTGCAATAATTCATAACTAATTCATACTGTTTTCAAATAACTCAAATAAAATATGTTTTTCACACCTTTTTGAATGTTCTATTCAAATATAAATTTTGTTTTCTGTTTTGAATAATTAAAAATTGCCTAAACAATTTAAAACTTGTTTAATTCAATTAAAACTTGTTTAATTCATAATTAAATAATCCAAAGTCCAATTTCAAAATGTGAAACATGTAATCCAACTAAAATTTGATGTTCTTTTCAAATATCAACTTTGTTATTTGTTTTGAACATTTTAAATGGTTGAAAACAACAAATACTTGTGTGTTCCCTTTAAGGCACCCAAAATTCCCTAAGTTAATAATAAAATTCTAAAATTGCTACACCCTATATTAAATTGTTTCTAATGTTGTTATTTCGCTGTTTCCCTTTTGCATGCATCATACTAAACCACCAGCACCTGTTGATTAGTTGGAAAACAAATAATCTAACCAAAATCCCTGGGCTTCTCATATGCAACTCAAATTGCATATGGGTCCCTTTAAATCTGTTTATCTTGTCAACTAGTTTATTTCTATGCATCAATTAATTTGTCATGCATCCATATCTTGATCATGCTGGATCTTTTGCCGTAGTAGTAATTGTTGCATCCCGTTGTTTGTTCGAGGTTCGTTGCTTCTTCCCGGATAGGACGTTGAGATGATGTGAGCAACGACAAGTTCTGCTACCTTGCGGGATCTCAGGCAAGTATACTCACTTGCATGCCATATGGCTGCCTTTCATCACTTGTTACCGATTCTTTCCGTTGTTCTTTTCTGCTAGCCTGAGTAGTAGTTGTTTCTGTTACGAACCCATCACATGAACCCCTTAACCTTGATATTGCCTCACCTCCATACCTACAACCTTTGTTTGTGCCTGTTCTTATCTAGCATGCTTAGGTTGTTTTGCTCGAGTCTGTTACCCGTTACTTTCTGCTGTTACTCTATTACGTTCTGGGGGCTCGATGTGAATCAATCAAACCTGTTAATTGCTAATGGTAATAATAATAATAATTTGATGATAAGGCACCGGCAGGAGGCCCTTTGTGGTTTTGAGGCCTGCTAGTGTCGACCCTAATAGGAAAAGGGTCTTGTCTACTGATCCATGATGAGCGCACTACCCGCATTTGGGGAGTATGGGCTCCCCCTCAGTTTGACCCGATTCGCATCTCGTCCAAATCGCCTCATTTAGTTCGGGTTTTCCATTTGCTGCATGCATGATCTTGCGAGCCCTTGGTACCCGGGTGGAACTTTCGTAGTCGGCATATAGGGGGACACGTTCTTAGAGTGCTATGAGGGTCCATTTTCTTCTGGGCTCGATTAGCCGTGCGCCCAAGGTTCTTTGGGCTTGATGCGAAGAAGGGTTGGATTGTGTTGAGTGCCCCGCTTGGTGGAGTGGCCACTCCATCTGGCGGGATATTCATGAGTGTCGGTTACTATGGTGCAACCCTGCAGGGATAATCTTCTCGAGAAGCCGTGTTTTCCGCGGTTATGGATTACTTGGTGAAAGTACTGGCTAACAAGTACTCAGGACAACTTAAACCTAATGAATAACAACCTTTCACCCAATGATTAACAACTTGACTAGTAATAGGCTTATTGACACAATAATCTGAACCATCATTAACTCAACTGTGTGAGTTATCCTCGGATTGCTTCTTCGGATAAGGGGCGAGATCCAGGATGGGTTTGTTTGAAGTTATCTTTCAGTTGGTTACTATCACTCGATCTTATCTCCTTTCTGATAGTTGGAAGTAATAGAATCTCTGTAGTTGGTTAGTGCAGCCTGTTGTCGCTTATTTGCAATAACCCCTTCCTTTTCCGTTGATCCTAAAGTATTTGTATCTTGTGATGACTGGCTACGCCGGTAACTTGTGAGTATGGGTTTTATCCCCCTTGCCAGTACTTAACCGTACTGACCCACGAATCTCTTCGTGGCTGCAAATTCCAAATTGCAGTCAACAGGTTTGAAGTCTGACGACGTTAGCTTGGGAATCCCTCCGGCTTGGCCTGGGCAGGGATTGGACGCTCTCGGTTATCTTCAGGACTCTTAGTCCAATTTGGATTTTGTCCGTAGACGGACGATATGTTGTTTCTTCCGCTGTTATTTGGATCTTTGTAATGTATCAGTTGTATCCCTGGCTCTTCTGAGTCATCTTGTATCTATCTGTTTCTGTTGTAATTGTGGATTATTCGTGAACTATTGTAATGTTATCATAAATGGCAACCTGGAATCGGTTATTATGTGGATTTTGGCGGGTATGCTGAAATCTGCATAGTGCCCGATCTCGGGGCGTCACAAATGGTATCAGAGCCTTGGTTCCGATTCCCGAGATTGTTTCGATACGAATGGTTATCGAAGCAACGGGTCCGCAAAGCCTGTAGGAAAACCTCGCTAACGGTCGTTGTTTCTAGAGTGTCGAAAACTATTTCTGCTAAACTATTTTGGAAAACATCTCAATAGGATTCTTGTTTTCTCCTTACCTCTATTCTATTCCCATCCCATCTTATTTGTTTTGGAGTCTTCCCCTCTTGTCTATCTTCCAAAGTGTTAGGATCCTACGTGGGTGGACGTTTTCTGAGCCCTTAACCTAATAGGTTCGATCATCGGAAGGTTCCTGGTGGAAGAACATCGTCATCACTCCGAGCAAGGATCCCTTGTTAGTGGTGTCGAGGAGAACAACTGGAAGCATGAAGAATCGATAGTCGAACTTCTCCTCCCTCCCGGGTTAGCAGGTGGATTGCGAGGGCGCAATCCCTTGTTAGTGGTGTCGTCTGTAACACCTGTGGTGTTACCTGTTTGTTTTGTTTGCATCATATGCATCTCATTGCATTGCACCATGTTTGCATCAATTGAAAATTTCAAAGCAATTTAAACTTTCACCCTTGCTCAAAAATTTCCAACTTCAAACCATTAATTCAAGCAATTGAATTCAAATCATTTCCAATTCTCAAATCAGAACCTTTTTGGAAACCATAAAACTCACCAAACTTTTCCCTCTCTAAATCATTCCAAAAACCCTAGGGGTAACCCTATTCCAAGCATGTTTTTCTTAATGGTTTATTAATATCAAAATCTCTCTATTTTGATTTTAAACACAAACTACTATTTTCAAATTTATTTTATTTGAAAACCAAAGTTGGAAAATGGTTTCTAAATTCCTAACTAGCTTAACCTAATTTTTATGAAATTTTTATTAAATAAAATCTTAACAGTTTTATTCCAAAACTGTTTCAGCAAAAAAATAAAACAGGGAAAATGAATAAAAGAAAACGCGCAGCGCACCTAACCTATCTACCGCGCGGCCCAGCCCACCTAGACCACTAACCCGCGCGCGCAGCTGGCCCAGTACCGATTCGCTGCGCCAAGATGCGTGCGGAGCTTCTAACCCTCTTCTTCTCGCGGTACGGCAGGCCATCGGGGCAGCCACCGCAACCCCGTGCGACTCCGGCGGCCTCCGACGCCCTCCGCGCCTCTATAAGATCCCCTCGAGCCGCGCGTAGCCTAGACCAACCCTAGGAGCCTCTGTTGCCCTAGCGCCGCCGCTGCTCCCTCTCTCCCCCCGATGTTTCCCTCCACCTCTGTCACTACCTCACCGAGCTCTCTCTGAATTCCGGCGAAGCCCCGCCGCCTCTCACCGTCTCCCACCCATCCAACCTCGGGGATCAACTCCACGCCATCTCCTCTTCCCTTTCAACACCTTATCGAGCACGGTGTCCCTCCTATTCATCGCCGCCATCTGCGACGCCTCCGACCACCGCGGCTCCGCCTCTGAAACCGGAGACCCCGTCGTCGCTGCAGAGCCTACCGCCGTGATCCGGCCGCGGGAATCGGATCAGCGCTTCTCCCTCTACGCGCTGAACACCTCCAGGAGCACGGAGGCCGCGTGGAACCCCGCCGCCATCCACGCCGTCGTCGCCGGCCGCCTGCACCGCGCCTCTGCCTCGTCTGCAATCGGTGGTGAGCGACCACCACCTCCTCCCTCTACCTCTGTTGCTTCATCACGCATCCGTACATGTCAGCGTCGCCACCACGCACCAAGCACGAGCACAACACCGGCGCTTCCTCGCCGGCGATCTTGCTCCTGTCAGTAAAGTTCAGACATCGCGCGTCCTGTGAAATTCAGTTAACGAAGCAACACTTGAACCTGTCCGCGTCGCGCTCTCTGTCACCAAACGGAATCCATCGCAGCGGTAACGCCCTCTCTGAACCTTGCGCAGGGCACGGGTTCGAGCCCGCACGCCCCATCTTTTTTGGTGGAATTGTTTCCACCGCGCTGGCCCACTGTCAGCGTCCCCACAGCCACGCCAGCGCTTGCGCAGTGCCACGCTGTCGCTGGCCCACTGCGCAGTGGCATGGGGTAGCTCGAGGCTGAGTAACAAACAGTTTTTCTGCGCAATTTAAAAAAATCCAATTCCTTTTTAAATAACAGATTTGAATAATAACTTCTAATTTCCATATCTTTTGTTTTACAAATCCAATAACCACAAACTTTATATCTATTCTGATCCAAATTTCCTAATCTATCCAAATATCCAACTTGTGTTCTGTTTTGAATTTTCAAAATACTTTTAAATTTCAAATTTGAATAATTCAAATGCCATTTGCAATAATTCATAACTAATTCATACTGTTTTCAAATAACTCAAATAAAATATGTTTTTCACACCTTTTTGAATGTTCTATTCAAATATAAATTTTGTTTTCTGTTTTGAATAATTAAAAATTGCCTAAACAATTTAAAACTTGTTTAATTCAATTAAAACTTGTTTAATTCTTGTTTAATTCATAATTAAATAATCCAAAGTCCAATTTCAAAATGTGAAACATGTAATCCAACTAAAATTTGATGTTCTTTTCAAATATCAACTTTGTTATTTGTTTTGAACATTTTAAATGGTTGAAAACAACAAATACTTGTGTGTTCCCTTTAAGGCACCCAAAATTCCCTAAGTTAATAATAAAATTCTAAAATTGCTACACCCTATATTAAATTGTTTCTAATGTTGTTATTTCGCTGTTTCCCTTTTGCATGCATCATACTAAACCACCAGCACCTGTTGATTAGTTGGAAAACAAATAATCTAACCAAAATCCCTGGGCTTCTCATATGCAACTCAAATTGCATATGGGTCCCTTTAAATCTGTTTATCTTGTCAACTAGTTTATTTCTATGCATCAATTAATTTGTCATGCATCCATATCTTGATCATGCTGGATCTTTTGCCGTAGTAGTAATTGTTGCATCCCGTTGTTTGTTCGAGGTTCGTTGCTTCTTCCCGGATAGGACGTTGAGATGATGTGAGCAACGACAAGTTCTGCTACCTTGCGGGATCTCAGGCAAGTATACTCACTTGCATGCCATATGGCTGCCTTTCATCACTTGTTACCGATTCTTTCCGTTGTTCTTTTCTGCTAGCCTGAGTAGTAGTTGTTTCTGTTACGAACCCATCACATGAACCCCTTAACCTTGATATTGCCTCACCTCCATACCTACAACCTTTGTTTGTGCCTGTTCTTATCTAGCATGCTTAGGTTGTTTTGCTCGAGTCTGTTACCCGTTACTTTCTGCTGTTACTCTATTACGTTCTGGGGGCTCGATGTGAATCAATCAAACCTGTTAATTGCTAATGGTAATAATAATAATAATTTGATGATAAGGCACCGGCAGGAGGCCCTTTGTGGTTTTGAGGCCTGCTAGTGTCGACCCTAATAGGAAAAGGGTCTTGTCTACTGATCCATGATGAGCGCACTACCCGCATTTGGGGAGTATGGGCTCCCCCTCAGTTTGACCCGATTCGCATCTCGTCCAAATCGCCTCATTTAGTTCGGGTTTTCCATTTGCTGCATGCATGATCTTGCGAGCCCTTGGTACCCGGGTGGAACTTTCGTAGTCGGCATATAGGGGGACACGTTCTTAGAGTGCTATGAGGGTCCATTTTCTTCTGGGCTCGATTAGCCGTGCGCCCAAGGTTCTTTGGGCTTGATGCGAAGAAGGGTTGGATTGTGTTGAGTGCCCCGCTTGGTGGAGTGGCCACTCCATCTGGCGGGATATTCATGAGTGTCGGTTACTATGGTGCAACCCTGCAGGGATAATCTTCTCGAGAAGCCGTGTTTTCCGCGGTTATGGATTACTTGGTGAAAGTACTGGCTAACAAGTACTCAGGACAACTTAAACCTAATGAATAACAACCTTTCACCCAATGATTAACAACTTGACTAGTAATAGGCTTATTGACACAATAATCTGAACCATCATTAACTCAACTGTGTGAGTTATCCTCGGATTGCTTCTTCGGATAAGGGGCGAGATCCAGGATGGGTTTGTTTGAAGTTATCTTTCAGTTGGTTACTATCACTCGATCTTATCTCCTTTCTGATAGTTGGAAGTAATAGAATCTCTGTAGTTGGTTAGTGCAGCCTGTTGTCGCTTATTTGCAATAACCCCTTCCTTTTCCGTTGATCCTAAAGTATTTGTATCTTGTGATGACTGGCTACGCCGGTAACTTGTGAGTATGGGTTTTATCCCCCTTGCCAGTACTTAACCGTACTGACCCACGAATCTCTTCGTGGCTGCAAATTCCAAATTGCAGTCAACAGGTTTGAAGTCTGACGACGTTAGCTTGGGAATCCCTCCGGCTTGGCCTGGGCAGGGATTGGACGCTCTCGGTTATCTTCAGGACTCTTAGTCCAATTTGGATTTTGTCCGTAGACGGACGATATGTTGTTTCTTCCGCTGTTATTTGGATCTTTGTAATGTATCAGTTGTATCCCTGGCTCTTCTGAGTCATCTTGTATCTATCTGTTTCTGTTGTAATTGTGGATTATTCGTGAACTATTGTAATGTTATCATAAATGGCAACCTGGAATCGGTTATTATGTGGATTTTGGCGGGTATGCTGAAATCTGCATAGTGCCCGATCTCGGGGCGTCACAACCTACAAGTATAGGGGATCGCAACAGTTATCGAGGGAAGTAAAACCCAAATTTATTGATTCAACACAAGGGGAGGCAAAGAATATTTATAAGCCTTAACAATTGAGTTGTCAATTCAGCTGCACCTGAAAGTAGACTTGCTCGCAACAATTTATTAGTGGTAACAGTTTTATAGCAGCAGTAGTAGTAAAATAATAGCAGGAATGAAATAATAACAACAATAGCAATTGCGGGAAACAGCAGGATTAAAGTACCATAGGCATAGGGAATGGATGAACAAGCGTTGCATGGATAAGATAGTTCATGTAATAATCTAAACATGGGCACTGCAGAAAATAATAGTAAAGCATCCAAGTTCTAGGAAAACCATAGGCATGTGTTCCAATTTAGTCATACGTGCTCGCAATGAGAAACTTGCACAACACCTTTTGTCCTATCATCCCGTTTGCAGCGGGGTCTCAAGAGAAACTACTGGTAATTAAGGTGCTCCTTTTAATAAAGCACCGGAGCAAAGCATTAACACTCCGTGAATACATGTGATCCTCACATCAAACCATCCTCTCCGGTTGTCCTAATTTCTGTTACTTTGGGGCATCGGGTTCCGGACAACAATGTGTGTAAACAACTTGCATATATGATCAAGAAACATAATTATACTCATGAAACAATCACATGTTTCGGTCTGAGATCATGGCCCTCGGGCCAAAGTGACCAACATTAAGCACAACAAGTTGCAACAGCTGTAGAAAACACTAACAAGGGATTCTTGGCAGTATGCCCTAACAATATGACATAGTTACATGATCGATCTCATCAAATCATTTCCATTCCTCTCAGCCTATAGCGGGGATTACTCACACATGGATCGACGGGGGAATCATGGATGGTTGATGGAGAAGAGGTGGCGGTTACGATGGCGATGATCTCCTATGAATCCCTGTCCTAGCAGGATAGGAACTTTTGGTCCCCAAATTGCGTTTCGAGGTGGCAGCGGCGCTCTGTGGTGTTTTTATGGAATATGACGGACCCCCTGTTGTTTTAGGGTTACAGGCGATAAGTAGTCGAAAGGGGAGCCCGGGGGGGTACCTGGGGTCCCACACCGTCGAGACATCGTAGTAGCTTTCATAGACGGGGGTGCCATGAGACTACGGGTAGAGACGTGGGGTAACGGTATCGCGTTGTAGACAATGACACAGGATTTACCCAGGTTCGGTACGTCGTGATAATACGACGTTCCTACTCCTGCAATCTCACTAATCAGGACTAAAGCATGTGTATACAATTACAATGTGAGGTTAGATCTAGCTATTCGCTGAGGATCAACTTCCCGGCGAGTTAGCCTATAACTTCTTCTCCGTCTATCTCATATCCCGTCCGGCTTTATATAATAGCCGGATTAGGGCTTAGAGAATAGGAAACCTAGAAGACTACGGTAACTACTAACTTGGAAAGTAAGAAATCCGTCTTATCCTCCACGCCAGATCACGTGGGCCGTGATCCGGGTCCTTCTAGAATCCGGCTTCTGTGCGTCAGGTTACTGGGCTGCCCAATGGACCATAACCCACTACCACTTGGGCCACCCAGGTAATCCGGCACCTATGATTACCATCTGATATACCCCTAATTGGTATATATCTAACAGTAGCCCCGAAGAAGGATTAAAACTCTGATTCTCCGTCTTTCGCCAAATGTACTTTTTCCGAGAAATATCGATCAGCAGTCTTGATTCTTCTTATTTTTCTTCAAAAAGAGATGGTAACGTGAAACTCGGAATCCTAAAAATCCGGATTTTCTCTCACGATCCTTCGCGGAGAAGGAACCTCCTATGTCAGCGCTTTAATCATGCTGACGTAAGGGACGTTTGGGTTTCACGCGGGAAACCCAGTAATGTATCTCAGACAGATTCTCACGGGAAACGAGGGGATGGCCATCATTACCCTGTCGTTTCATTTCCTGGATTTTCCGGCGGGTGACACGCGTTGATAATCCAACGGTCAAAATAGCCGTTGGCACGTATCTTGACGGATTTCCGGCTATAAGTAGCCTCCTTCATCCTCACAGAAAACCTTCCGCACTTGCTTTCCACGCCATTATTTTAGCCCAAGCTCTCGAGCGAAGAACCACCTCCGAGCGCACACCGCGCCCAGAACGTCACCGGAGACGAACCGCGCCACCACCCAATGGCATCTTTGCCATCCTCTCCCGCTCACTCCGCCGTGCACACTATCAAGGAGATCATCAACGACCTAGATCCAAGGCTGGGTTCCCCGACGCGCGCCGGCGACGAGCCGGAGAAGACCGCGGATTCCGCGTCGGACGGAGGTAATCTTTCTGCCGCCGCGAATCTTGCGAGCTCAAGCTCCGCGCCTACTCCGCCGTTTGCTCCTGAGACGGCGGAGGAAAAGATCACGCTTCTCGGCGACGAGCTCGCCGCTGTAGAAGCCCCCGCTTCCGCCGCCGCCGGAGCGGACGAAGAACTGGAGACTGCCGGCAACTGGATCGCCTGCAGCATTCCGCCAGCCCTCCTTCCAAACCTGGAAAAGGAGGGGTTGATTCTAAAGGGGAAATGGCGGCTCCCAGAGGACGAGAACGAACCCCTGCCGAACGACGGTGAACGGGTTCTTCTTTCCTCCCATCTCCTAAGAGGTATGGGATTGCCACCTTCTGCCTTTTTTCTCCAAGTTCTCTCCCACTATAACATCCAACCTCATAACCTTCCTCCCAAATCCATTCTTTATATGGCCGGGTTCCAGGCCCTCTTCGAGGGTTTCCTAGGCATAGAACCTAGGTTAGACTTCTGGATGTATTGTTTCGGGGTTAAGCGGCACTCTTCGGAGGGCGCACTCCCGACTTGCGGAACCATCTCCTTTACTCTTAGGATATTTAGGGAAGATTGGTTCCCCAAGATCAAAACATCGGAATCCGTCAAATTTTGGACGGGTTCCTTCTTCTATCATCCCGATGTGCCTTTCCCGAAAAAGGCCATCGGGGTTCCACCTTTCTCAAACACTGCTGCTGTTCTCCAAGAAAATTGGGGAACAGAGGCCGTCCAAGTTCTGCCGCCTGATCTTCTCAGGATTAAGCGGCGCATCGCCAATCTCACTTCCTCTGATCCGCCTCTTACCGGCATGGACACGGTCCTTTGCTGGTTGGATAGGCGGATCTAGCCGTTGGCTAACCACGGTGACCGCCTTCTTTGCGAATACACGGGTGCCAAGGATGAAATGCGGACAACCAGGAAAGACTGAACCGCGAGGGATCTTCGACGGCGCGTGAACCAGTTGTCGCATCCCGCGACCAATACGAAGCGAGTCGGCCGATGTATACAGCCGACAATCCGGCTCCCAAGGTATTTTTTCCGTCATTTGGGTGGAGTTTTGCCATTCTTTCTCGGATTTTTCGCTTCTAAATCTGATTTTTCTTTTCGAAAGATCGCTGAACTTCCAGACTCGGAGCTAGCCTCCGAAGCTGAGCTGGATGCATTGCGTGCCACCTTTGCAGGTGGACGAAAGCGCAAGAAGATTTCTTCCTCTGAGGAAATTATCGACCTTGACGGGGTTCCCGTCGCCACCTACAGGTTAGTTCGTCCGGGTAATTTTTCTTTTGTCGAAGTTTTTCTTTCGTCTTCGGAATTTTAAATTTTTCCGGGTTTTTGGTTTTTAGCCTACCTCGCTCCAACTTAAAGCCGAAGAAGCTGAAGAAACACAAAATTCTGTCCAACCGAGGCGCTCAACCTTCTTCCGTCATCGCTCCGGACACATCGTCCTCGATGGCGGAAGAGCATGCTACAGCCCCCACCACCGAGCCGCTGGAGCCCAGCCAGCCCCTTGTGTCGAACATGGACACGAGGGAAAGGGCGGCTCTAGAGGTGGGAAAATCTTCTCGGACATTCGATGAGGAGATTCCCACCTTTGACAAGGACTTCAAGATTATCAATGACGGCCTAAGCGCGGCCGGAACTCTTTTTGCGGAATACGCAAAAGAGTTCAATGAAAACTTGGCGGGTTTGCAACGAATGAGCCAGGTATGTAACTCTAGCCCCCAAGCATTAAACAAAATGTATGCTTTTTGTCTTGATGCTTTCTAGTCATTCTTTTCCTTGCCATGTTCTAGCAAACCGCTGAATCCATTAACATGGAAGTTTTCAACAAGCTCTCCATCAAGAATAAAGAAGTTAGAAATCTTCTTTCCATTCTTGAAGAGAGAGAGCCGGAGCTGGCATCGTCTCAGCTTGCGTTGTCGGAAACAACAGGTAAACGTTTTTCCTCTAAAGTTTTCAGTTCAACTTTTTGTCTAAGTACTTATTCTGGGAGTTTACTAAACTCGTAATTTTCCTTGCTTTCCAGCTGCTTTGGCTAAGGCCAAGCAAATAGCTGAAGATGCCGGCAATGCCGAGTTTCTCCGAAAGGAGAATTTGGACCTTCACAAGGATCTTGTGAAGGCTCAAAAAGATCTGGAAGCCAGCAGTCTAGCCCTTGGAATTTCTCCAAGGCTTCCGAACAGGCGGAGAAGGACAAGTCTACCATTCAGGACTTGGAAGCTGCTCTAAACCTGCGCCTGGAGGAAGGCTCCGAAATTGACAAGCTTGTCGGTAAGTTTTTATGCATTTACCATTTTTCCAAGTCTTGCTGTGTTTCTCTGCTTTTTTACTTAACCTTCTTGGTTGTTTTTGCTGAAAAACAGGAGATAACCCAGATCTTTCTCGGATTGATAGAATCCGAGCCTTTGGGAAGACCTGGACTTCGATCAGAGTTTCTTGCATGCAGCTGGTCAACAAGTTCCTTCCCTCAAGGACTAGGGAGTTCTCGGAAGTTGAAAAACTTCCGGGTGCCATCATGGAGGTGGCGGAGTCCAGGGAATCTATTCTGCGTTCCTCTGCACGGGGTGGTGCACGCATGGCACTTGGCCTTATGCGTATGCACTACCCTGGTGCAAAATCTTGGCGCGTTTCGTCCGGTATCGCCCAAGGATACACGAAATCTCAGCGAAACACAATCATTAATGAAATCAAAGGCCACGCCACCAAGATCGCCTCCATGGTGAATATTTCCATCACCTATTCAGAAGAGGAGATCCCCGAAGCCCCCGAAGATGATAGCAGCGAAGAAGAATCGGATGCTTGAGGGGCTGCTTTGAACCTGGATGGTGAAAGTAGACAATAGGAGCATTACTGCACTTTTACAATGTAATTCATATTGTAATGCTTCTATTCCTTTTGTATAAATAAGAACTTCGCCTTTTTCAGTCTTAATTATGAAATTCTTTACAAGGTTTTCGGATTTTACTATTCCTTTATCTTCTAAGTTCTCTGGCGTATATGTTTTAACTGTCCTTAGTGTTTGAAACGGCTCAATAGCATTATGAAGCGTCATGCCGAGTAACTGGGTATAACCAATCAGTTTAAACTCGGAAACATGGATCATACTAAAGGCATTTTTTACTAACTAGCTCCAGTGACCCAACGCATAAGCAATCAGATAATGCTTAGAGAAAAGTAAGGAATTTTGCGAATGAAACATGGGCACGCAGGCACAATTCTAGTTTCCTTTAGCCGTTAGTGGGCTGAAATCATTCAGTTTTTAAACGCCGAGCACGCAGGCACAATTCGGGGTTAACATTGAGTACTTTGTAAGATCATTGGGAAATAGATAAGGTGGAATCATGCTTCGTACTATAATGAACTTGTAAAAACATGGATAACAGAATTCCGACAACTTTATTTCATGATCTGAAAAGATGTTTACATAGAAATTGAACTAAGTATAGACGGGACATAACTGCTAGATACTCCCAGGCCTTTGCTGTCCACTTGAATTTGTCGGATTTTTTCAGCAACTTGTAGAGTGGTAAGGCTTTATCCCCCAGCCGACTAATAAATCTGCCGATGGCAGCGGCAGAACCCGTCAATCTTTGGACATCTTTGACACGCGTAGGTTTCGAGATGTTCAGGATGGCTTTGATCTTTTCCGGGTTAACTTCTATTCCTCTGTGAGAAACGATGAAACCCAGAAGTTTTCCTGAGGGAACCCCGAATACGCACTTTGATGGATTTAACTTCGTCTTGTAAGTGCGTAGGTTTTCGAAAGTTTCTGGCAAATCCTCAAGGAGTGTATCTTTTTCCTTGGTTACGACAACAATATCGTCAATGTAAACATGGACGTTTTTGCCAATCTGACTATGCAAACAACGTTGCATGCAACGCTGGTAGGTTGCACCTGCATTCTTCAGGCCAAATGGCATGGTTACGTAATAGTACGTCCCGTATGGGGTTATGAAAGAAGTCTTAATTTGATCTTCCTTTATCATGCGTATTTGGTGGTACCCGGAGTATGCATCCAAAAAGCATAAAAGCTCAGAGCCTGCAGTGGCATCTATTATTTGATCGATTCGCGGTAACGCGAACCTATCTTTCGGACACAATTTGTTCAAGCGTGTCTTTCTTCGGTACTAATACCGGATTGGCAGACCATTCAGTGTGAATTACTTCCTGGATGAAATCTGCTGCTAAAAGCCGGATAATTTCCTTGCCGATAGCCTTCCGTCTTCTTCCGTCAAATGGACGGAGACCTTGTTTGACTAGTTTTGAGCCTGGAATCACCTTGAGTTGGTGCTCACCAAGTTCCCTGGGTATCGCTTGGCATGTCCGCTGGACACCAGGCGAAAATATCCCAGTTCTCACGGAGGAACTTGATGAGCTCGCCTTCCTATTTGTCGGTCATCCCGGTCCCTACGACGACGAATTTTGTCGGATCTTTGGGATCTAGGATTACCTGTCTTGTATTCTCGGATGCCTTGAAGCTATCTGATGGCTTCCTAGTTTCTTTTCCTGCCGGCATTTCTGTCGGCGATACCTCCTTGGCCAGCTCCTTCAATTCTTCTTTCGCTATAACTCTCTGAGCGCAAAGGGCGTTTTCTTTTTCCAGCTCGTTTGCTAGCTTGAAGTCACCAGCTATGGTGATTACTCCTCCTCTAGGTCCTGGCATCTTCAACTTGTTATAGATATAACATGATCTTGCCATAAATTTGGCGAAAGCTGGACGTCCGAGTATTGCGTGATACACGCTTTCGAACGGCACCACTTCGAAGGATACTTTTTCCTGACGGAAGTGATCTTTATCTCCGAAAGTGACATCTAGGTAAATTTCTCCTAGGGATCGTGCTTGTCTGCCAGGAACAATGCCATGGAAGCGTATGTTGCTGTAATTGAGCCGGGACTCGGAAATATTCAGATGCTTCAGCGTATCCAGGTACATTATGTTAATGCTGGATCCTCCGTCCATCAGCACTCTTTTCAGCCTAGTGTTCTGGACAATAGGGCTTACAACAAGAGCTTGTGTGCCGGGTTCAGGGATATTCCCACTGGTAGAAAAAAGGCCTTCCATACGCCCCCATCAGTCCCCAAACGATGCGCACTGTGACTAATGAGTTTTTAGTCCCGGGTCGGGAGGAGACCCGCGACAGAAGGTCATGCGCCGCGGGTTGGGAAGCGCGTTGAGGCGCGTGGAGGGCATTAATTCCGGTTGGCCTGGCCGCCCGGGACTAATGGTTCCGGGCCGCTGGCCTCCCTGCCTTTAGTCCCGGTTGGCCTGGCCACCCGGGACTAAAGATACAAACTGCTCGCCTCCCGCGCGGCGGTTTTTAGTTCCCGAGCGAGGCAGAAGGGCGCCATTGCTACAGACCTCTCTTCTCTTCTCTTCCCTCTCTTCGATCTGCCTGCACACCAAGCACCATGGCTGAAGTTTGGGAGAGATATGGTGGTCCCACACCATGCGGCAAGCGTCTCGACGTGTGCTACACCAACATTTGCGAGAGGCTCCCCGGTTCTCTTGAGCATTTGACCAATCTCTATTTCTCCTCTCCCGATGAACACCGGTTCTTCGGGCTTGATCTGGAGTATACGGCGGATCAACGTGATGTTGCCGTCATCCAGATTGCGTTCAAGGAGGCCGTTTTGGTCTTCCAGTGGTCAAGGTAACGCACACGTACAATCTTGCATGTTCGATTTGTTTGTTGCATCTGAAGAATACATGTGTTGCAACATATCTAACACGTATCAAATTTTTGTTGTTGCAGTAGTTCAAAGCATTCTCCGGCACTTGTTGATTTTCTTGTCAACAAGGGGTATGACTTTTGCAGCGTTGACATCACTCAAGACAGTCAGAAGTTGATGCGCTTGGGTATTGTGATACCTGAAGATCACTACATTGATCCTCAGGATCTTATCCATTTGAACGGGCCAAAGACCGGGATGGCTCGCATGGCAACTGCCTTCATCCACGAGGGCTACGAAACCATGAAGTCTGGTTTCCCCTCGAGGAATCACTCGTATTGGG
>CM054061.1:6945825-7139607 GCA_028641055.1 Alopecurus myosuroides | reverse complement strand
GTAAAGGAAAGTTAGGGTTAGCACGCCGTGTCTGGGTAGGATCCGGGTGCGCCTTGTAAAGAAAGTTAGGGGGTACGGGAGCTATATAAACCGACCCCCGTGTATAGATTGAGACAGAGATTTCGAGAACCTTAGCAATATCGAGTGGTATCGAGTATCCAGTGTAAACTCTAATCGTGTTATTGTATCGAGAATAGAGATCCGGCGACTTCGATTGCCGGCTGTTGTATCAAGTTGTATCATGTCTTCCTTTGAGCTAAACCCTCTCCCGAACGCCTGTGTCGACTTGCCCCAAGATCAGTTACCCCTGGTAACATCTGCCGTGATTATCCCACGACAACGTCGCTCCCGTTTTCTACGCGAAACGCGCAGTAAATGCGCACGATCTTCTGTTAAGATCGTGGCACGAAACAGCGCAGGCCGCCGCTTCGTTTCATCCTCACGCGTGGCAGCCGTGATAGGTGCCACGTAGCGCATCGTACGGCTGAGATTGCTTTGCCCCGTGTATAAGTAGGGGTGTTAGCGCCGCAGTAAAATTTTCCCCGCTCTCTGTCTTCGTCTTCTTCCTTGCGCCCATCTTCATCTTCCTCGCGCTCAAGCTCTCGCTGCGAACAATGGCCGGCGGAAGGAAGCGTGGCGCTGGTACTCTGGCGTCTGGCGAGCCTTCTGCGCCACCCGCTCCTCGCGCCGGCGACTGGCGCTCCCCCAACACCACCGCAAAAAGCATCAAAGAGATGCAGCGGGAGGGATTGCTACCGGCGGAGGCGGAGAAGCGCGTCCGCCTCGGGAAAAGAGAAGAGGTACCCAACCCTCAGTCGAATGAGCGCGTGGTCTTCGTGGACCACGTGACTCGAGGTCTTTCTTTCCCCCTTCACCCTTTCTTCATCGGGCTGCTGTGTGCCTACGGCATACAGCTTCACGACCTTCCTCCGAACGCGATGCAGCACATTTCGTGCTTCATCGTGCTTTGCGAGTGCTACCTCGGCATTCGCCCGCATTGGGCGCTCTGGAAAGCGCTGTTCAAGATCCGGATCTTCCGCGAGAGGCCGCGGGTGGAGTCCGAGCCTGGCGAGCCACTTCGCACGGGTGGTTTCGGGATCCAGGCGCGCCAGGAGAACGCGTACTTCAACATGCACTTCATCGACTCCGCCCAAGGCTGGCGGAAGAAGTGGTTCTACATCGTCGACAATAGCTCGGGTGGGCTCGTAGAGTTTCACCCATTCGCAGTTCTGTCGAGGCGCAAGTCTTGGAGCCACAAGATGTCAGCCGAGGAAATCCAGACGGTCACGCCCTTACTCGCAAGAGTAGCCGCTCTTCGAGACCAAACCTCGGGAGTAGTGCTCAACGGGCTCCATCTGGCGAGCCTCTTCTTGAAGCGCAGGATCCAGCCTCTGCAGCAAAGGCCTTCCACTATGTGGGAGTATCAAGGTGCAGAAGATCCCAGCCGAGTGAGTCGCGAAGAACTTTCGAATGTGGAATCCGAGAAAAAGATCGCGGTCATCACTCGACTGAAGGTAGGAGAGCAATTCCCCGATTGCTCAGTCGAAGCTTTTTCTGCTTCAAATCCTCCTCCGGCTGAGGTTAGTTTCTTGTCTTTGAGTTACTTTCATCTTCTGAATTTTTAGTCGATAAGATCTTTCTTGTTTTCTTGTCTTCGTAGAGTCTAGCCATGGCGGACTGCTACCCGCCAGCTACGGGGGGAGCTGCTTCGGAGCAAGTGTCTAGTCACCAGGACGGCGCGGTTGATACCAGTGTCGCCAATGCTTCCTCGAGCTCGGAGCACGATTCTTCGGATGACGTCGAAGACTCGAATGGCGTCCTCCCGAAACGTCGTCGGGTAGATGAAGACAAAGCTACTTCAAAGGACAAATCCTTGGAAGCATCGCCTAGTCAAGCTCCTATCCATGTCACTCCACTCCAATCTCTTCCTCCTTCGGCTTCGTTTCCAGTGATAGCAACCGCTTGGAATGCGGATGCTCTGGACGATGATGAAGAAGATGACGAGTAAGTGTTTTCTTCCTTGTTCTTTTGTAATGCCAGTCGACCAACCTCTAAATTCCGATATTGATGTTTTTCTATCTTTCACTGCAGTCTGCAGGCGATCAGCCCGCGTAGGTTTGCTGCTAACGTTCCTCCCGAAAAGAGGAACAAAGCAAAGGACGCGGGTGAAACCCCCACTGCAGGCACCGTCCAGAACTCTCCCAGGGCAGCGCCTGATGCTGCGACTGTGGAGCGAGAAATCCCCAGCTCCGCCGCTAGGACTTCGGTCTCGAAGGAGGCGACGGACAGTTCTGCGGATCCTCTCTCCCGCGCCACCGGACAGGTAAACTTCTATCTCTTGGCCTTCAAGAATTTCTTTATCGGGTGCACGGCAGTGCTCCCGATGGGAGTAGCCCCCGAGGCTGTAGTCGATCGCGTGCGATCGGCTGCAGGCTCAAAGTTCTGTTCATCTTTTCTTCATGATTTTGCTTTTCTCGGGTGCACGGCAGTGCTCCCGATGGGAGTAGCCCCCGAGGCTGTAGTCGATTGTGAATAATCGGGTACAGGCTCCAATGTAATCCTTCTAATTCTTCTACCTTCGTGCTTTTAATTTTTATCGGGTGCACGGCAGTGCTCCCGATGGGAGTAGCCCCCGAGGCTGTAGTCGATTGTAAATAATTGGGTACAGGCTCAAATTTGATCTTTTAACTCTTCCGTCTTCGCGCTTTTGCAGTCACTCGTTGATTCTCTTGCGGCGATTGGTCGCCGCGTCGTTCTCGCTGAATCGGATTGCAAGTCTCTTCGAGCAGACCGCAACCGACTCCGGACTGAAAACGATCTTCTCAAGGGTGAGCTCTATCGTTCCCCTGTCTTCCACACTCCATTCATTCTAGAGTTTTTGACAAGCGTCTCTTTGCAGCTCGACTTGAATTTGCAGAATCCGAAAAGGTCAAATTCTCTGAGCAGGTAACTGCTCGAGAAGCTGACTTGACGGCCATTCGACAAGAGCTAGAGACTTCCCGCATGCAGTCGGAAGACTTCAGTCGACAGCTTGCAGACGCGCGGAAGTCCTTGAAGGAGTTAGAGAAAAATGGCAGTAAGGCTGACAGCGAGCTTGTCGGGTTCCTCCGTCCCCTTGCTGAGCGCTTTGCGGGTAAGCGCGTTGGAACTTCGCGATTTGATTCTTCATTTTGCTATATCTTGCTCAGTATTATTTTCTTCCTTCACAGGTATTCTGGATGTTCCTCTAGAAATCCCTGGACTCCAGCGGGTGGATGCGGTAACCGATGCACTTGCCCAGCTTAAAAGGCACGCTGATGGGGTTTTCTCCATGGTCAATGATGCCACCCAAGTGCTGGGGCAACTGTACGGTCGCCTCCTTGCCAACGCCACTCCTGCACCCGTGCTAGATGATATGTTAAAGGTGTTCTCAGAAGGAAAACTTCTGGATTCCTTTGCTGTCGCTCAATCGGAGGCTGGCGCGAAGACTGCGATCCAATTTGCTCTGGCGCACGGAGTCGAAGGGTTGGAGGAGGCTTACTCGTCCATTCCAGTCGATCCCTCGACGGGTAAAAAGGTACGGCTTTCTCGTTTTGGCGAGCAAGCCGCCATTCTTGCTCGGAAGCTTTCTGAGATTTTTGCTCGGAAGAAGGGAGGGTCGACTGCTGCTAGTGGGAGCACCAATGTAGCCTCGTAGCTTTTTTATTTCCTTCCTTGAATGTAATGAACCTTGGGATGTATTCCCGTACTTTTGTTGGTCTTAATCGAAGCATTGTGCTTTTGGAATTTAATCCCTTTGTTTGAACTCTGTCTCCCGATGGGAGTAGCCCCCAAGCGATTAGTCAGATGTTCGACTAGAAACAACTCGAATAGGGCATCTCACTCCTTTCCTTGTACTTCTTCCAGGCGACTGTGTGTGCCGCGGAGTCATCGGGTGGACGTGGTAATCCAGTAAATCCACTTGTGGCTGTCGTGGGCACTTTTGCTGGCCTTCGTGATAAGGTTCATGAGGGTGAGCGTAGACTGAAAGCGCTGCGCGGGGTAACTGATGTGGCGATATCCAAACAGAGATTGGCAGCTGAGCGCGAGCAATTTCTGATGGATGAACTGTCTTCGATTGCAAGGGAGTTACTATGTAAGTAGTGTAGCCCCCTGCTATTTTTCTCCCCTCTGCTTCTTATCTGACTAAGTGCGTTTGCTCTCTAGTTGTGAGACCAGACGACAGAGAGGAGAAGCAGTGGGTGGAAAACCTCATTCATCAAGAAGCTAACAGCACAAAACCTCATGCGAGTAATTTCTGGTCTGATCGCAGTCGAGGTTTTGTGATGGCTACCTTGAAATTTCGAGTCCGCCAGGCGAGAATTCTCGTGAGTTCTTTCCACGAAGTCCTGGTTGCGGTAAATGCTGCTTTTTATCCACTCGAGAGGGGTCCCGAAGACTGGAGTTATCTTCTCAGGTTGTTTGGACGAGAAGGGGAGGTTCGCACGTGCGTACACAAACAAATGATGTGCGGCGCGGTTGTGGCTCTCTCGTTTGTCCGAATATGGCATCCTGAGATAGATTTGAACTCCGTAGCTCGGCGCCCAGATTATGCAATCGAAGACATCACACCGTTTTATGATGCTGTACGCCCTGCAGTCGAGAAGATTATCCAAATGACCTCTGAAGAGGTAGATAGGGTCTTAGCGACTGAGAATGCTCAGCGGTTTGACTGATTATCGGATGTGAATATCCTGTAAACTGTTTATAGTTTGTAAAAACTGTTTGTAAGGTGTGTAACCTTGTTTTTGATGATATTTCTTTGTGATGCTTAGTTTTAGGTGTAGCCCCCGTGTATTTTATGGGGTGTGTACCTGTAACTTTTTAGCATGTAATCGACTGGAAGTCTGTCGGGTAAATATGATGAGGAAATCATGTATTTCATTGCGATGACTGAGAAGTCATGTGTTCGAGCTACAAGATTGGCTAGCATAGCCTTATTGTTGCAAAACAAGTAAACCTAGGGGTAGAATTTGCGCAGTTGCGCGATATTCCATGGATTGGAATAGATGTCTCCAGTCTCTGGATTCTTCAATCGATAGGCTCCTCCTGGGATCACTTCGTGTACGATGAAGGGTCCTTCCCAAGGTGGTTCGAGCTTGTGTCCTTCTTTTTGCTTCAGCCGCAACACCAAGTCGCCTACCACGAATGACCTGTGGCGTATGCGTCGACTGTGGTAATTGCGTAGTGATTCTTGATAGACCGCGGATCTTGCGAGTGCAATGTCCCGAATTTCGTCGAGTGCATCCATATCTTCTGCAAGTGCTTTGTTGGAGGTTTCTTCGCTGTAGGCTACAACTCGTGGGGCGCTGAATCGAACCTCCTCGGGAAGGACGGCTTCTGCCCCGTATACCATAAAAAATGGTGTGTATTGCGTTGATCGATTGGGAGTTGTGCGGAGGCTCCAAAGTACGGAGGGTAACTCCTCTGCCCAATGTCCCGCAGCGGGATGTAGACGATCTAGCAATCTCTTTTTGATGCCAGCCGAAACTAAGCCGTTGGATCTTTCGACTTGGCCGTTTGTTTGCGGATGGGCAACCGAAGCAAACTTGAAATTGATTCCTTTCTCCTCGCAGAACTGTTGTGTTTCTTTTGCGGTGAAGTTTGTACCATTGTCTGTAATGATGTCATGTGGTACACCGAATCTGCATACTATGGAGTCGAGGAACTTGATGGCGCATTGGGCGCTAGCCGAAGTCACTGGCATAGCTTCGATCCATTTGGTAAATTTGTCGACTGCGACCAGCAAATGTGTGTATCCTCCTGGTGTGGATTTGCGTAGTGGTCCAACCATGTCTAGCCCCCATTGCGCAAAGGGCCAGGCGATGGGTATCATATGCAGCTCTGTGGCGGGTGCGTGCGGCTTTGGTGAGAACCGCTGGCAGGCGTCGCATCTATCGACCAGGTTTTTTTGCATCGTTGGCTGCTGTTAGCCAGTAGAATCCTGCTCGAAAGGCTTTTCCCAGTATTGCTTTCCAGCTAGCATGATGTCCGCAATCACCCTGGTGTATGTCCCGGAGTAATTCCTTGCCGTCTTCGGGTGCGATGCAGCGCTGGAGTATGCCCGAGATGCTTTGTTTGTATAATTCTCCATTAACCACCCGAAAGGATTTGCTACGCCTGATTAGCTGTCGAGCCTCACGTGGATCGGCCGGGAGCTGTTTGTTGAGCAGGTAGTCGAGATATTTCTGCGTCCAGATTGGCTCGACCAGAAAAACCTGCCGTGATATGTTATGAGTTAGCTCGAGAAGCGCGATTTGCGGGCTGACCTCTGTTTCTTGTACTGCGGGTGTCTCTACGGCTTTCTTCACTTTGACTGATCTCTTAATCATCCGCTCGAAATATATCCCTGGCGGTATGGGTGTATTCGTGGAACCCATGTTGGCCAGTCTATCCGCCTCTTCGTTACTGGAACTTGCAATATGCTTCAACTCGCATCCTTTGAAGCTTCCTTCGAGTAGATTATACATGTCGCGGTACGCGATCATGTTTTCAGCAATGGCATCGCATTCTTTCATTGTTTGTTGCACTATGAGATTGGAATCGCCATAAATCATCAATCGGGTAGCTCCACAAGCAATCGCCATCTTCATCCCGTGCAACAGTGCTTCATATTCTGCGTCGTTGTTCGATGCTATTTCATCTGGTGGAAAGTCTAGTCGCAGGACGTATTGCAGTTTGTCTCCACGAGCTGAAATAAGAACGATTCCAGCTCCTGCTCCTTCGTTTCTTTTGGACCCGTCAAAGTACATGATCCAATTGCTCGTATACTCGGGTGGCCCGGGTGTTTGTAGCTCTGTCCATTCGTTGATGAATTCCACGAGAACTTGGGATTTGACTGCATTGCGTCCTGCATAGGTGATATCCCAAGCGCCCAACTCGATGCTCCACTTCGCTATTCTTCCGGATGCCATAGGGTTGTTCATGATTGTCCCGAGTGACGCATCATTAACCACTGTGATGGCGTGTTCCTGGAAGTAATGTTTGAGCTTTCGGGCTGTGAGGACAACTCCATATGCAAGCTTCTGGTAATGAGGATATCGCTGCTTGCATGGCGAGAGCACTTCGCTGATGTAATATATTGGGCGCTGGACTCCGTATGCCTTGCCATCTTCAGGTCGTTCGACTACGATTGCAGTGCTGATGACCTGGTTTGTGGCGGCTAAATAGAGAAAAAGCGGCTCCCTTTCTTGTGGTGTTGCGAGAATGCGCCTGCTTTGCAGCGACCGTTTCAAGTCTGCGAATGCTTGTTTGGCTTCGGGTGTCCACTCGAATTTGTCCGTCTTTTTCAGTAGCTTATAGAAGGGTAACGCCTGCTCTCCCAATCGTGCGATGAACCTGCTTAGGGCGGCCAATCGCCCTGCGAGCTGCTGGACTCCGCGTAGATTGGTAGGCTCCTTCATGGTGAGGATGGCTTGTATTTTCTCCCGATTGGCCTCAATGCCTCTGGCGGATACCAGGTATCCGAGGAGTTTTCCTGCGGGGACGCCGAAAACGCATTTGGTCGGGTTGAGCTTGATCCGATATGCATTAAGGGCGTCGAATGTTTCTTTAATGTCTTCGAGGAGTGTGTTCTCTACTCGAGTTTTGATGACGATGTCGTCGACGTATACTTGTACGTTCTTGCCAATGAGATTGGCAAGGCATCTCTGCATGCAACGTTGATATGTTGCGCCTGCGTTCTTCAGCCCGAAGGGCATTGTCGTGTAGCAGTATACACCGTGTGGTGTGATGAATGCCGTCTTCTCTTCGTCTTCCTTTTTCATTCGGATCTGATTATATCCCGAGTAGGCGTCCAGGAAGGAGAGACGTTGGCAACCTGCTGTGGAATCCACGATCTGGTCGATTCGTGGTAGAGGAAAGTTGTCCTTGGGGCAGTGCTTGTTTAATGACGTGTAGTCGATGCACACCCGAAGGATATCCGTGTTCTTCTTGGGGACCAGCACCGGATTTGCCAACCAGGTGGATATCTTGATCTCTCTAATAAAGTTGGCGGCTAGCAGCCTATTTACTTCTTCTCCCAGGGCCTTTTGCTTGGGTTCTGAAAATCGTCGAGTCGTCTGTTTGATGGGCTTGGCGTTAGGAAAGACTTGGAGTGAGTGCTCGGCAAACTCCTTGGGTATACCTGGCATATCTGAGGGCTGCCAGGCGAAAATCTCCCAGTACTCACGGAGGAGTTTGACGAGCGCGCTTTCCTATGCTGGCGAGAGGGTTGTGGAAATCATCGCGGTTTTGGCGGAATCCGTCGGGTGCACTTGGTGCTTGCGAGTGTCGCTGTTGGCGCTGAATTCCAGTTCAGGCGCGTTTTTCTTCGTGAGGGGCATGACGGAGTGGTCCGTTGTTTTTGCCAGCTCTTGTAGTTCTTTTTGCATCCCGAAAGATTTCGCGATCTCATTAAATTCTATGTCGCACTTATCCGATTTCTGGAAGTCTCCGTCAATGGTGATCACACCGTATTCGCCGGGTAGCTTGAGCTTCAAGTATGCGTAATGTGGTACGGCCATGAATCTGGCGAACGCTGTTCGACCAAGAATGGCGTGGTACTGTGAGGGCCAGTCGACGACTTCGAAGTCCAGGAATTCCCTTCTGTAGTTGCGTGGGGAGCCCAGTACAACTTCAAGGTTGATTGTTCCGAGTGGACGTATTGCCTTGCCCGGAACTATCCCGTGGAAGGATGTTTCTGATTCCGTTAGGCCGTCCAGATTTTTGTTCATTCGACGGAGTGTATCCGCGTAGATGATGTTGATGCCGCTGCCACCGTCCATGAATACGCGGGCCAGGTCATAGTTGCCAATTTGAGCTTGAATGACAAGGGCGGCGTGTCCTGGTCGATAGACTCGTGGCGGGTGGTCTTCTTTTGAGAACGTGATTGGCTGCTCGGCCATCTTCAGGTACTCGGGCTTCGTTGGTGGCGTCTGCACTGCCATGCATATTTGTCTCGAATTAGTTTTTTGAGCTCTACGAGAGGGGCATACCTTCTGTATCATCCCGAGGAGTTGTTCGTGCGGAGTCGGGTATGTATTTGCTCCCGTGTTTTGTTGTGGTGGCGCTGGCAATGCGGCGAGCGCCATGTTTGGGTTGGTTGGTGGAGGTGGTGGCGGTGGTAGCTGGAATTGTTGTCCGCCTCCTGGTAGTGGTGGATAGTTTTGGGTGGAAGCGAATCTTTTCTTGGCGAGCGCGTCCGAGATTTCGATGAACTTTCGGCAATCCTTGAGAAGGTGTGTTGCCTTAGTCTTGCCCGTGCGCTTGTCTGTGAACAGATGTAGCGAGCAGTACGCATCGAGGTCTTCCTCGGGTGATTTTTCTTCTGCCTTTGGTCTCCATTCGCGACTTCCACGACGACCGGAGTCGCGACTTCGCGTGAATTCTGCTGCCACTAGTTCTTCTCTATCCTCGTGGTCGTAATATTTTCTTCTCTTTCTTCGCCCATGACGGTCTTCGTCGTGCGTGGGCGATGATGTTCTTTCATTGCGTACTGCGTCTTCTCCATTGGCCCATTTTTCGGCTATGACCATGAGCTCCCCTATGGTTTTGGGCGCAGCTCTGCCGAGTTCTTCTCGAAACGCGGTTCTTCTTGCTCCTTTGGCGAAGGCCTCAATCGCCACTTCTTCAGAGATTGTCCCTGCGGTGTTCCTGAGCGTGTTCCACCGCTGGATGTATTCTCGTGTGGATTCACCACTTTTCTGTTTGCAAGCTCGTAGTTCTTCGATTGTAGCTGGCCTCTTGTAGGTCGACTGGAAGTTTTTGCAGAAATCGCGATGCAGGTCGTCCCACGATGCGTAGCAAGATCGTGGTCTCCTCTCCAGCCAGCTGCGGGCCGCTCCGGCTAGGTGCAAATTGAGGTATTGCATGGCCGTGTTCTTGTTACCACGTTGGCATTTTACTGCCGTGAGGTAGTCGCTTAACCACTGGGAGGCTCGAGTGAGCCATCGTATTTTGTCACCTCGGAGCTGAGCTTGAATCTCTTGGGTAGAGGTGCTTCACGAATACTGCGAGCAAAACAAAGTGCTCCACAGGTTTCGTCGTCCGAAGACCCGGATGAGGAGCGCTCGCAATATCGTGAAGCCCTCGCTTTATCCACCTTCTTCTGGGCGAGATCGGATCGCGCGTCGTACCCGGACCGGTCGCTATCTTTTCTTGGTTCCTTGCTTCGTTTTCTCGAGCGGCTGCTGTGGTGCCGCGAATCTTTGTCTCTCGGCCTGTCGTCGCTGCTGCTTCGACTATCGCCGCGGCGTCGGGCCTCTTTTCCTCGTCCGCGACGCGGCGATCTATCCTTTCTCGGAGAGGAGCTCCTGTGCCTGCGGGGCGTATCTTTGTCTTTGTCCTTCTCCTGTCGCGCCTTCTCCAGTTGTTCCTTGCGATCGTGGGAGGCGAGTTTCGCGGCTGCCAGCCCTAGACCCTTGCGGATATGCTTATATTGTTCCACCCGAGGATCGCTGTCCGTCGGCTGGTTCATTTGCATGTAGGTTGCTGCGGCTAGAATTGCAGCGGCTGGAGTTTGCGGGTAGACGTTGCCATCGTCATCAACCCTCATGAAAGAAGAGGTGGTAGACCTGTTGGTCCCAGCCATAGATTCGTGGTCCCTCGTCGACGCTGCGGGTCCTTTTCCCCCGGGTCGGGTACCAACCGAAGGTGCAAGGGATAGCTCGGCTCGACGTAGGCTTGATTCATCCGCCGCTCTCCTGTGACGGGCTAGATCTGCTCGGGCATCCTTGATGTTTGAGGCCGCTCTCACTAGGTGATAGTGGTAGGCGGTTAGGTCTTCCTGCGTGGCGCCTGCTGCAGGTGGCTGACTCTTTCGCATGGATTCCTTGGCTCTTTTCCAGGCTTCCCGCGGAACGTCGATTAGATCGCGCTCGGTTGCGCTATATTCAGTTTCCGAGGGCTGTTCCGACCCTGCCATGCAGACTTGGGCCAGTCGTGGTCCGTGTGTCCTAGGCGCAGATCGGGAAGCTCCTCGCACCCGAGAGGGTTCCTCTGTCGAGAGTGCGTGGTAGTCGGTCATGTTGAAGCGGATGGACTCGCCGCTTTTCTCCATAGGGAAGCGTGAGTTGACGGCTCCAGATTCGGGTTCAGATTCATCCGAGAAGTGGAGGATTCCGTCTCTGTTCGCCATGAAGTTGAAACTTCCGAACGTCAGGGTCAAGCTCTTCTCCAGATCCTCGAATACCGGGCGTGATTCCGGCGAGTGAGGTGTGACTATGACGGATCCGATCCGTACGGGATTGTTCGGAGCCGTAGTCGATGGTTTCCAACGGGAGTTGGATGTCGATGAAGCCGAAGATGCCGGTGATCCAGCGCCCGCGGTCCCCACGGTCGGCGCCAATTGTCGAAGCTCTGGCTCCGCAAATCCCTCGGGTGACCCTATCGGGTTTCGACTAGGAGACGTCATAGGCGCTGGTGAAATCGTCGGCTTGACAGGGGGGCGAGATTTACCCAGGTTCGGGGCCCTCGTAGAGGTAAAACCCTTACCCCTGCCTTCTGTCGATCTGTATTAGATGATTAGATCGGTTACAGGATGCTCGAATCGAGAGTAGATCTCGAGTTTCAAGGCTTTTGTGGTCGTGCGGTCATACTTGGTCCTCTCCTTGGGGGCTCTCCTGGCTTTATATAGATAGCCAGGTCTCGAGTTCAACCCGGAGAGGACACAAACCCTAGCTTAGGTCGGTTACAAATTCCCTAACTTAACCCGCAAGTTGATGCGGGTGGGCTTCTCATGGGCCTTCTAGAGTACTCCAAGGGCGCTTCCTGTTGGGCCTTGACCAGAAGGCTTGAGAGGGGGTGTCCTTACTCGCAGGGTCCAAGATCCATGCCTTCGTCATCGACACAGGTATTTGGGAGAGGGTTTAGCTCGAAAGAGAACATGGTGATAAGCGATCTAGGAATCGGCACTCAACTCGCCGAGTCTCGAATATGGCTCTCGATTTATACTAGATACTCGATAACAGGTGATATGATTATGTCGTGAATCTCTGCCAAGCTAAGCCTAGGGGCCGGTTTATAAAGCACCTGTACCCCCCCTTGGCTTGCCCTCCAAGGCGCAGCTTGAATCCTATCCGAACTCTGCTTACAAACCCTAGCTTTCCTTACCGCAACCCACAATCCGGGTTACGAGGCCTACAAACTTTGGGCCTTCCAGAAGTTTCTTTATCCTTAGCCGGATCTCGCGCGGCGTCCTTTAGGCCGGGTTACACCTTGGAGTTGGCCTACCGGGTTATTATCCCCCCATCAGTAGTCCCCAGAATAGCTTGGGCTTCACGAAGTTCTCTTTGAAGCGCGCGCTATTCCCTGCAAAAATATCGAGTGTACCAATTCACGTAGGCCGGGTTAAATTTCTTCGATAAACAGTCAGGCCTAACTCCACGGTGATCATATAGTAACTCGGCCTTTTCCGAATCCATCGCCCATCTTCCTGGGCTAATACCCTGGCACGATGCTGGAGACCCAGCTCACCTCGCTTGTCTATCCAATCCGATGGCCACGGGAAAAACGCGCCTCACGTCTATTCTGGAAATCTCGCCTAACCTTTTGACGTATATCCCAGAAAATCCGGGCGGATACGATTTTATCCGTAATTCCCGGCTCACGCCCGTTGGCCTAGGTTTACTCTTCCTCACCCTATAAATAAGCACTTAAGGGTTAACCCAATCCCAGCGGCTCACTTCTCCTTCTTCTTCCCTTTACTTCCGTGCTCGAATACGCAGAGCGCCTCCACAGAGACCTCGCGCTCGCCCACGGATCCATCCTGCCGCAATTCGTCCCGCGCCGCCGCCGACCTCAGCCACCGCGTCCGTGAGCATCTGGCCAACAGTCGCAAAGAAGCATCCGCTCGGCGCTATCCGCCACCGCCGCGCACTACTCCAATCTTCTTCGGTGAGCATCTCGCATCCATCAATTAGACCTCACAATTTCCAAATTTTCTTTAGATTGGATCTTGGTCGATCCGCGAGCCATTGCTCTTACTGCACCAAATTAAACCACTTAGATACTTGCTAGTTCCTCCAATAACCGGGGGGATGATCTCACACCACCCTCCTATCACTTTCAATCTCCAATTTCTTCATAGAATCTTTCGCAAATTTTCCTGACCTAGATCCATTTCGCCCAAATTTCCGCGCACATTATTAATACCCAGAAAATCCTCCTTTTCCAGTTACTTTGCTCGCAGTAGAGGCATGGGCAACCATCCGTGCACACCAAACTCACCTCAATACGTAAGTAACTAGTAATTTCCACAACCGTATTTAACACCCGGACAACTCGCAATCTTTTGCTCCATGATACGTTACCCGGATATTTCTGAGTCTTCATACTGTCCCAATATTCCAACTCGGATAATCCAATATTTCCGAGTCTCATTTCCCATACCTCTTGTACTCTGCAGGTCAACCCTATGGCTCCGAAGAGGCAAGGAAAACAGCCGGCCCCGGCAAAGGCTACCCAAACCATATCGGCAAATTGGGGTCGGTCCACAGCGACAAAGGCCAAGCTGGATGGGATGGCCGAGCTAGGAATCCTCCCTTCTCAAAAGGATATACACTGGAGGGCACCAGGCGACGAGACCCGGCCCACTCCCGCCGGAAATGAGGTAATTTGCTTCACCGAGCACGTGACCCGGGGATTCCGTCCTCCGGGTCACTCTTTCTTCCGAGAAGTCTTAAGCCACTACGGCCTCCGGGTATTCGACATAGGGCCTAACTCTATGTTGAATATTACCCACTTCATCGTTTTATCCGAGTCATACATGTGCGTTCCGCCAAGTCTGGCTCTTTTTATTGAACTATTCCAGTGCAAACCGTGCCGCGAGAGCGGCGACGGAGCGCTTCTTACTTGCGGTGGGGTATCTATCCAACGCCGCAAGCACTCACCAATGCCAACTCTCAACCTGAACTCCCACGTCAAAACCTGGCAATTATCTTTCTTTTATTGCTATGACACTTCCCCGGATGGCGAGAGGAATTTGCCGGGTTACTCGGAGAGTCTCCTTGAGCCTTCCGAATCTTCCAGCGCTTTTGCCCCTGACTCTGACAGGGAGGCAATCCAGCCTTTGCTGGCTAAGTTAGCTGCTCTCTCGGCCCAAGGCCTTCTTGGGCTTAATTTGGTGAAGACCTGGGTAGATTTCCGGGTTCAGCCCAACTCCATTCGCACCAAGTTGATGTGTGAATACTCGGGGCACATCACGGACTCGCTCCGATACTCCACCAAGAACTTTGCCGCCGGTGACACCAACAAGATCATCAAAAGCTTCCTGACGGAGAAGCTAGAGGTGATAAGAAATATCGCCGGGTTACCCCCATTTACTCGGGAGCACCCAGCTCCAGCGGTGAGACCTGGTTCCTTTAGCTTATTTCGGCACTTTTACCTGTTACAGTTTCTAATTCTTGCTTTCATCTCTTTGATCACAGGCTGACGATCCCTTCTGGAGGATCGAAACCTTTCCTCCTTCCCAAGACCCGGAAGAGGAGGATGAGCCGGTTGAAGACGACGAAGGTATTTTCCCTAATCTTATATTCACCTTTTACCTGTGCTACCTTTCCTATCATTCATCTTTTCCTCGTTTGATACATGCTCAACTTTCAGGGTTAGAGGACGAGGAGGAAAAAGAAGAAGATGACCCGGAAGCCACCGAATCCGACCAGGAAGCCACGGTCGGAACCAAGAGGAAGGCCAGAGGGGTGGTTGCAAAGGTTCCCTTCTCCTCCATGTCTTCTGAGCCTTACTCCTTTGACACTATGCATAAACTTAATGAACGATTATCACATTCACCATTCTTGAAGGATCCCCTCTCGGCTAAACGTAGGGTGACCCGGAGTTCCCCGGGGGATGATCCCCTTAACCCGGGTATCTCCACTTCACCTGCTCACCGAGTTAGCACTCCTCCACCTCAGCCTCCCAAATCTCCTCAACGCCATCCATCTCCTAATCATCCACTCGCCGGGCAATTCCGGGTACCGCAGCCGGTACCTTTGTCGACATCATCTGCCTCCAGCAGCGAGCTCCCACCGGACTATGCCGTGAACACCGGGTAAGTGACCTTTATTCGATATTCTTTTGCACTTATTAACTTTTTTAATACGTGCCACTAACCACTATCTCCTTCTTTCCCTTTAGTGTCCAAGTTACCATCAGTGACCCGGATATTCCCGAAGCGGAAAAACAAGGAGATGAGGAGCCAAATATTAACATGGATGTTGCGGCTGATGACGAGGCTGAGGACGAACAGGAACAAGACCCCTTTAAGGACCCAGCTCCACCGGAAACCGCATCACCCAAGTCCTCTGAAGATGTAGACGAAGATATCATCTTGGAGACCAAGTCGGGTTCTCCTAACCCGGACACTCAGACGGTCCGGGTTTCGACCCCAAGACCCGGAAAAGTCCTTCAACAGGAAGGCCAATCTTCCGGCCCTTCAAGACTTCGCCCTGAAGACATGACGTTTGCCCAGATGCTTGATGCCCTCTACACTTTGAGGGCCAATGAAGAAAATATCCTAGATGTCTTGATAACCAAACACAAAGTAAACCCGAGTAATACCATCTATTTCCTCATATAGTCCCCAAGTTCGGAGTGAATTACTAAGTAATTTGCTTGGAACTTTGCATAATATTTCCGACTGACCCTTCTTCGTGTTTCCTCGTAGGACTTCGTTGCGCAATCTGAGAAGAAGCTAGCCAAGGCCGCCAAGCGAATCGAAAAGGAGACGGCCCTTCGCGAAGCAGCTGAAACTGAAGCTCGTAGGAGCCAAAAAATTATGAGGAAGTACAGGAAAAGAGCTCACGAGGCTGAGGATAAATTAACAACACTCTCCGTGCAAATTGCCGATATCTATCGCACCGCAACTGGTATGGTCCTTGAATTTTAGCACTCATGACCCGGATTCTCTTTAGATGGACAACCGTATCCCTTTACTTATTACTTTTTCTTTGTCTTTTTAACAGGCCCGTGTGACGTAGCCCCTGAAGAAGATGAATCTATCAAGTTGAAACTTATCAAGGACACTATCTGGAAGCTTAGTGCCGGAATTGGTTGGATTCTTGACGAGTTGCGACTGCCGGGTATCAGGCCAAGCAACATGAAGAGATTGCTAGAATTCTGCTCCACTATCCCTGAGTGGATTTGGCACTGGAAGCGTTCATCTTGCCGATTTGGTGTGACCCGAGGACTCGCGCTGGCTAAAGCTTATTTTCCTAAGCTAGAGCCGGCCAAGCTGATGGGCGGGTTTCCGGAGTTCAACCCGGATGGATCCAAGTTTTCGCCTAAGGACTTCAAGGCTATTCAAAAAGAAATCCGTCATCCGGCTAGCGTTATTGCCGATGGTTTGGAGATTGATACCATTCTTCCTGCATATGATGTTAACGACAAAATCATCAAGGCGGACCGGCCCAAGCCATACGACATGCTTGCCCGGTGGAAGGAGGAGGCGGCCAAGATAAGGGAAGAAGCTGCCAAGAAGAAGGCCGAAGCCGACTCTGTGCCTGCTACTTCTACTCCTGTCGTCCCTCCACCTGCGCGAGTCGGCATTGCTGCTAATCCGAGTGGCGCTGCTACCACAAGCGACGGCAAGGGCAAAGCCAAGATGGATCCTGCGGCTTAGAATATCGAGTGACATCTATTACTTCATATGCATCAGTCGGCCACAGTGCCATTGAAACAATTTATTTTTTAACTGGTGCGCCTGTGCTCCTTTGATACTTTTTAGCAAAACTTTGTAATACACTCTAAATTCCTGATGCACCTTACGCCTCTTTGGGCTTTTGATTTATCTACTTTTGCACTTATTTGTTCTTGATATCCAACTCGCTTTATTCTTGATACCCGCACTTCTTTATTTTTCCTTTTGTGAGACCCGGCTTCCGGGTTTCATGGGTGTTTGGCGAACGGACTTGCTTCTAAGTCCCCAAGCCCCCAAGACCCGGATGTTTGGCTTCTTGGAATTTTAGCAACTGAACAATATTTTTCTCTTTCAAAATTCGCGAGTCCCCAGGCCCGGATTTCCGAGCCTAGGACACGTGATTTTTAAAGAAGAACAATTTGCCTGCTGCTAGATTCACAAAAACCCCAGGACGGTTTCACATAGGATTTGAAGTTATGCTTAATAACCGTTGAGTTTCCGGCTATCAGCCTTATACTCTGCATAACTTGTGGTTTAGATGACCCTTTCGACTATCTTGTACTGTAAGCCGGCTTTCGCGTGGATACCATGTTATTACATCTATACGAAAACAGGGTCAGGCAAGTCCCATTGGGCTTCATGGCTGACTGTAATCGTAAGCGAACAAATCATGCCACTTTATTGCGAGTCACATCGAGCTTAAGTAAGAATAGCCGAGAAATTTGGACTTCTTTGTCCGGTTATAAGATTGTAGCCGCACTCGTTTTCGAGTAACCGGCCCTTATAACTCATTGGCATCAAGGCCGGGTCCTTTTGAGTTTGCAACTGTGCCTATATGAGCGACCAGCCCTCAAGACCTAAAGATACACACCGTACTGAAAGTACAGATAATAACCACCTCTTTTCTTGATAATCGCCTCTTTATTTGATATAAAAAATTAGGTCAGCAGGCCGCCTCATTAAAAACCCGTCCGGTCCCCAAGGGTACCCTGGATAGGAAAAGAGTACGTCTGAAACCTGCTGCCTGTTACATCATTTAATTCCACGCGCCAACATAATCCTTGCTAAGTATAATACGGGCGTAGCTGAGCCACGTTCCACGGTCTGTCTCTTTCTTGCATAGGTGCAATGGTATGAGCGGTGTCGTTCACTGTGGCCGATTCTTCCCTTGCGTCTATCAAGTAATATGACCCATTATGCAGATTCCGGCTTACGATGAAAGGTCCTTCCCATGGTGGTGATAGCTTGTGTTTTCCTTCGTTTGACTGAACCAGGCGCAGAACCAGGTCTCCTTCCTGGAAGACCCGGGTTTTCACACGCCGGCTATGATACCTCCGTAAATCCTGCTGATATATGGCTGACCTTTCCAAGGCTTGTTCTCTTTGTTCTTCTAACATATCCACGGCGTCCTGCCGGGTCTTCTCGTTCTCCACTTCAACATAAGCTGACACTCTCGGTGAATCATGAATAATATCGCTTGGTAATACTGCTTCGGCGCCATAGACCATGAAGAAGGGTGTCATCTGAGTGGATCTGTTGGGTGTAGTATTGATACCCCAGACCACGGAAGGAAGTTCTTCGACCCATGCACCGGCGGCCCTGATACATGGAACTCGTAGTCGTGGTTTTAATCCGCGAAGTAACTCTTGGTTTGCTCTCTCCACTTGCCCGTTGGCCTGTGGATGAGCGACTGATGCTACATCAAGCCGGATCCCATTGCTGCCACATAATTTTTCCATCTCTCCAAGGGACATGTTGGTTCCATTGTCGGTAATTATGCTGTGGGGGTACCCGAATCGGTAAATAATTCTTTTCAGGAACTTGACCGCTGTAGCTGCTTCGCAATTAGTAACTGGCATAACCTCGACCCACTTGGTAAACTTATCAATAGCCACTAAAAGATGTGTCTTCTTGCAAGGTGACATATGAAAGGGGCCAACCATGTCCATACCCCAGACAGCGAACGACCAAGTTAACAGGATGGTCCGTAATTCCATAGCCGACACATGGGTTTGGCGAGCATATCTTTGACATCCGTCACACCTTGCTACTAACCGTTCCGCATCTGCTAGAGCCGTGAGCCAGAAGAATCCATGTCGATAGGCCTTGGCCACAAGGGATCTTGTGGAGGCATGATGCCCGCAATCACCTTCGTGGATTTACTTAAGGATCTGTTGGCCTTCTTCTGGTGCCACGCAGCGCAAAAAGACCCCCGCGGCACTTCTCTTGTATAATTCCCCGTTGATGATAGAATACCCCTTTGCTCGTCCTAAAATTTGCCTGGCTAACACCTCTTGCTGTGGTAACTCGCCCCGTGATAGGTAGGCCAAAAACGGTTCTGTCCATTCGGGGATAGTGCGTATAGTGGCCACGAGTGCTGCATCCGGGTCTTGGTTTGCCAGTTCCTCCTCTGACTCGGTTTTAACTGACGGTCGCCATAACTCGTCCAGGAAAACGTTGGGTGGAACCGGCTCTCTGCGCGAGCCGAGTCTAGCAAGGGCGTCTGCTGCCTCATTTTTTCTTCTGTCTATATGCTCCACCTCATACCCGGAAAAACATCCCGCAACCCTGTCGACCTCCCTGCGGTACGCTGCCATGGTTGCATCCTTTCTATCCCAAGTTCCTGATACCTGTTGTACCACAAGGTCCGAATCTCCAAAGCATCGTATCCTTCTAATGTTCATCTCCTTGGCTACCTTTAAGCCGTGCAATAGGGCCTCATACTCGGCCGCGTTGTTTGAACAATCAAAGTGAATTTGTAGTACGTAACTCAATTTATCCCCCTTGGGTGATGTTAGAACCACTCCAGCTCCTGATCCCTCGTATTGCTTCGATCCATCGAAGTGCATGGTCCACGACTCGGAATTTGGAATTATGGTAGTCATTCCGGTGTGCGTCCAATCATTAACGAAATCGACCAAGGCCTGGGATTTGATTGCCGATCTGGGCTCGTAGCTGATATGATAATCCCCCATCTCTATCGCCCATTTGGCTATTCTTCCGGTCGCGTCCGAGTTTCTGATGATATCTGACATTGGTATTGAGCTGACTACTGTTATAGGGTGTTCCTGGAAGTACGGCTTCAATTTCCGGCTGGCCATGAAGACTCCGAAAACCAGCTTCTGCCAATGCGGGTAACGCTGCTTTGCCTCGGATAATACCTCGCTGACGTAATAAACCGGCCTCTGGACTGGATAACCTTTTCCGTCCTCTTTGCGTTCCACTACCACTACCGCACTGACAGCTCGGGGGCCAGCTGCCACATATAACAACATAGGTTCTTTGGGGCCCGGGGCTGCTAGCACCGGTGCCTCGGATAGCTGCTTTTTTAGTGCCTCGAAGGCCTCATCCGCCTCTTGATTCCATACGAATTTATCGGATTTCCTCAGGAGCCGGTACAAGGGTATTGCCTTTTCCCCGAGTCTGGATATAAACCGGCTCAAGGCTGCCACGCAGCCTGCAAGCTTTTGAACCTGCTTCAAATTTTCCGGCTTTCTCAGATTCTGGATAGCTTTGATTTTGTCCGGGTTTGCTTCAATTCCTCTCTCTGAAACGATAAAACCGAGTAGCTTGCCAGCTGGAACCCCAAACACACACTTTGTCGGGTTGAGCTTCATCTGATATCTTCTTAGGTTTTTGAACGTCTCCTTTAGATCGTCTATAGATGTCTCGGCCTTCCGGGTCTTAATGACCACATCATCCACATAAGCATGCACGTTGCGTCCAATTTGGTCTTCGAAGCACTTCTGAATACACCGCTGGTAGGTTGCGCCCGCGTTCTTCAATCCAAACGTCATGGTTTTGTAGCAGAAGGCCCCAAAAGGGGTTATGAACGACGTTTTCTCCCAATCCTCCCTTTTGAGTTTAATCTGGTGATACCCCGAATATGCGTCCAGGAAACACAGCAAGTCACTCCCGGCTACCGCGTCTATGATTTGGTCTATCCTTGGTAGCGCGAACGGATCCTTTGGACAATGCTTGTTGAGACTTGTGAAATCAATGCACATCCTCCACTCATTCGTCTTTTTCATCACAAGAACCGGATTTGCCAACCAGTCCGGGTGAAATACTTCCATGATGAAGCCTGCAGTTAATAGCCGCGCGATTTCCTCACCTATAGCTCTTCTTCTTTCCTCATTCATTTTTCTCAAACCCTGCTTCACGGGTCTAGCCTTGGGATCCACATGCAAACTATGCTCTGCCAACTCGGTGGGGATACCCGGCATGTCGCTGGGTGTCCAAGCAAATACGTCCGCATTTGAACGAATGAACTCCACAAGTGCCTTTTCTTGCCCGCTTTCCAAGTTAGACCCTATAGTGAACTGCTTGGTGGGATCGCCTTCCACAAAATCTACTTTCTTGGTGTCCTGTGCCGCCTTGAATTTCACTCTTTCGTCCTCGGAGTCCGGCCTTCTCAATGCTGTGCCATCGTCTGGATCCACCTGAGACCGGTAATATTTGAGTTCTTCCTTTCTGCAAGCTTGCTCAGCCATCACTGAGTCTCCTTCATCGCACTCAGCGGCTATATCCCGACTCCCATGTATAGTGATGGTCTGTTTAGGGCCCGGAATCTTTAGCTGCAAATATACATAACACGGCCAAGCCATGAACTTAGCGTAAGCCGGCCTTCCGAACAGCGCATGATAAGGACTATGCAACTTGACCACCTCAAACGTGAGCCACCCCACTCGATAATTATCCACTGACTCTCCGAAAGCAACCTCCAGTGTAATTTTTCCTTCAGGGCGCGCCGAATGACCCGGCACGATTCCATGAAAGACTGTTGAACTTTTCTGCAGCTGAGATTCCTTGAGGTTCATGCGCAAGAAGGTTTCCCAATACAGGATGTTGATGCTGCTCCCGCCATCCATCAAGACCTTTTTCAATTCGTAACCGTTGACCTGCGGCGCAACCACCAACGCCAAGATTCCGGGGCGTTCTATTCCTCCCGGGTGATCCCTTCTGCTCCACGTTACCTCTTGCTCCGCCCATCTCAAGTATCCCGGAACGGCCGAGGAAACCGAATTCATCGCTTGTTTTAGGGCTTCTTTGTCCCTGCTAGAAGTCCCTGTAACATGCACATGATATTGTCCTTTTAAATCAAGCGTACGTACCATACCGATGAAGATACTGATCTGGCCGATCGTCACAGTAGATCCGGATTCGAGGTGATCCGACTCTAGCTCCCAGCCGGAATCGTCCACCATCCTTTCTCCTTCGCCGTTGACGTAGATCTCTCCAACGACGAGGTTCCTCATGCTTTTCCGAGCTTCTCCCGTAATGTAAAAACCTTTGGACGCAGGCCCCACGGTGGGCGCCAACTGTCGTGGGATGATCACGGCAGATGTTACCAGAGGTAACTGATCTTGGGGCAAGTCGACACAGGTATTTGGGAGAGGGTTTAGCTCGAAAGAGAACATGGTGATAAGCGATCTAGGAATCGGCACTCAACTTGCCGAGTCTCGAATATGGCTCTCGATTTATACTAGATACTCGATAACAGGTGATATGATTATGTCGTGAATCTCTGCCAAGCTAAGCCTAGGGGCCGGTTTATAAAGCACCTGTACCCCCCCTTGGCTTGCCCTCCAAGGCGCAGCTTGAATCCTATCCGAACTCTGCTTACAAACCCTAGCTTTCCTTACCGCAACCCACAATCCGGGTTACGAGGCCTACAAACTTTGGGCCTTCCAGAAGTTTCTTTATCCTTAGCCGGATCTCGCGCGGCGTCCTTTGGGCCGGGTTACACCTTGGAGTTGGCCTACCGGGTTATTATCCCCCCATCACCTCTACTTCCGCTGCTCTGCTGGATCGAGTGAACGGAGGTCATGATCGAGCTGTACGTGTGACCGAGTGCGGAAGCGCTGCCGGATTGGAGCGCTCATCTTCGCGATCTTGAGATCGATGTGAGTTCGACTACATCACCAACGAGATTCGATCTCGTAACGCTTTGTGTCTTCGAGGGTATGTTCTCCTTAAGACTCTTTCTCCCCGTTGCCTTTCATCTTCTAGATAGATCTTGGCCCTTTGGGCGTCTCTCGCGTAGGATTTTTTTTTTACATACAACGAACCCTTCAGTGGTATTTGAGCCGGATCTATGCGTAGATGATTTGTATCGGTAGAACACATAGGTGTATGTGGGCGTTGATGATCATGTTATTGCCTCCTTGAGTATTTTATGATCTTAGTGACATAGTAGGACGAAGTTGCCCTAGACAAACTTTACGTGTACTTTGTACGCGAGACCTGTCCCACTTGTGGCTGAGGGGGTGTCCGTTTCTCCTACTATAGTTAAGATCTAATCTACGAAGGGTTGTTAAAAATATGTTTATCAACATTGTGGTTCATGTTCGTAGGTAATGAACGGTTCTATCCTCGAAAGCCCTAAACCACGTAAAATATGCAAAAATAAATTAGAGACGTCTAACTAGTTTTTGCAGGGCATGTGATGTGATATGGTCAATGTTACAAATTTGATATACCAGCAGTAGCCATATGGTTGTCTTATTATTTATGGCCAACGTGTTGTATATCATATCCATGTGTTATGTTGTAATTTTGATGGAAAATCAAGATGGAGGTGCCATGGACCTTGGTGCCACGCCGGTGGAATGATGGAGATCATACCATGATGCACAAGATGGAGATCAAGTGCAAGAAGGACCATATCATATCACATTTTCCATGTATGTGATGTTAATCCTTTTATGCATTTTATTTTGCTTAGATCGCGACGGTAGCATTATAAGATGACCCCTCTGACTTACTATCAAGATAATAATGTGTTCTTCCTTAGTATGCACCGTTAAGAAAGTTCGTCGTTTAGAGACACCACGTGATGATCGGGTGTGACAGACTCAATGTTCACATACAACGGGTGCTGATTAGCCTAGCATGTACATGCGTGACCTTAGAACACACGTGTGGTGACCCGGCGTACCACTGCATGTTGTAGTACGCCAGTCGTTGATATAACACTCACAGAACACCGTTCCGCAAATATTACATCCCTCAGGGTGGTACAGCAGAAACATTGCGGGTCTGATTGACATACACCAAATATATTACAAACATAGAGTACAGACAACAGAATGAGCTCACATGGAGGTCATCCATTATTGAAGTTAGAACGCTCACTGAAAGGTAAACAGTTGATAGCACGGGAACTCAACAGCCAATAAAGAGTCTATGGCTGCTCGATTCAACCGTGAATAAGTAGTTTTCTAGACTAGGCTAAACCTAGTCAGACTCATCCCCATTGGGATCTGCTCCGTACTGGATGAGATAGTCCACTCCTTCCACTCCACCGGAGAGGTCCGGTTCTTCGTAGAAGATATCCTCCTGGCCTCCAAGGATGTTGAACGATGCTTCTTCTAGGTTCTCATAACCTAAGCAGGGGTCAAACGGGATTGAATGAGTAACGAGCGTTACTCAGCAAGTTCTTGTAAGTACAGAAGTAATGGATGCACTAACTACGGTCCTGGACTCTAAAGAGTCTAGACAGATGCAAGTTTTGTCAAATCTTTCTTCAAGAGATTTCTTTTAATAATGAAAACTATGCCCGCCATTCTTCACAGGATTAGAACTTTCATGGAGTTGCCTTTCCTGCGGCGTTCGCAGCTCCTTCCCGGAACAAGGGGTAACATGCCACATCCTTTTACACTCTGCAGAGGTGCGTTACTTTACCCATGGACGACCAAGACCATGTTGCACAACCAGGCGCGCAATCCTGTCCACTCCCACGTAGGTGTGGGGCCCGGTTGTTGGTCTAAGCCAAACCGTGCTTCTCCGCACAACGCATGCCCACCCATTTCTGCCAGCAGGTTGAACGCCTGATTCCACCCCTCACGATGGATATCTACGCGCCCCTGGCAGACCATCATAGACCCGCAGAGCCCGTGGGAATTAAGGGATCCCACCCATGTGCATGTAGTCCCGCACTACCTACGCGAGAGTACAGCGTACGTCTCTGGCAGCCCGTTGACATGCGAACGAGAAAAGTATCACGGCTGACTTACTCCCCCCATAGAAGATCCATGGTCAACGCGAATTTACGGCGCAAGAATCCTGACGGCATTTGTGATTAATTCCTAGGTAATACTTTCCCATGCAGATGGAACCTTCCTTTGACCTATTCATCTTACCATGGTTCCATCCGCCCACCAAACAGAACACTACCACTCGGGTAGTCATTCAATTAGTCATCTTATTATAAAAATAGGATCATGCATTCTTTTTGGAGTAGGTGGTAATACGATAGGGTTTTAAAAATAGTTGTTATGACATAATTCAATGGACATGAGCAAGTGATGGACTTGCCTGGATATGGATAAGTAATGAAGTCTGAAGCTTGAGGTGGATCCTGACTTCCTTGTTCTACAAAACACCATCATTGTCCGGTAAAGACAATGTTTAAAGAAGCAAATGATGCTGATATGCATAATGATGTAATGTATGCAATTTTTGGAAAGCTAGTTAATATATTAATTCTTTTATACAACTTGTTTTGCTTAATCACTCAATTCTTTATAATTAATGCTTCTTGTTATATCTCATATATTCTTATTACTTTAAATTTTAATTGGTTGGTTACTTATTGTTTTTCTCAGAAACAGGGTAATGACATATTTTTGAAATGTCTAACTATTTAAATTTATATGGATATAACCTTAGTTGAATTATTTATTCTAACAATTGTTAGAATACATAAATTGTTCTCAAATAATCAACTATTAAGGTTATAATTATTTTGGTGTTTAAATAAATCTTGTACTGATTTAATTGGTATTCTAAATTTGAAATTTAAATATGTTTATATTTTATTTTATTTTTTTCTAACTCTTTTATCAAAATTTAACAAAATTACCTGTCTGCCCCTAGGGCTGACAGGTGGTCCCCGGGGTTAGGGTTGAGCCTAACCCCCTGGTCTGGTCGGGCTGGACCAGACCAGCCCCCATACGCACCCGCCCCGTGCCTTATCCCCTCCTTCACCGCGTGAGGCGACGCGGAAGGCGACGCAGAGGCGACGCGATCCATCGCCTCCGGCGATTTCCTCCGGCCTCCCCCGTATGCCACCGCCGCCGTGACCTAGCGCCTCCCTAACTCCTCCCTGCTCGCTCCCACTTCTTCCTCCTCGATCTGCTCCTCTCCCCGTGAGGCTCCCGTGGGGAACTTCAAACCCTAACCCTAGGGTTAGGTTCCCGGGTGCTCCTCCACCTCTCCGGTGGCCGTGGCTCCGCGTCGTGGTTGCTGGAGTTGATGCGCTGCTGCTATGCTTCTGCGGCTCCGTTTCCGGGGACGCCGCCGCCGGGACGGTCTACGGGCAACCGCGGCTCCGCCTCCGTGCTTCGCTCTCCAACCGGATGTGGTCACCACGATGGTGTCCATCTGTAAGTGGTTCCCTCTCTCACTGCCCTCTAATCTTCCTCTCTCTCTCACGGATTCCTTCTTTCTCCTTGCTCTGGAGTCAGCCATCGAGCTGATTCGTGCTGTGCCTCCCTGTGATGCTTCCTGTGCCCTAGTGTTCGATTGATAGCATTGGATGGTTTCCAAATGCTTACTGGATATGTGCTGCATGAATTACTTGCTAGGCTCTGTGTTGGATGGGAATTTTATTGTGCCCTAAATTATTCCTCTGATGATTTGTGCTGTGAGATGATTGTGGTGGTGAATCTGTTGCTGGTAGTGGTAAATTACCTTGGAATTGCTTCCAATTCCGCTTCTGTGTACTGGTACCATTAAGATTGGCTCCAATTGATGGATTCCTGATACTGGTTGTTGGTTAACATTTCTTAATGCTAGGTATAAAATTTCTAGTGTGCTGTGGATGTGCTAGATACTTGAGAGGTGTTACTCTGAATTTTCTTCAGAGAATATGCCCTCAATGTTGGTATCTGTTTATTGTTTTACTTTCATGCTTCCATTGGTTCTGGGGTATCAGATCCTTGGATCTGGTGCCCAGCAACCATGTGTGGTGTGTGTGTGTGGCACAACTAGTGCTTCTGGTTATTACTCTGTCACACATCCAGTGCTATACACCTCTCTGTCTTAACTATTGGTATCAACTGATAAGAACAGAGCACTATTGATGATATCTTTTTCTTCTTTGGTATTAAAGAATTAAGAACAGATACTTTCACTTGTTTCTTTTGCCCCAAGCCAATGATGCATAGCCTGAGGCCCATCTTTCTCTAAGAACAGATACTTTGCTTGTTAAATAAATCCCAGTGATGAATTTAGCATAGCATCACTATGCCTGTCTGAGGGATCTAGCACCCCCCAACCCATCCTGTGTGCAACTTAGCCAGAAATTGGCTTAGAGGGTACTCAGGGATTTTCACCTTGTGCTTAGATCAAGTGGTTGGTGGATTTTGGTGCTTGTGGAATGCTTGCTTTCCTCCTTGTGCTCCCTGGTACCTTGGCCTTGATGAATTGGTTGCAAGTTTGCAACCCCCTTTGCTCCAGTATCCAATGAAGTGATTGTTTGATTGGGTGTTATACTTTCCTGGTGTTTTGTGCTTGAGCAGGAACTATGAGGTGTGACCTCATCCCCTACGGTTGATGGAGGTTTTATACTCCAGGTTTGGTTTCGACAGCACCAAAGTTGTGGTCTGAGTGTGCTGTGTGCTTATAAGTGACTAAGCTGCTTGCTGCTTCATGAGCAAGCAACGTACTGCCACCTAGTGTGGGGATATTTTCCAGTACCTGGTTGGTCTCATCCCTTGCCGCACTGGTTACTCACTGCCCTTATCCTTGCCTGGTGATTTAAATTTGATGTTGCCAGTTGTAATTCCAGGAACATGCCTATGATGCTGGTCTGAGGCAAATCTAAAGAACAGATACTACCTTATTTTCTTTAAACCCTATGATGACCCATCAGTGCATCTCACTGACATTCTGAGGGTACTAACCCCCCTAACACTTTGTATTTTTGTTTATTGTTTTTGTTTTGCAGGTTTGAAGAATTTGGAGTCAATGATCTAGTTCTAGGTTTAATTTTTGTATTAGCTAAATTGCAAAGCTATTGTAATTTTTATTTCTCTTTATCCTTTGTAACAAACTTTGTAATCTTTATTTTATTATCAATAAAGCATATATGTTTCCTTTTATTATTCTTGTTGATATTTTAGGAGTATTTCCTATTTAATATAGTAATTGAAATCAAATGATTTAAACTTAGGATATAAACTCATCCATTCAATTTGATTTAAATTTAATAAAAATTCAAACTCAAAATCAAATTGTTCTAAATTCAAATAATTCAAATCATTCAAATAATTTAAACACTAATGTTTCAAATTCAAATAATACCCAGAGGTCATGTCAAAATTCCTCCTACTAACAGTAACAACTTCTATCAAGGCATCAGTTACTGCGTAGAACCTTATTCCCTCCGGGGTTTTATCTTTGCGAAAAAATTATTCAGGTTTTTCAAACACATGCATGCAGATGCACAAATTTATATTCTACCCCCCGTGAGTTCCTAAACGCTGGGACATTACAGTCTTCCCTCCTTAACGAGAACTTCGTCCCGAAGTTGTAACAATAATACCTGAATAGCTCGGGGTAGTTCTGTCGTAGTTCCTCTTCCTTCTCCCAGGTAGCTTCACGTTCAGGATGATGTTTCCATTGTACCTTGCAGTACTTGATTGCTCTGTTTCGGAGTCTCTTCCAATCTTCGGCTAGAATCTTTTCTGGTTCCTCCACATATGTGAGGTCTGATTCCAATTCTAACTCCTCTTGATTAACAGAATCTTCCGGCTCCTTCAAACACTTTCGGAGTTGGGATACGTGGAAAACATTGTGAACTTGTTTTAACCGATCAGGTAGTTGTAGGGTATAAGCTACATTCCTGTTCTGAGCTAGGATCTTGTAAGGTCCTATATACCGAGGACTTAATTTTCCCTTAACACCGAACCTCATAAGCCCTTTCATTGGACTAACTCGGAGATATACCAAATCCCCGACTTCTGGTTCCCATGTTCTTCTCTTCTGATCTGCATAACTCTTTTGACGCCTTTGAGCTATTTTCAAACGGTCTCTGATGATATCAACAACTCGTTGTTGATCTTTGATGTAATCTGGTTCAAATTCAGACTTGTCTCCGGTCTCGAACCAACAAATAGGTGATCTACACTTTCGCCCATACAGTACTTCAAAGGGTGCTGCCTTAAGACTGCTTTGATAACTATTGTTGTATGAGAATTCTGCTAACGGTAAATGTTCATCCCATGATCCTCCAAAATCAAGGACACATGCCCGGAGCATATCTTCAAGAATCTGATTAGTTCTTTCAGTTTGCCCTCCGGTCTGAGGATGATAAGCAGTACTGAAATCTAATTGGGAACCTAAAGCTTCCTGAAGTTTTCTCCAGAATACCGAAGTAAACACAGATCCTCGATCCGAAACTATTCTTTTTGGTACTCCATGTTTACTGACTATTTCCTTGACATATATATTTACCAGTTTCTCGGCGTTATCCTTCTGGTTGACTGCTAAGAAATGAGCACTTTTGGTCAACCTGTCGACAATGACCCATATCATGTCCTTTTGGGTTTTAGTCATTGGTAACCCTGTAATGAAATCCATACCAATTTCCTCCCACTTCCATTCAGGAATCTCCAAAGGTTGTAATGGTCCTGCCGGACTTTGATGTTCAGCCTTTACTCTTTGACATGTGTGACATTCAGAAACATACTTGGCAATCTCTCTTTTCATGTTGTTCCACCAAAATATATCTCTGAGATCCATATACATCTTGGTGCTTCCAGGATGAATAGAGTACGGCGTCTCATGTGCCTCCCGAAGTATCAATTTCTTAATCTCCGGAATGTCAGGTACACAAAGCCTTTTGTTGAACCATAAAGAACCATGTTCTCCTAAGTGGAATTCGGAAGGTCTTCCTTCCCCAATTCTCTGGATTTCTTCTTTTATGAATGGATCTTCGTCTTGCCGCCGAATTATTTCATTCTTGAGATCACTTGTTCTTTCTTCCATGACCTGCATGGTATACAAGCCTCCCAAAGATTGTACCTCTAGTACCTCAATCTCTGCTTGTTCAATTTCTCGTTGCAGCTCTTTTGGTAACTCATATTGAATTGGTTGACTGTCAGTACTCTTCCGACTTAAAGCATCAGCTACCACATTGGCTTTCCCTGGTGTATAATTGATAGTAAGATCGTAGTCTTTGATCAATTCTAACCATCTCCTTTGCCTCATATTTAACTCTTTCTGGGTGAAGAAATATTTGAGACTCTTATGATCTGTGTAAAGCTCACACTTTGATCCATAGAGAAATGACCTCCATCTCTTCAAAGCAAACACTACCGCTGCCAATTCTAAGTCATGCGTTGGGTAATTAACTTCATGTGGTTTGAGCTGTCTTGAACCATAAGCTATCACCTTGCGATCTTGCATGAGCACACATCCCAATCCATTCTTGGATGCATCACAATAAACCGTGTAATCCTTGCCCGGTTCTGGTACTGCTAAGATTGGAGCTGTTGTTAGTCGTTTCTTTAACTCTTGAAAACTGGCTTCACACTTATCTGACCATATGAAAGGAGTATTCTTCCTTAACAAATTGGTCATTGGCCCAGCTATTTTAGAGAATCCTTCAATGAATCTTCTATAATACCCGGCCATTCCAAGGAATCCACGAACTTCCTTCACAGTCGTTGGTGCCTTCCAATCTAAGACGGACTGTACTTTGTCAGGATTTACTGCAATACCTTCTTTGCTGATAACATGTCCAAGAAATTCCACTTGGTCTAACCAGAACTCACACTTGCTGAATTTTGCATAAAGTTGATGTTCCCTCAGAACTTGTAATGCTATTCTTAAATGCTTGGCATGATCTTCCTTGTTCTTTGAATATATCAAGATATCATCGATGAACACAATCACGAACTTATCCAAGTATGGCATGAAGATCTTGTTCATCAAATTCATGAAAATAGCGGGTGCATTGGTCAGTCCAAAAGGAACAACCAAATATTCATGATGTCCGTACCTTGAAACAAAGGCTGTTTTGGGTACATCTTCAGGTTTAATCTTGATCTGATGGTACCCTGATCTGAGATCAATCTTGGAGAACACTCCAGCTCCGTAAACTTGATCAAATAGATCTTGTATTCTTGGTAATGGATACTTGTTCTTGATAGTGACATTGTTCAGGTTTCTAAAATCACCACACATTCTTCTGCCTCCATCTCTCTTGTCCACGAATATCACGGGTGATCCCCATGGTGAAACACTTTCTCTGATGAATCCCTTACTTTCCAGTTCATCTAACTGTTCTTTAAGTTCTTTTAACTCCTTAGGACCCATCTTGTATGGTGCCTGAGCAATGGGTGATGTACCTGGTATCAAGTCAATGGTAAACTCTATCTCCCTGTCTGGTGGCATTCCCGGCAATTCTGCTGGAAAAACATCTGGAAATTCCTTGACTACTGGTATATCTTCTAATTTAGCTTCATTGAGTGAGTTGAGTTGAAGTTCTGCCTCTACATGAGTATGTTTATCTGCTTGGTAAGTAACTCTTCCTCCTCCAGGTCTCCTAAGAGAAACTGTCTTCTCCTCACAATCAATCAAAGCTCCATTCTCCGTCATCCAGTCCATTCCAAGAACAGCATCAATGTTCTTCAAAGGAATAACAAACAGATCCGCGTAGTATGTGCAACCACAGATCATGATGACTTGATCTGGCCTAGCACGCGTAACTAAGAGCGTACCTCCCGCCGTCATAACGGTAAGAGGACATTCTAAACGTGAACACCTTACCCCATACTTATCCACAAAATAACTAGAGATGAATGATGTGGTGGCACCGGTATCAAATAAAACTTTGCCAAATTGGGTAAGAAGACTGAGCGTACCTAGTACGGCGGTATCTGAGTTGTCAGCCTCCTCCAGAGATGTGCAATTCAGTTTCCGAAGGGTCTCGCTCTTTTGCCATTATCGTTCTTCCCGCTGCTGCCACTTCCGGTAGAGAATCTGCTGGCTCCTCCAGGCTTTGCTCCGCCCTTGTTGAACCCTCCTTTAGTTGCCTGATTAGGGCAATCTGGCTTAATGTGTCCCTCCTTTCCACACCCAAAGCATACAACTCTAGGCTGTTTACACTCATTCTTGAAGTGTCCCGGAAGTCCACAATTATGGCAGATAACCTTATTCCTCGGGTTGAATGGTCCACGATTATTCGGGGCTCCTCCCGACTTTATTCTTGGCTTGAAGCTCAAGTTTGTAGTTGGTCTACTGGGTTGGAACTTCTTGGGCTCGAACTTGGCCTTCTTTTGTCGGTTTAACTGAACCAACTTGTAGTCATTCTCCCAGGTGACTGCAGAGTTCATCAGCTCTTGGAAGTTAGCTGGTTTGGAAGTCCTTAATTGCATGGCTGCATAAGGATCCATCCCTCTCAAGAATCTCTTGATTCTCTTTTTATCAGTATCCACTTCATCAGCAGCATAACGAGACAGTCTGCTGAATTCATTGACGTACCATATCATCTGGTGCGTCCCCTGCTGAAGATCCTCAAATTGCCTCCTCATAAATTCCATGACGCTGTCAGGGACATGATATTCCCTGAATTTCTCCTTAAACTCATTCCATGTAAATTCCCTTCCTGGTGGCTTCATAATGATTTGATTATCCCACCATGCTGCTGCGGGACCATTTAGAAGGTGTGTAGCGAAGCGCACCTTCTCTTCATCACTGGCCTTGATGGCCTTCAGATTCCTTTCTGTGTCGACCAACCAGTCTTCGGCTTCCATGGGATCCTTGGCTGTGGCAAATGGTGCTGGTTTGGTCTTAAGGAAATCTGACAATGTGAGAGTCCTAGGTTCCGCTGCTCGCCCAGGTCCCACCTGGTTAAGCATTTCCTGCATGAACTTGTTTTGGTTCTCCTGTACAAATCGCATGTACTCCATGAAGTTTTGCTCCGCCAGTGGCCTGAGTGGTGGTGGTGGTGGCAACTCGGCTCTTGCAGCATCCTCATCAGCTTTAGCCTTGTTCTCTCTCTCCTGACGCTGAGCGTCAGCCACACTGGGCTCGCCACTCTCCATAACCCCTTAGTCCTGCAATGTGAAGCGAAAAAACTCATAATTACATCATGCTCATGCTTTCTGAGCCTCACTTCACATGCAACACTAATCACACAAGAGAAACAAAATCCAAATCCAGATGCAAACAACATATTACACATATTATACATATACTTATAAGTTTGTTACAAGCCTTCACCGCAGTGATTAACGAAAGTGCAACCGAAGAAAACACAACTGGGTCACGCAGACACTCTGACCCTTATTTTGTTACACGGCTCGAAACTCCAGACTACTACTAAGCTCGAGCCCTCACTTGCACTTCTTGGATGTCGGGGTACTACTCCGAGTACATACCAGGAGTCCACCCTGTGTAACGTGGAGTCCTGCGCACCGTCTCAGGATAGAACGGCCTCCCAGATGGCACATAGTCTGTGTCAGAAGTATCCATGGACTGGGTATCACTCAAAGAGAGCCAATCCATGTCCAGATAATCATCCGAGTAAGACACAAACTCTTCAGTACTAGTGTACTGCGAGGCTTCACCTTCAGCAAAACAGGTGGTACTCGTGCAGTGGCTGTGATCAAACGGTTCCTCCTGCATCGACTGGACTTCATCCGGCTCCTCCTCGTCAGATGAGATATTTATGGCGACTATCTCTGCCTCCTCGGCTGCCACAATCTCCACACTATCATGCTCCTCATCCTCTGACATGTTGTCAGATGGAATTGGATGCTGACTAGTACCAGGATACCAGTCATACCTCCAGCCATCAGAGTTCTCCATGAAGGAATCTGATTCTAGGACCCCACCAAAAGTATTTGGTTTTGTGTTTCCGGGTGTATCCGATATATCAAACGGATCATAAAGTTCTGGCTCACTATGTGGTATGACAGGGTAGTGAATGGGTTCAGGTGTGGTTGAATACCTGGACTGCCGATCATAATGGGATTTCCTAGCTGCCTCAGGTCCTGGGGCATAATAAGGTTCACTACTCTCCTGAGCCTTCTGCTTCCCCTTTTGATCATGGCTAGACGGTTTGGTTAAGTCCTTCTACATCCCATCCTTGTCATCCTTGATGACCTGATGTGTCTTATAGAAGGATCCCACCAATTTCCTGTAACGATCTAACAAACTTGTGGCTAGCTTAGGCTTGGTTTTAATTAACACAGAATGGTCAAGTGCCAACTCTGTGCTTAAGTGGTCGTGCGGTATAGCTGTGAGACTAGTGCCTGATAACTGATTAGCCTTAAACTCTCGGATGGGGGCTAAGGCTTGCACTAAAGCCTGTTGGTAAGCTGCCATCTGATTTCTACCTTCACCACTAGGTGTGGTCACATGTGGGGTTAACTCCCTAGGTATTAAGATTAATACCCTATACTTCAAAACTACTCCCCCATCTTTAAACGTATAAGTGTTAACTTTAATGTTGGTGTCGCATCCGAACGCTCGAAGCAAGGCTCGCAGTTGCTCGGTCAACTCCCCATTGTATTGGTCCAGCCTCTCATGGCTAACCCACTCCGTTCTTCCGGAACTTCCGCCGTTCATGATCACTGATCACAAGTAACATAAATATTATTATTAGATCCTCATAAAGATTCAACATACTGGAAATATAACCAGAGTATTCTCAAGTGAATACCTATCATACTTCCAGTGAATTCTTTATTGGTACGTTCTAAAACCCGACAGGGTATATCCCTTTACTAGGTTTCCAACCTAAGGTCAAAGCAATTGCTCTAATACCAGCTGTGGTGACCCGGCGTACCACTGCATGTTGTAGTACGCCAGTCGTTGATATAACACTCACAGAACACCGTTCCGCAAATATTACATCCCTCAGGGTGGTACAACAGAAACATTGCGGGTCTGATTAACATACACCAAATATATTACAAACATAAGGTACTGACAACAGGATGAGCTCACATGGAGGTCATCCATTATTGAAGTTAGAACGCTCACTGAAAGGTAAACAGTTGATAGCACGGGAACTCAACAGCCAATAAGGGAGTCTATGGCTGCTCGATTCAACCGTGAATAAGTAGTTATCTAGACTAGGCTAAACCTAGTCAGACTCATCACCATTGGGATCTGCTCCGTACTGGATGAGATAGTCCACTCCTTCCACTCCACCGGAGAGGTCCGGTTCTTCATAGAAGATATCCTCCTGGCCTCCAAGGATGTTGAAAGATGCTTCTTCTAGGTTCTCATAACCTAAGCAGGGGTCAAACGGGATTGAATGAGTAACGAGCGTTACTCAGCAAGTTCTTGTAAGTACAGAAGTAATGGATGCACTAACTACGGTCCTGGACTCTAAAGAGTCTAGACAGATGCAAGTGTTGTCAAATCTTTCTTCAAGAGATTTCTTTTAATAATGAAAACTATGCCCGCCATTCTTCACAGGATTAGAACTTTTATGGAGTTGCCTTTCCTGCGGCGTTCGCAGCTCCTTCCCGGAACAAGGGGTAACATGCCATATCCTTTTACACTCTGTAGAGGTGCGTTACTTTACCCATGGACGACCAAGACCATGTTGCACAACCAGGCGCGCAATCCTGTCCACTCCCACGTAGGTGTGGGGCCCGGTTGTTGGTCTAAGCCAAACCGTGCTTCTCCGCACAACGCATGCCCACCCATTTCTGCCAGCAGGTTGAACGCCTGATTCCACCCCTCACGATGGATATCTACGCGCCCCTGGCAGACCATCATAGACCCGCAGAGCCCGTGGGAATTAAGGGATCCCACCCATGTGCATGTAGTCCCGCAGTACCTACGCGAGAGTACAGCGTACGTCTCTGGCAGCCCGTTGACACGCGAACGAGAAAAGTATCACGGCTGACTTACTCCCCCCATAGAAGATCCATGGTCAACGCGAATTTACGGCGCAAGAATCCTGACGGCATTTGTGATTAATTCCTAGGTAATACTTTCCCATGCAGATGGAACCTTCCTTTGACCTATTTATCTTACCATGGTTCCATCCGCCCACCAAACAGAACACTACCACTCGGGTAGTCATTCAATTAGTCATCTTATTATAAAAATAGGATCATGCATTCTTTTTGGAGTAGGTGGTAATACGATAGGGTTTTAAAAATAGTTGTTATGACATAATTCAATGGACATGAGCAAGTGATGGACTTGCCTGGATATGGATAAGTAATGAAGTCTGAAGCTTGAGGTGGATCCTGACTTCCTTGTTCTACAAAACACCATCATTGTCCGGTAAAGACAATGTTTAAAGAAGCAAATGATGCTGATATGCATAATGATGTAATGTATGCAATTTTTGGAAAGCTAGTTAATATATTAATTCTTTTATACAACTTGTTTTGCTTAATCACTCAATTCTTTATAATTAATGCTTCTTGTTATATCTCATATATTCTTATTACTTTAAATTTTAATTGGTTGGTTACTTATTGTTTTTTCTCAGAACAGAGTAATGACATATTTTTGAAATGTCTAACTATTTAAATTTATATGGATATAACCTTAGTTGAATTATTTATTCTAACAATTGTTAGAATACATAAATTGTTCTCAGTAATCAACTATTAAGGTTATAATAATTTTGGTGTTTAAATAAATCTTGTACTGATTTAATTGGTATTCTAAATTTGAAATTTAAATATGTTTATATTTTATTTTATTTTTTTCTAACTCTTTTATCAAAATTTAACAAAATTACCTGTCTGCCCCTAGGCTGACAGGTGGTCCCCGGGTTAGGGTTGGACCTAACCCTTGGTCTGGTCGGGCTGGACCAGACCAGCCCCCATACGCACCCGCCCCGTGCCTTATCCCCTCCTTCACCGCGTGAGGCGACGCGGAAGGCGACGCAGAGGCGACGCGATCCATCGCCTCCGGCGATTTCCTCCGGCCTCCCCCGTATGCCACCGCCGCCGTGACCTAGCGCCTCCCTAACTCCTCCCTGCTCGCTCCCACTTCTTCCTCCTCGATCTGCTCCTCTCCCCGTGAGGCTCCCGTGGGGAACTTCAAACCCTAACCCTAGGGTTAGGTTCCCGGGTGCTCCTCCACCTCTCCGGTGGCCGTGGCTCCGCGTCGTGGTTGCTGGAGTTGATGCGCTGCTGCTGTGCTTCTGCGGCTCCGTTTCCGGGGACGCCGCCGCCGGGACGGTCTACGGGCAACCGCGGCTCCGCCGCCGTGCTTCGCTCTCCAACCGGATGTGGTCACCACGATGGTGTCCATCTGTAAGTGGTTCCCTCTCTCACTGCCCTCTAATCTTCCTCTCTCTCTCTCTCACGGATTCCTTCTTTCTCCTTGCTCTGGAGTCAGCCATCGAGCTGATTCGTGTTGTGCCTCCCTGTGATGCCTCCTGTGCTCTAGTGTTCCATTGATAGCATTGGATGGTTTCCAAATGCTTACTGGATATGTACTACATGAATTACTTGCTAGGCTCTGTGTTGGATGGGAATTTTATTGTGCCCTAAATTATTCCTCTGATGGTTTGTGCTGTGAGATGATTGTGGTGGTGAATCTGTTGCGGATAGTGGTAAATTACCTTGGAATTGCTTTCAATTCCGCTTCTGTGTACTGGTACCATTAAGATTGGCTCCAATTGATGGATTCCTGATACTGGTTGTTGGTTAACATTTCTTAATGCTAGGTATAAAATTTCTAGTGTGTTGTGGATGTGCTAGATACTTGAGAGGTGTTACTCTGAATTTTCTTCAGAGAATATGCCCTCAATGTTGGTATCTGTTTATTGTTTTACTTTCATGCTTCCATTGGTTCTGGGGTATCAGATCCTTGGATCTGGTGCCCAGCAACCATGTGTGAGTGTGTGTGTGTGGCACAACTAGTGCTTCTAGTTATTACTCTGTCCCACATCCAGTGCTATACACCTCTCTGTCTTAACTATTGGTATCAACTGATAAGAACAGACACTATTTCTGATTTCTTTTCTTTCTTTGATCCTCATGAATTAAGAACAGATACTTTCACTTGATTCTTTTGCCCCAAGCCAGTGATGCATAGCCTGAGGCCCTTACTAAGCTAGGAACAGATACTTTGCTTGATAAATAACGCCCAGTGATGAGCTTAGCATAGCACTACTATGCCAATCTGAGGGTTCTAGCACCCCAACCTATCCTATGTGCAACTTAGCCAAAAATTTGGCTTAGATGGTACTCAGGAATTCACCTTGGTTATAGATCAAGTGGTTGGTGGATTTTGGTGCTTGTGGAATGCTTGATTTCCTCCTTGTGCTCCCTGGTACCTTGGCCTTGTTTGCTTGCTTGCAAGATTGCAAACAATTGCTCCAGTAACTATTGGCTTTCTTGATTGGATGTTATACTTTCCAGGTGTTTTGTGCTTGAGCAGGAACTATGAGGTGTGACCTCATCCCCTACGGTTGATGGAGGTTTTATACTCCAGGTTTGGTTTCGACAGCACCAAAGTTGTGGTGTGAGTGTGTTGTGTGCTTATAAGTGACTAAGCTGCTTGCTGCTTCATGAGCAAGCAACGTACTGCCACCTAGTGTGGGGATATTTTCCCGTACCTGGTTGGTCTCATCCCTTACCGCACTGGTTACTCACTGCCCTTATCCTTGCCTGGTGATTTACATTTGATGTTCCCAGTTGTATTTCCAGGAACATGCCTATGATGCTGGTCTGAGGCAAATCTAAAGAACAGATACTACCTTATTTTCTTTAAACCCTATGATGACCCATCAGTGCATCTCACTGACATTCTGAGGGTACTAACCCCCCTAACACTTTGTATTTTTTGTTTATTGTTTTTGTTTTGCAGGTTTGAAGAATTTGGAGTCAATGATCTAGTTCTAGGTTTAATTTTTGTATTAGCTAAATTGCAAAGCTATTGTAATTTTTATTTCTCTTTATCCTTTGTAACAAACTTTGTAATCTTTATTTTATTATCAATAAAGCATATATGTTTCCTTTTATTATTCTTGTTGATATTTTAGGAGTATTCCTATTTAATATAGTAATTGAAATCAAATGATTTAAACTTAGGATATAAACTCATCCATTCACTTTGATTTAAATTTAATAAAAATTCAAACTCAAAATCAAATTGTTCTAAATTCAAATAATTCAAATCATTCAAATAATTTAAACACTAATGTTTCAAATTCAAATAATACCCAGAGGTCATGTCAAAATTCCACCTACTAACAGTAACAACTTCGATCAAAGCATCAGTTACTGAGTAGAACCTTATTCCCTCCGGGGTTTTATCTTTGCGAAAAAATTATTCAGGTTTTTCAAACACATGCATGCAGATGCACAAATTTATATTCTACCCCCCGTGAGTTCCTAAACGCTGGGACATTACAACATGCAATACTACGGTTCTACTTGGCGAGCCTAGCATGAACATACATGGCCTCAGAACACGTAAGCGAAAGGTAAAGCATGAGTCACATAGATGATATAATGAACATGTCGATGTTCGCCTTTGCAGCTACATCATCTCACGTGATGATCGGTTTTGGTGTAGTGAATTTGGTTTGTGTAATCACTAAAACGACTAGAGGGATGTTGTTTTTGAGTGAGAGTTCACGTAGTAATTTTGAATTAACTTGAACTTATTTTATCATGAACAACCAATCAAAATGAATTTGCAGAAATTGTAGTATTCATTGGCATCCACAAACTACCTTACACTCAGATTATTAATTGTGATATAACTGTTATGATCTGGTAAAACCATTTATGATTGGTACCGTATTAGTGAAATTTAAAATTGAGTCCTATTGTAGATTTTCGGTATAACCTACCTAAATCCATATGATTAATGATTGATTAATCTAGAGAGTAAATTATTCCTACTTAGAATCCAGTGTTATGCTTGCTTCCATAATACTTTATCTTGACAAGAATGTTTTGTTGATCAAGGTGATTTAGGAACTGAAAAGAATTGTTTTCAGAAACAACCAAGTGAAAGATAAATTGATATCTAGAAACTTATTTGTGGCAACATGACTTAGTATAATTTAGCATGACAATGTGCTTATATTATTGGAATATATGCAATGATTGTAGACGCTAGACGTTTGAATCTTCCAAGAAGTTGGGTGCTAATATTATCCTCTAAAGTCCGTCCTTCGAGCTATAGTAGCTTCATTACAAAATTGTTATGATGGGATGGATTAAAAGTATGGGTAAAATTGTTTACCTTGCCTGGAGATTGCTAAGAGTGGAATCCGGAAGAATACTATTAATATGGTTATATTAGTAGAACAATCAAACTCAAAGTATGACTCAATGGGTGATAGTACTCCCTCCGATTCTTTTTACTCAGCGTGCAAATCCTAGCCCGAATACCAAGGAGAAAATTTCATGTTGAATATTGGACAATTCTGCCCTTGGTTTGTTACAGAAGAGGTGCTAGATAGTTATTGTGTGCATGCGGATGATTGGCTCAGCTCTCTCGCCTCCTAAATTCCTGCGCGTGCATGGCTTTATCTCTCTCTCTCTCTCTCTCTCTCTCTCTCTCTCGCTATTCTGCATGCGTTTCTCTCTCTCCAGCTATTCTGCATGCGATTTCTCTCTCTCCGCTAGATGGATGGAGCAGTTAATGCGGAAGCTGAACAACGAGGGGTACCGTAGGAAACAACCAGCTAGCCATGTTAATACACAGATTAAAACGGAAAAAACCGCACAAAATTTATACGCCGAGTAAAAAGAATTGGAGGGAGTATATGACTAACACGCCAAGGAAGATGTGCTAGCACAACTAGCATTGATGATGTTGAATGATTCTTCTGTAAAGGAAAGGGAATATTGAAATAGAATTACAAAAGGTATATGGCAGAAAAGAATATAACTGGAAAGGTCCAGCTCGGGAGTATATGCTTGATATACAAGTTATAGATGTATTACTAGTTAACAAAGTATTTTTTTTGGGTATTTTGATACCAGATTGGCTGGTATGAGTTTTCATACAAAGCAACGCAATGAAAGAAATACAAGGGCCTAAAAGAAACTAGTAGTAGATGTGGGATCTATCATGACAAGAACATGAATAAATTGTTATTGTGTTCACTGTCATATCAAACCAAACATTCAAGATTAGTTTTAAGAACTTAATAAGTTGTTATTTTGTTTCGGTCTTTTGTGAGAACAAATAAGATTGTTCAAACTATGACCATATTCCATAATTGATGGATGAGTTAATATAAATCGTGTTGGTAAAGTAAACATATGTAAGACTAAATGCTAAAGGTTGCAAGACGTAAAAGAATTTCACTTAAATTGTGACACCGTCATTTTAGTTCATATCGAAAAGGAAAGCATGAAGAAACTCCATGTTTATGGACTTCCGGAGTCATTTTGTTTTGAATAAATTGACGCTTGTGAGACCTCTTCCAAAAGATGACTAAAATGTCGTTCATAGGCCAAAGTAGAATGGACGACTAATTTAGTGGAGATTATACATATTGATGTATATAGTCCATTATGTGTAGTTGTGTGTGGTGGATTAATTTTTTCCTTCATAAAATTCCATCGATGATATAAGTAGATATATGAGTATATCTATTCAAAGAGAACTGAGTTTGACATTTCTGAATTGGTTCAAACTATTGTTAGTATGAAGTAAAAATCATCGTAACAAGATAATCAAGTATTTATGATTGGATCATAAAGGATAAAGTTTGAGCTACAAGTTTAGCAAAAACATCCGAGGAGTTGCAGAATTGTTCTACAGCTTATACTAATCGAATACCCCACATTAGTTTAGAGTATTCAGGAGACAAAATCAAACCTTGTTGGATATGGTAAGATAAATAAAAATTCCATTATAATTTTGTAGTTTATACATTAGAGACAACCGCTTTTACACTGAAAAGAGCTCCATCATGATCCGTTGAATTTGACACCATATAAGTAATGGTTTGGGTAGTGACCCGAATTTTCTGTTTCTTAAGTTTTGGTATGCATAGCATGTGTAAAATGTTTACAACCAAAATAGGATACATATATATTTATAAGGTTATCCCAACGAATCCATTGGGTATTTCTCCTATCATCGAACCAAAGACAAATGTTGTTTGTCAGAAAAGGTTGATTTCTCAAGAAAGTAGTTCTTGCGAAACAAGTGAGTGGGAGGACAGTACATACTCGACGAGATTAGAGAATCTTCGTTACCATGTCAAGAGTAGCGCAACACTGGAAGTTGTTCTCGGGTTTCCTATTTTGACAAAGTAGAAGACACTACATGTATTGTAGATAATTCGAATGAGTTTGCGAACTGAATCACAAAAGTCCTAAAACATTGTACTTAGAGCAACCTGTGGTTTAACAGTAAAGTGTTGTTTTGAAAACAAAGGACCTGGAATTTATAAAGGAAGCAAATGATGGGTCCTGACTTTGTAAAATTGGCTACGATTCATTATCCGCGATAGTATCCCTGTATAAATATCAAGTATGTGACTTGGTTGTCCTTTCGATAGGCATGATGTCTAACGATAGCAAACTGGTTTATATAGCAATAAAGACATGGATAGTTACATCCTTTGAAAGTTGTACTTGTCGAAAAGATGTTTTCGACAAAGTTCAAAGAGTTGACTACTACAGGATTTTGATCTTCCATAGTGATGCTTTAGTCTTTGCGGATAGTTCTAGCAAAAGTTACATATTATGATATGGCAGTGGAATAACAAAACCACATTTCCTCTCAAGGAAGTTTGATCGAGGATGTGTACTTGACACAGTCTGAGAGTTTTGTAAAATTCAAAAGGTTGCTGGAAAGGTATGCACACTTCAATGGTTGAAGTGAGCATAACAAAGTTGGAATCTTTACTTTAATGAAGTTATCAAAACAGTTTGATTCCATCATGAATGTTAAAGATGCTTGTAGAGTTACAAAAAATTAAGTGGGAGCGCTAAGACATATTACATATGCTTTATGTAGATGCCATATAGTTGTTGGAAAATATGTATTTTAAATTAACGCAGTTAAGACTTTCATATTGATGAAAGGCTTAGGAGATATTGGGCATCGATATCTATAAGATATTTATTCAAGCACCTGATATGTTTGAGCCAAATTACATAGATAAAGTATTGAAGTAAGTCAATATTGAAATGACAAGAAGGGGTTCTTTCCACATGGAAAGAATTGAGCAATATTCAAGTGTTTTGACACATGATGATCATAATTGAAACTGGGATTTCTAAGTCATGAGTTCAATGCTATGTCCATAACTAGATGAGTCCTGTGCTATAGAATGTTATAGCATGATAATTCATATGATGATTAAACAACAGTGGGAAAGATCCTTATGCAATTTTAGAAATGCTAAGGATATGTTTTCCTATGTAGTAATGACAAACTATTCGTTGTAATATGTTACACTAATAGTCTTGTCATCTATTCAAGTAAATCTATCTCAATTAAAATATGTGTTGAAGGAACAATAGGCTGGAAGAAAGTTCTATGCTGGATTTGAATGAGTTTCAAAATTAAAGTATTGTGACAGGTACTACAACAAAGGCTAAGTATATTGTTGTGTTGACAACAAATAATATGAATATTTTGTGTCAAGGAATTATTTATTGAACTTGGTGTATTTCCAAGAATGCTGACACTATGAAGCTACATTTTCACAATGTTAGTAATATTAGTTTAAGCTGGGGAATTAAGGTCTCACCGGTTGACCAAATATATACAAAGCCATCTCATTAGAGAATGAGTGATGCGTGTAGACGAAAAGACATGCAAATACAATAGGACCTGAACATGTCAGATCTTTTGATGAAGTTAACCACATGTGAAGCATGGTAATAACACTGGAACGCCATATCTTACAAACTAGATTATTGACTCTAGAGCAAGTGGAAGACTGAAAGGAATATGCCCGAGAGGCAATAATAAAGTGGTTATTATCTTATTCCTTGTTTATGATAAATGTTTATTTCTCATGCTAGAATTGTATTCACAGGAAACGTTGGTACATGTGTGTCTAATAAACAAACAAGAGTTCCTAGTAACGCCTCTCGTTTAACTAGCTTGTTGATTAACTGATGATCAAGGTTTCCTGATCATGAACGTTGGATGTTGTTAATAACGGGGTCATGTCATTGGTAGAATGATGTGATGAACATATACCCAAAGTGAATTTAGCAATGCGATCAAGTCATTACGTTACATTGTTATATCACACATACGAAGTAACTCTAATCCTTAGACCATGAGATCATGTCAATCACTAACACCAAAAGAGTGCTTTGATGTCATCAAACGTCATACCGTAACAGGGTGACTATAAAGGTGTCGTTGGGTATTCGGAAAGTATTAGTTTAGTCTCATGGATGAAGAGTGGGATTTCTCCATCCAAATGACGGAGAGATATACTCTGGGCCCTCTCGGTGATATCACATTGACACCGCTTGCAAGCATGTGACTAGGCCACAAGGATGTCATATCATAGAATGAGTAAAAGAGTACTTGTCAGTAACGAGATGGAACTAGATATGGTTGATACCAATGATCGGATCTTGGACAAGTAAACTATTGCGAGACAAAGGGAATTGGTTACGACGTTTATGGTTCACACGATCACTAGATTCATCGTTGAATGTGTTGGAGTCATTACGGATTTCCAGGTCCCGCTGTTGACTATTGATCGGAGAGGTGTCTCGATCATGTCTACATTATTCACGAACCGTAGGGTGACACACTTAAGGTTTGATGACGCGATTGAGTGGATACGGAATATCGGAGAAAAGTTTGGACAACACCGGAATTGTTTCGGGGAGTAATGAAATAGTCATCAGAATTGTTTCGACGAATATTAAAATAGTTCAAGGTGGTATATGTTAATCTTTGATTAACAAATACTTCAAGGGTTAAGTGTTAATGTTTGTTAATATGATTAACAAATATTAAAATAAAGAAATAAAATCGTTTTACTTATGTATTAAAGAAAACCCTTGGAATTTTGAGTGGGAATTGGTGGGAGAATGAGTTGGTTGACTGGAGACTCCACCCACATGATGAGGGGAGAGGTGGAGGCACCAAAGTTTCGTGGCTGCCTCCCCCTCCTATATAAAGAGGGGCTGGACCTCTCTCTCCCCACACAATTGGTGTCATCTCCACCTCCATCCTCCCGCTGATCCACCTCATGTTCATGCGCTTGGTGAAGCCCTGGACGAAGTTTTATCCACCACACCACGCCGTCATGATTCTGGAGTTCCGAGGGGTCCTCTACTTCCTCTTCCCCGCTGGATCGAGGGAACAGAGGTCGTCATCGAGCTGTACGTGTGACCGAGTGCGGAAGCGCTGCCGGATTGGAGCTCTCATCTTTGCGATCTTGAGATCTATGTGAGTTCGACTACGTCACCAACAAGATTTGATCTCGTAACGCTTTGTGTCTTCAAGGGTATGTTCTCCTTAAGACTCTTTCTCCCCGTTGCCTTTCATATTATAGATTAAATCTTGGCCCTTTGGGTGTCTCTAGCGTAGGAATTTTTTTGTTTTCTGTGCAACGAACCCTTCAATCATCATGTAACTTACCAGAACGTGCTTGTCCTCGCTGCTGCTGTTGTAATGCTTTTCCTAATAAAGCATTACACCCCTAAAGCTTTTCGTCATTGGAATAAAGGTCGTCATTGAGGATGGCAAACACAACTTCTACTTTATCGGCTGCAGTTTTGTAGATGCATTCGCCCTTAGCACTTCTGCTATTAATATGCCTTTGCCGTGACGGGTTTCCAAACCGCTTTTTGGCTAGCAATTCTTTCGGCTTTGCAATTCTGGGTAACCTTGTAGGTTTGATTCCAAACATATTCAGGCGCTCATATTCCTCGATTTCTTCCTGGCGCTCTTTGACGGCAGCCTGGGTTTTGTGGAGATTTTCTCGAGTCCGAAAAGATGTTGTTGTTGCCGCATTATGGCTTGCCTTCTGGCTTCCACTTCCGGTGGTTCGCATCTTGAAACCGGGATTTGAATTAGATCGATTTCATCTTGTTCCAACATTTGGGGGAACATATACTACTTCGATCAGCTTCTTTTTCTTCTCCAGCGTTTTACGCCACTGCCTCCACCAACTTCCAGGTATTGGTTGGCTATGTCGGCCAATTTGTCCGTCTTTTTCTTCTGGGACTTGGTGAATAGCTTTTTGGTGGTTTTGTTATTCTTTTTTGGAGGATGGAGGCTTTTTCTGAGGTTTTTTCTTCTGTCAATTCCTTAACATCAGGATAAGACGGGCTCTTTTCACCATCTTCTTCTTCTCCATTCTCATTAGCTGGTGGATGTGTTTTGGGATCTGCTTCCTCTTCTTCCTTGGCATCCGACTTTATGGTCGGTTTAGCCATGCGTACTTCATAAAAGCTTCCCTTCATGGATTTGAACTTTCTTTCGAAAACATCTTCATCATCATCGGAATCCGAGTTGTAACCTGCAGATCTGGTTTCCGAATCTAGCGTTGCTTCAATAGCTGCTAAAATAGATTCGGCTTCCGAGCTTGTCTCCTGATTGGTGTATTCCGGGTCATCCACCTTTGATGTGGGATCAACGTTTTCTGCCTTTTCCACAAGATTTTTGACTTTCGTGTTTTTATCAGTCTCTGATTGCACCATGCCAACAAATTGCGATCTGGGCGCAGACATCTCCTAAGAGGCGGCAAATCTAGTCATGCTTTGGTGATATGCGGTTAATGAATCTTGGTGCCCCCCAATGTATGAATAAGGCATATCCGATCTGAATCCAGCGTCAAAGCCGTCTTCTACTGGGCATAGGGCGGTTGGGATAAATTTACTTCCACCACGGAAACCCATAGGTTTCACCGTTAAACGTATGAAAACGTTAGAAGATCCAATAGGGAGGACGCAAGCACTTACCAGGTGATTCCGTGCCGGCATATAAGACCCATTATCGATGAAGTGTTCACCGTTTCCGTTGAATTCCAAGCTTTCGACAGTAATCGTGTTGCCGATTCCGCCGAGTATCCTCGCTCGAAACGTGATTCCCGACGCCGCTGACCCCACGGTGGGCACCAACTGTCGAGTGTTCTTGGTTAGGTTCATGGCAAGGGGTGTCATAAGCTTGCAGATAGAGCTGTGGATGGAAACGTGGGAGAGTCAGAAACAAGGACACGATTTACCCAGGTTCGGTATGTTGCAACAAAGACAACGTTCCTACTCCTGCAATCTCACTAAATCTAGGCCGAAGCCTGAAGTATACAAAGTACAATGTGAGTAGGGTTTCGCTAACTCGGCGAGGATTAAATTCTCGACGAACTAGCTTCTAGCTTATTCGATCTCTCTTGTCCCTTCCTTAGGCTTCTCCCGTCCGGATTTATATAGATAACCAGATCAGGACTTACAGGAAGGAAACCTTGAAGATTACAGAAAGTATTCCTATTCTTGGAAAGTAAGGCATCCGACTTCTTCTCCAAACCGGACGACCTATTGGGCCGTGATCCGGGTTCTTCTAGAATCCAGCTTCCCGTGCGTCAGCTTACTGAGCCGCCCAATGGACTTTTCTCCATTACCTGCGGGCCACCTTGGTAATCCGGCCTTTGGCCGATGCCGGATGTTACCCTCATTTGGCATATATCCGACACCTAGGGATTATAATTTCAACAGTGGCAACTCTCAACAACATTAACATAGTTAAACACACGATATTTTCTCTCACGCCATGCATGGAAGGAATAGCTCGAAAATACTTCCTACTGATCAAGCAGGATGAGAATCGCGTAGGGCTACACAACCACACCTTAAAGTTCACATTCCCGTCAATGAAAACCCCAACCCTGTCACTTTGAGCATCCAAAGATAGTACTAATAAACACCACAACCTATCATCTTCAATAGTATCTTTCTAATCAACCCAGAACACCAACACTGTCACCTTGGCACTATAGAGATTATACTAAACATAAGCATTAAGAAACCTGATGATTCCAATTCAATCCAACAAAAGTAAGAAAAATATCATTATAATTATCCCTCTAATCCATGGTCCATAGAGTCACACATGAAATCTGCACTATCACCATGGCACCATGGAACAAAGGTGACTCCAGAAAATTATAATAGATAAAAACAATTGAGCACATCGAATCCATTACACAATGAAGGAGAAACATCATAGATTAAACAATGATAACATAGCACCCGATCACAATCAAGATCACATCATGAGAGACAGATAACCACATAGCTACTAGCATGAGCCCTCAGCCCCGCGGAGGGACCACTCCTGCATCACCGTGGCATGAAGCAACGTTGATGAGGATAGCTCCGGGGTCACTTCCAATCCCGGCAGAGTGTCAGTACAGAGAATTATGTCCCCCGAACTGGGTTTTGGATAGCGGCGAAACCAAGTTGCATTTCAGGGAAAATCCTTCGGGGGTCTTCCATTTCATATCAAGAGGGAATTTATGAGCGAAGAGGCGACGCGAGACGGTGGCTAGGGTCCCAAGTGGATCCTAGGCGCGGGCAGGGGGGTGGCGGCGACTGGTGGGCCCCTGGCCCCCCTCCGGGCCCCGTTCCGGCTTTTGGAGTCTTCTAGTGAATAAAAATTTATCGTAAATTTTCAGCCAATTCCGAGCATTTTTATTTTTTCACCTTTTGACCATCACCAATACTCCATCTGATTCCTTATTTCTTAAGAGCCATGCCACGGCAAATGCACCGCCAAGTGAATGATGCAGAGCGTGGGACAGGTGCATCCCAACCATCACATTCCGGGAAATACCAGGCAAAATGGACTACAGTGACCTCAACTCGAAACAAATTCAGAGACTGCACCTCCGGTGAATTTTTTTCGAAATCTAACCTCTTCCTGTAGAGCCCAACACGAACGCGCTACACCCTTCTATGTAGCGCCTATTGATCAGGCGCTACCCTTCTGCGTACGTGGCGCTGCGGGGCCAGCCGCCTGCCTGCGTGGCGTCTAGCAGGTGGGCCCGAGTCGGGGAGTGTAGCGCCTTGGTACTAGGCGCTACACGCCTGGATCGGTAAGTCGTGAGCTTCCCTCTCTCCCCCGCGCCAAACGACACTTCTCGGTTTTGGAGCAACAACAACACCTCTCCCGGCGGCTCCCCTCCCTCTCCTCTCAAATCCTCTCTCAAATCCTTAAATTAGAAGGTTTATTCGTCGAATCTTGACTGCATCAAGTTCCTAGAGGCAATCTCCTCCATTTTCCCTTGTTTTCACCCATTGGAAATTTGTATTTTTTTTGGGTTCATTCTTGTTTGCATCTTGGAAACCCTAGAAATTCGATTTGACCCCAATGATCCATGGTGTTTGTGGTTCTATTGCCTAGTTGGTGGCTTGTATGGTTGCCTAAATGTTAGGGTTCTTATATGTTAGGGCTAGATATTTGTTAGTGTTAGGGTTTAGGGCTAGATACTTGTTAGGGCTAGAGTTAGATTTTTTTATGTAAATGTTAGTCATTTTGTTTGGGTAGTATGTTAGGTCAAAGATTAGGAGTAGGAATATAAGTTAATTTTGGCATGAGTAGTAATGAATTGTTTTAATTTTCCACATTGTTGTCTTCATTATTTTAGGAGTGTCAAGAATTGTTCATGTTCATCATGTGGACAAGGACGCATTCATGAAAGGTGATTTGGAACCAGATCCGGGTGAGATATCCTTGGTCTTCGAGCGTAGTCCTACCTATGCGGAGGTTTTGGAACAAGTTAGAGTTGAGATGAATTGGATGGAACGAAGTGATGAAGTAGAGTTGGAGGAAAGACATAACGCGGGTCATGGATTGCACCTTCGTTGGAAGTTTTTGCGTATCAACTCCGAGCTACGTTGGGTTTCATACAAGGAGACCGTGGCCGAGTCACTAGACAAGTCTCTTGAGTTATTTGACACTAAAAAGGTTGATGCTCGTATGAACTTGGACTTGAACCATTGTGCCTCCTCATTTCATGGTACGAGTCCAACACTCACGAACCTAGACGTAGTCTTTGAACCTCCTTCGACCCAACATGAAGTGAGGAAAACTTTAAGCCCCATTACAAATAATCAAGATGAGGCGTCGAGGAGAAACAATGAGTATGGGGATGATGAGTATGAGGATAATGAGAATGGAGTCGAACTCCATGACAACAATGTTGGAGATTTGGACGCATATTATGTGCAAGAGACTATGGATCATGACATACCTTATTATCGGTGCTACGCATCGGGGTCGGATGACGAGGGTCCGGATGAAGAAGTTGATGAGGAGGGGTTCACGGCGAAGGAGGCGGAAGCTTTCAAGAAGGTATTGGGACGGGATCACCGGATTCGGTTGTTTTGTGATGTTAGTCTTGCGGATGAAGCCACAGTGGACGGCGGAAAGGGTATAGTGCTCGGAGCTAGACCAACTTCTTACCGGGATATGAATCACGTGGAGAGTGGGATATATCCCGGTTTGAAGTTTCCAACGTTGTTGGAATTTCAGATATGGATCAAGGAGTACTCGATGAATTACCATCGTCCGTTTAGAGTTGTTCACTCGGACAGAATGAAGCGTTACACGGTTGCTTGCTTGCAGGATGGATGTCCATGGATTGTGCGTGCAAAACCATTCAAAAAATGGCCCGAATGGCACATATCTAGTTGTGCGGCAACTCACATGTGCCGAGGCAAGAAGCTTGATGGCTAGAGTGCCGATGGAAAGAAAGTGAATCAGGACCACTGACAACTCACCTATGAGTTCATCGCTTATAGGCTTTCCAACTCCATCTCGTCACTTCCAACGATGAGTATTAAGAGTGTCATGGAACTTGTGGAGAACCTTTTTCACTACAAGGTAAAGTACGGAAAGGCATGGAAGGCGAAGCAAGCCGCATTCAAGATGTTGTACGGTGACTGGGAGGAAGCATACAACCGAATCCCTAGGTTGTTGGGAGCCATGGCCGCCAGTAACTCCGAGATGGTTCATGTGGTTGAGCCTTTTGGGGAAAAAACAAGCACTCTCAATGGAAATACTATACGGGTATTTGGCCGTGCATTTTGGGCATTTGAGCAATGTGTGAGTGCTTTTGAACACTGTAGACCGGTCATCTCCGTTGATGGCACGTTTTTGACCGGTCCATACATGGGCACTCTATTGGTTGCAATAGGAAATGATGCCAATAACCATTTAGTGCCATTGACTTTTGCTTTGGTGGATGCGGAGAACAATGTTAACTGGGCATGGTTCTTTCATCTTTTGAGGACCAAGGTATTATTGCCTCAAAGGAAAATATGTGTCATCTCGGATCGCCATCAGGGAATTCTAAATGCGGTTGATTTTGACATTCCCGGCCATGCTCCTTTGCACCATAGATGGTGCATGAGGCATTTATGTTCAAACTTCTATAGGACATGTGGTAGAAAGGAGTTGACAGATGATTTTTCAAGATTGTTGTATGGCTTTCTCCGAAAAGCGGTTTGCAAATTTGTACAATAAACTGCAGGCTAATAGATCCCTCAACGCCGGTGGGCAAGAGTGGCTGAATAGACACATTCACCTTACGAAGAAGTGGGCAAGAGCTTTTGATGAAGATGGCCGTAGGTACGATCAAATGACAAGAAACATGGGATAATTCTTCAACAAGGTTCTGAAGGGTGTGCGTGCTTTGCCCGTGACCGCAATAGTTGAGTGCACATTCACCAAGTTAAATGAGTATTTTCTAAATTACTCGGAGGAAACAGATAAGCAGATTGTGGGAGACAACAAGCACAAATACAAGTATGAGTTTGCTCCAAAGGTTGATAGTTTCATGCAATTTGAATCAAGGAAGGCAGACTCCCAAATAGCAACAATTTATGATAACGAAGAGTTGATTTACCAACTTAACGAGCCCGGAGGAACCACGGCCGATGGTGTCCAACATGGAGGTTGGGCGTTCAATGTCTCTCTCAAGAATTCTGACTGCACATGCAAAAGGCCACGGTTGCTTCATCTCGCTTTCTCTCACTTGCTAACGGCGGCTCGTGCTTGAAATGTGGATATTAATCACCCACTCAAGGTGAGACATTCCGAATTCTCCATTGTGACGACCAAGAAAACATGGGATCCTAGATTTCATCCATACCTTGACCGATCACAATGGCCTATGATGGAATTCAACTATGGCCGGATCCGATATGGAAGGTGATCAAACGGGGAAGACGGAAGACAAAGCGTTTTAGGGGTGACATGGACGGTTGGGGCCGTGGTGGTAGAGAATGCCGCAACGACCAATTCCAAGAGCCTCGCGAGAGAACACGTTGTGGGAAGTGCAATGTTGTGGGGCACAACTCAAGAACATGCACCCAAGGAAAAAGAGCAAAGGGAAATGAAACAAGCACAAGCCAACATGTTGGTAGCCAGCCAAGAAACATCCAACATGGTACTCCTAGCCAACCTAGTGGTCCTAGCCAACAAGCTTCTACTAGCCAACAAGCTTCAACACAACAAAGAGTGAGCCAACAAGCTTCTAGTAGCCAACAGGATCCAACGCAACATAGAGTGAGGCAACAAGCTCCTAGACAACAAAGAGGGAGGCAACTTGGCCTTCCGAGAGGCCATGGTGCATTTATAGGACGTGGTGGCTATGGAGGACATGGCGGTGGTAGAAGAAAGAGTATAATAAGATACCTACATGGACCATATCCGTATGTACATTATTTTTTGTTTTGCATTACTATTGTTTCTACTTTTGCCTTCTTACTATTGTTTCTACCTTTTCCTTCTCACTAACTTATATCTTTTGTAGGTATGGCGGCGTCTCAACCCAACAAGGCACCAATCAAATGGGTGGATGACTCGGACGATGAAGCCGAGAAGACGGACTTTTTGGAGGTGGGTTTGAGGAGGGTGAAAGAGCAAGATGCTAAGGAACGTGCGAGGAAGAAAAATGAAGATTTTGAAGAGAGGATGGAGAGCAGATTCCAATGAGGTTGTATTGGGACCGTGAAAGTTCATTACATATCCGGGAAAGTCTTCTACTTTCGTGCACAACCCCAGGAATCTGGTCCCTCCTCACCGGTGCCGGCTGCTCTTCTTGAACATAGTCCGCATCGTCATCATCGCCATCCTCGATAAGACTCGTCCTCCTAACCGTAGCTGACCTCCATGGCCTTTCCTCCTCAACACGTTGCTCCTTTCCTTTGTTGACCCAGTAATTTGGTGTGTACCGGTGAATTCCGGTCTTCTTTCTTAGCATGTAAGCAGAACGTTGCTTAGCCTGCCGCAATGTCATGTCATCCGGAATTCTGGCCTTCGAAACAAGTAGAAGTATATTGTTAAAGTTAAGAAAAACATACATGCACACAATATACGGAAAAAAGTGTTCGTGGTTAAGTTCATACCCCTTCAGCAAGGGTTGTCTCGTCCTCAAGCTCATGGTCCGTATTATCCACGGGGTCAGAAGGAGACTTGGACTTTGATTGCGACGGTGAGTTGTACTCGGGGTCACGGCAACCAATTAGGTTGGCAAGCCGGCGTAAGCGTTGGCCGAAGTGCTGAATGGTTGTGAGGGGTATGTCAAACAAAGCATTGGAAAATAAGCATTTAGGCTATCTCGTGCTAGTAAAGTCTTTTTTTTTTACCTTAACAAAGCCTCGAAATATACTTTTGTCTTTTTCTCCACCCGGCGTGGTCTCCAACAATTCTTCGCTTTCACTAGCTTATGTCTTTATCTCCGTGCGCTAAAGGTAAAAATAAAAACACATTAGAAAAATATAATTGATAAAGGTGGAAAGAGAACGAGTAAGTTAAAATTACCACAAAGTTTAGCATATTAGAAAAATCTGTTTGGTGGCCGTCCCTAACAATCTTGTTGTATTGAATTTGAGCAAGTTCGTCAAAAAGTATGGGCTCTTCCAATATCTCCTCCAGGAAAGCCGGTGGGCATATCTCGACACGAGTATTCTGAAGAAACCAGCGAATGTAGTTGTTGAAAGCAATTGGGCAATGCTCCTTCAACATGCTCCTACCCCGTCCAGTCTTGTTAGCTTCCTCCACACATAGCTCGAATTCGGTTATATATTTCTTATGGTGTCTCCCCCAATTTGTCACCTTCCTCTGTTTTCTCCGGTCCAACCTGCATGTTAAGATACCAACACGGGAGTCATATCAACAAACAGTAACAAAAAAAAAGAGTTGCGAACGCAACATATGTCATTTAATCTTACTCATGAAGCAGCTTGTCCGTGTCCTTCCACTCTGGCGGGTGAGCCTGAAACAACCCAAACTGCCTCATCACGCGGTGTGGCAAGTGAAACTCAATCGCCCAATTGCATATCAACGGGCACCGCATAAGCCATAAAGCTTGTTCCGCCGTGCACATTGGGTTCAAAGCGTAAGCACGCAAGACACCTAAGCTGTTCCCCCTTCCATAAGGCTCCCAATCCACCTGCAACATCGCACGTCGACATCAATTAGAAAGAAGATAAAAAAATGTGATCCAGTAATTTGAGGATAAATACTTACTTGCTCGGGTGTAAGCGCATCCAACTCGTTCATGTACAACCTATACATGTTTTCTGTATCGCTGTGAGCCTCTGATACAATGTCGTACTTGTAAGCCCAAGTTGCGCGGCGTAGAGGATGGTTCCCATATGCTTCCCAATCAACATAATTTACTTTTCTCGGACGTCTAACTGGTATACGATCCCAGCTCCACACGGAGAGTAGAAGCATAGAACCACCAACTCCGCATTGGGCCGTAGTCCTACGACAAACATCGTCCACCTGCACATAATGGCAAACACAGTCAATACATGTTCAAAATGGATATCAACAAACACATTATAATTTACCAATTTATTACCTGCCGATACAAGTAGGCAAGTGCAACACTCCCACAGCTCCATCCATAGTCAAAGACGGTCAACGCCTTAATCCAGATCCATGGAGCGTTCCTCTCATTGCCGTGAGCAAAGAGATACCTACTAATAACATACCACATGTACACGCGAGCGTACGTCTTCACCAAGTCCTCACCAACTCCTTCAGGGCAGTGTTTGTACTGTTGTACTATCCATGAGTAAGGAGCGCCGGCTGAGACTCTCGCTTTACTCGGGTCAGCAGGCTCCGGTGGAACATCACCAATAAGATCAAACATCTGCTGACGGCACCCTTAAGAATCGATGTCCATAGCTACAGGCTTCCCCTCAATAGGAAGAGCAAGGATCATGGAAACATCTTGAAGTGCGACAGTCATCTCGCCGGTACGGAGGTGGAAACTGTGTGTCTCTGGCCTCCATCGGTCGATGAGCGGCAAGTGCACCCGCGTTGAAGTTTGGGGTCGACCGGCTAACAAGTTGGATGAAAGGGAGGAGCCCGTCCATCTCGATGTACGGAGTGTACCGCTCATCATACGACATCTCTTTGGGGCCGGAGACCCCATGATACTGAATCTTCAAAGGGCTAAGTTGCTGCAAACATACAAGTTAAATAGTTAGAACATATCCAACACATTTGCTAGAGCACGACATTTAAAACATTAAAGTGCACACATAATCATCTTACCATCCTCTTCTCCGATATCATATTGGACCGGTGTTTAACATCGTAGAAATCATCAAGTAACTACACCATCCTACACATTTTAAATCATTGTGAGTATCCACACTTTAATTGCACACAGAATTTCCACACATTTTTATAGCAACAACCAAAAAAATCTAACATACAAATTTGGTTTCTAAACTAAAATAACCTATTAAATTGTTATCAATGGAAACTATAGCTACCCTAATGTTAAAGATAATTCAAACAAGTCATTATTCCATACCAAAATCAAATCCAACTAAAAACTAGGGTTCACCCGAAAATGCTATATGGAGGCCAAATCTGAGCAATTTTATGGATGACAAGAGGGGATCGGGGGGGGGGGGGGGTACCTGGGCAAATTACCTACGAAGCAAATCCCTCCACTTTTCCTTCAGATGGGGATGGATTTGAGCAAGATTTAGAGAGGGGGAGGAGGAAACGCCATGGGGCTGTGTTCTGTTTTTTCTCCTGGTTCGCTACTGAATACAGAGGGGAAGGGAGTGCGGCGCGCGACACTTACGTGTAGCGCCTAGTACCAATGCGCTGCACGCCCCGACTCGGGCCCACCTTCCAGACGCCATGTAGGCAGGCGGCTGGCCCCGCAGCGCAACGTACGTAGAAGTATAGCGCCTGATCAGAAGGCGCTACATAGAAGCGTGTAGCGCCTTCGTGTTGGATGCTACAGGAAGAGGTCAGATTTCGAAAAAAGTTTACCGGAGGTGCAGTCTGTGAATTTGTTTCGAGTTGAAGTCACTGTAGTCCATTTTGCCGAATTACCACCCCTTAAGCCGGCGACGCCGGAGGGATATGGCGAGGTGATAGCTCTGGATGTAGATATAGATTTAGGTTCCTTCGTTTTCTTCACTTGCTTTCTGTTGTTAGCTTGTTGCTGTTTTAGAGTGCGCCGGTGCTCGCGGGCCGCATCTGGCGTTCGATGGCTTCCCTCTTCCTCGTGGAGCTCCAGTGGATGGAGCCGGAGGCGGAGAAGGGTGGCGCCGTCGACATCTCCGCTAATAAGTCCGTCGTGTTCTCGTTTAGCTCTGCGTATGGCGGCCTGGTGTTTGGACTCATCTTCTTTCATCAACCGTCATGGAGACGGTACGGAGGAGATGAGGGGAGGTGCTGGGTTTCGTTGTATGCACAACGGTTCTCAAGCTGCGACCTTCTGGAGTTCACCAGTGGAGGCCGAGCGACGGCGGAGGCCGTCTTGCCTCTACCTCTCATGGCCGATGGGCGGCCCTCCAAGGCCACGTTCCAGTGGCCCTTCATCCTCCTGGCTGGATGCCGATATGGAGGCCCTTCAACAACTCGAGGCGGAGGTTCATCAGAGGTGCTATCCCAAGTGGTTCGTCCCCGGCGATGGCATCGCTGCTCTGGTTTTCGAGTTCGTCTTCAACCTCCGGTGGAGTGAGGATCCAAGAACTCGATTGCTTTTTTCGTTTTCCTTTTGGGGTCCTCGGTGTAAAAGTGTGGGTCCTGTTTGCTTTCTTATTTTTTCTGTGGACCCTTATGTAATTTGTACTGCCACCGCTTGGTTATAAGCAGCTTCCGGGTCCTTCGTGGCCCAACCCTTGTTCAAAAAAAAAAAAAAAAAAGCACACGCGCAAATAAAGACGGTGGGTCTGTGAGTAATCTCCAGCCCTGACGGTGAAAATTCTTTGGTGCTATGGCAAGCCAGCGGGCGTTCGCCTCCAATTCCTCGACCAAAATTTTGGCTAGAAAAAGTGGGCGAGTTTTTGGACGGTTGGTGAAAAATGGCTCAAAGTTTCGCACAGCGTCGTCGTTTTGATTCCTAGAACTTTTAGAAGGCGTTTGAAAATTGAACCATATTTTGTCTACGGTCATATTTTATTAATACATACCGTAGAACAACGGTCCTTTGCCTCTAAAAAAAACCATATTTTGTCTAGATTTTTTTTTCCGGAGAAGGACAGTTGAAAGGAGAAGAGATGGAACGGATTCGAATTCTCAAAGAAAGATAGATAGACAGAAAGAAAAAGCGCGTTCGAGTGTGCCGACCAGGCATAATGGAGCATGTGAGGGCAGCATCTTTTAACGTTATCGCACGAGGCACGGCTTCCGGAGCCATGGAACCTGGATGGAGGCACGCAGCGTCTTTATTTCCTTTGGTACAGTGTCCGAGCCTGCTCTTTATTGCCGGCGGGGCCACACCGCCTCACGAGCCGCTGCTGGACAAAACACCCATGCGTCCGTGTCGATGTTTGAGCATCTACCACACCAATGTGTCATCAGGGCATCTCTCCCAACGGCCGTCTCATTTTAGACATTTCGAAAATATATTATTTCAAAACAAAAAGACATTTCGAAAATATTACTCCTGCTGATTATATATCCATTAGAGTACAACCGGTACTAAATCAGCCATAGTCATCGTGCTAGTATCATATATCTCCAAACTGTAAATAAGCAGAAAATGCTGGCCTACAGTGAGTCGACAAGTACAACACACGCCATGTTGGAATTTATATGGGCTGCACCATGTGGCCCAACTAAAACACAATAAATTCTGAAATTGTCATGTCACATTCATGAATAATAAGTGGAGGGAGTGAGACTAAAATTTAGTCTCATACTGCTAGTTTGGAGAGAATGGAACCACCTTATAAGGTGAGCCATTCTAGCTCATGTATGAGTTGGCAAGGCAAGAGTAGAGGTGTGCCACACACACGCTCCTCCTCCGCCGCCCGCCTCGCCTCGTCACGACGCGGTTTGCGGGAATGAGCCGAGCCGAGAGCGTTTATTTTGTCGGTTGTGAAAAACTTAATGAGTCATTAACTTGGTAATTAACGGACGCGTTTCCGTTTCCTTTTGGATCGTGGAACCAAACCGACTCGAATGTGGAGTCATGCCGGCTTCGCACCGTTCCAAAGCACTTCGCCGCCAATCAAGTCTTCTCCATCCCTCCATCCGGCGTGCACCGCGAGAAGAGACAGCAGGCCTCCGGAACCCCGCCTCTTGTGATCATGTACGGGAGAGGGGCGATCAGGTTTTTGGGGAGCGCACTCGCGCGACTGCTGACGGCGATTACTTCCCCAACGACGATTTCTTCCCCGACCTCGGCAACCTCTTCATCAACGACATGACCGACAACATGGACAACAACAACGGCGGTGCCGCTGCGGCTGCATCGTATGTATCTATATTCTATCTGTATGAGATATTAATAGAATTCATATGTTTAATTCTTCCAATATGTCTAGTTCTTGCAATAGATTGCATCGGTCTACTATACTAGATTTAGATATTTGCATGATTAATGTATTTGCTACTGTCATAATTCATCTGATACTATTTCGAATTAAATCATGTGCTAAATTGCTAATATATTCAACAATCCAAAAACCTGATTATAGTCAATTTGTTGCACCTGCACCGTCTATTATTACGGCGACAAGGCCAATCCTTTTCAAGGGTGTGGACTATAAGAGGTGGCGCACGAGAGCAGTGCTATGGTTTCAAACCTTGCGCTGCTATGCGGCCACCAAGGGTAAGCCTGAGGGCGATCTCAATCCAACACAGCTGGAGCCTTTTGAGAATATGGACACTATGTTTAAAAGTGCCCTCCTCGGTATCATTGATGATTCCATTGTGGATCCGTATATGTCGTTTGATAATGGTAAGGATATGTGGGCTGCACTCAAGGCCAAATTTGGGGCCTCGGATGCTGGCAGCGAGCTGTATGTCATGGAACAATTCTATGACTACAGGATGACTGATGAGCGCTCTGTTGTTCAACAGGCTCATGAGACACAATCACTCGCTAAAAACTTGAGCACTTTAAGCGTATGCTGCCGGACAAATTTATGGCCAGAGGCATTATTGCCAAGCTTCCATATTCATGGAGCACCTTTGCTACTTCTCTGAAACACAAGAGACAAGAGTTTTCCGTTTCGGACCTCATCGGATATCTTGATGTGGAAGAGAAGACGAGAGCAAAGGTTACACGTGCTCGGGTTGCTGAGGTAGGTTCTGTGTTTCCCACGTGGTACAGAAGAAACACTACCCGCCAAACAAGTCTAAATATAACAAGAAGAAATCCGAGGGTAAAGGCAAACCCGATGACAAGATTAAACCGTCGCACTCTACCAACTTCAAGAAGAGGAAGGGGTCATGTCACGTTTGCGGTGGACTGACTCATTGGGCTCCAAGATGCCCTAAACGCTATGAGTTGCAGCAGCGGGAGAACATCGGCAAGACCGCTAATGTTGGCATGGCTGACACTGAGATGAAGGATTCTGGGTACGGTATAGTTCCCACTATTCTTTCAGCTTGACATTCACCTGAATGGTTAATTGACACATGTGCTAATGTACATGTTTGTGCTGATGCTTCCATGTTCTCTTCTTATCAGATCACATGGACTTCCCCCGTGCTGATGGGGAACGGGTCACATGCTACTGTTCGTGGTGTTGGTATGGTCGTTCTGAAGTTTACTTCGGGAAAGATCGTGCGACTGAAGAACGTTCATCATGTGCCCTCCATCAATAAAAATCTCATCAACGGTTCACGTTTATGTCGAGATGGTTTTAAGTTTTTTTTCGAGTCCAATAAAGTTGTAATTTCCATGTACGGACAGTTTATTGGTAAATGCTATGAGTGCGGAGGCTTGTTCCACTTATCCTTGTCAGATATATGCATCAAAGTTATTAATAATGTTTGCCACGATAATGATTGTGATGTCTGGCATTCACGACTTTGTCATATTAATTTTGGTTGCATGACGCGATTAGAAAATATGAGTTTAATTCCGAAATTCAGTACTATTAGAGGTTCCAAATGTCAAGTGTGTGTTCAAGCTAAGCAACCTCGCAAATCTCATAAAACTGCGGAAGCAAGAGACTTGGCACCACTAGAACTTGTACATTCTGATCTCTGTGAGATGAATGGCGTGTTGACAAAAGGTGGAAAGAAATATTTCATGACACTTACAAATGACTCCACTAGATATTGTTGTGTGTATCTTCTGAAATCAAAAGATGAAGCTTTAACTTATCTCAAGAACTATAAGGTCGAAGCTGAGAACCAACTTGATCGTAAAATTAAACGGCTTAGGTCTGATCGTGGTGGAGAGTATTTTTCCAAGGAGTTTAATTCTTTTTGTGCTAAACACAATATTATTCATGAGAGGACGCCTCCCTACTGACCTCAGTCAAATGGAGTGGCTGAAAGAAAGAACCAAACGTTGTCTGATTTGGTTAACGCCATGTTAGATACTTCCGGTCTCTCCAAGGCACGGTGGGGGGAGGTGCTAATGACTGCGTGTCATGTCCTAAACCGAGTTCCCACAAAAAATAAAACCATTACTCCATTTGAGGAATGGGAACGGAAAAGGTTGAAACTCTCCTACCTACGTACTTGGGGTTGTTTGGCGAAAGTCAATATACCAATTCCCAAGAAGCGCAAGCTTGGACCAAAAACCGTAGATTGTGTTCTTCTAGGTTATGCTTTTAATAGCATTGGTTATAGATTCTTGATAGTAGGTATCCTACATGCATGGTGGTACAATTATGGAGTCGAATGATGTGACTTTCTTTGAGAACATATTTCCTATGAAGGATATGCCTAGCTCATCAAATCAGGAGAAACCTGTTTCATCTAGTCAGGAATTAGCTGAGATTCGTGAACCCACCATTCCGATAGAACACGTTTAGAATCCCGAGGAGGATGACAATGAAGTTCCTGTAAGGAGCAAGAGACAGAGGACTGCAAAGTCCTTTGGTAATGATTTCATTGTGTACCTCGTGGATGACACACCCAGAAATATTTCAGAAGCTTATGCGTCTCTTGATGTTGACTACAGGAAGGAGGCTGTCCGTTGCGAGATGGATTCCATCTTGGCTAACGGAACCTGGGAAATCACTGATCGTCCCTATGGGTGTAAACCTGTAGGATGTAAGTGGGTGTTCAAGAAAAAGATTAGGCCTGATGGTACAATTGAAAAGTACAAGGCAAGGCTTGTGGCCAAGGATTATACCCAGATAGAAGGTGAATTCTTCTTTGATAATTAATCACCTGTGGCTAGATTGACCACTATTCGTGTGATATTTTCACTGGCTGCCTCGCACGGTCTTCTCGTTCATCAAATGGACGTTAAGACTGCTTTCCTTAATGGAGAGTTCGACGAGGAAATTTGCATGGAGCAGCCAGATGGTTTCGTAGTACCCGGTGAGGAAGGCAACATACGTATCTCTATTCCATCTGTATGAGATATTACTAGAATTCATATGTCTAGTTCTTGCAATAGATTGTATCGGTCTGTCTACTGTACTAGATCTAGATATTTGCATGATTACTGTATTTTCTACTGTCATCATTTATCTGATACTATTTCGAATTAAATCATGTGCTAAATTGCTAATATATTCAACACGCCACGTAAACAGGTGCTTGCCTTACCAAAAATAATCTAAACTCTAACCAAGCAGGAAATGTTGGCTTGTGCACTACGAGGACACGGTCGTGTCCCTGTGCCAGTATATCGAGCACAAGGAAAAATTAATTTTTGTTGTGTCACTAGTAGAAACAGGGCCTTTGGTTTGGAACATTAGTCTCGGTTGCATTACCAACCGGGACTAGTGCTCCGGTTCCGTCGCCCTCATTTGCGAGAAAATGCATGGACAAACTAGTCCCGCACCTCTAGTCCCGGGTCATAACATGACCTGGGACTAGAGGGTTTTCCTCCGGTTCTGACTGCGGCGAGGACTTGTAGTCCCGGTCCGTGTTACGACCCGGGACTAGAAGTACTCTGTTTCTATATAACCGGCCCTGCCCCTTCCCTCCCTCCTCTGTTTTTCCATTTTTGAAGTGAGAGGTGTGTGCTACTTTGCTTTCATTTTATATGCGCTAGAAGTGTTTGATGAAATTCCCAAGCTAGCTAGCTTATTTGATCTCCTCTTTTTCACCATCGATCTCGATTTTATCCCTATTTTATCCACGGTTGGTGGTGTCGCCTCTTCTATTGGAGTGTTCCAAGAGGTTTGCACATAAACCTAAGTACTTGACATCGTGATTGCGTTTAATAAACTTATACAATAACGCAGATGCCACGACAATGGATGTACTGTTCCGATCGACGCTCTGGAGAGTTCATTAATGGCGTGAAAGATTTCCTCCGTGTGGCTAATGCGAACAAGCAGAATGGTTTTGTATTATGTCCATGTAGTGCTTGTAAGAATCAGAATGATTACTCTGACTCAAAGATCCTTCACATCCACCTGTTTCAGTTCAGTTTCTTGCCCAACTATAATTGTTGGACCAAACATGGTGAGAGAGGAGTTATAATGGAAGAGAATGAAGAACAAGAGGATTATGATAATTACCCCGTGATACTTTCACGGGGGAAGCTGAAGTGGAAGGTGAAGAACAGGCACATGATGAGCCTGTTGATAATTTTGGTCGGACCACTGCTGATGCACGAAGAGACTGTGATACTGAAAAGGAGAGGGAGAAGTTGGATCACATGTTAGATGATCACAAAAATTTGTTGTACCAAACTTGTGAAAATGGTCTGAAAAAGCTGGGTAGCACACTGGAAGTGTTGCAATGGAAGGCAAAGTCCAATTTATCTGATAAGAGTTTTGAAAAGTTGATGAAAATAATGAAAAATATGCTGCCAAAGGACAATGAATTGCCCTCCAGTACGTATGAAGCAAAAAAGGTTGTCTGCCCTCTAGGTTTAGAGGCGCAGAAGATACATGCATTCATCAATGACTGCATCCTCTACCGCTGTCCGGAGTACGAGAATTTGAATGCATGCCCAGTATGCAATGCATTGCGGTATAAGATCAGACGAGATGACCCTGGTGATGTTGAGGCGATCCCCATCGGAAGAGGGTTCCTGCCAACGTGATGTGATATGCTCCTATAATACCACAGTTGAAACGTTTTGTCGGAAACAAAGATCATGCCAAGTTGTTGCGATGACACAAAGAGGAACTTAAGTCAGACGGGATGTTGAGACACCCCGGTGATGATTCGTGGTGGAGAAATATCGACAGGGAGTTCAACGATTTTGCTGGTGACGCAAGAAATTTAAGATTTGGTCTAAGTACAAATTGCATGAATCCTTTTGGTGAGCAGAGCTCCAGCCATAGCACCTGGCCCGTGACTCTATGCATTTATAACCTTCCTCCTTGGTTCTGCATGAAGCGGAAGTTTATTATGATGCCAGTGCTCATCCCCGGGCCGAAGCAACCCGACAACGACATTGATGTGTACCTGAAATGATTAGTTCATGAAATTTTACAGTTTTGGGCCGAACCTGATGTATGTGTCTGGTGCGAGCACAAACAAGAGCAGTTTGACCTATGAGCGTTGTTGTTCGTAACGATCAACGATTGGCCTGCTCTTAGTAACATTACAAGACAGTCAAACAAGCGATACAATGCATGCACACATTGTTTAGATGAGATTGAAATTATATATTTGACCAACAGGAATGTGTACATGGGACATCGTAGATCTCTTCCAAAACAACATCCCGTAAGAAAGAAAAGCAAGCATTTCAACGGACAGACAGATCACCGCCCAAGCCTCCAGAACGTACTCGTGCTGATGTATTAGATATGGTTAAGGATATAAAAGTAATATTTGGAAAGGGGGTTGGCGGACAATCTATTCCAAAGGACGATGATGGACACGTACCCATGTGGAAGAAGAAATCTATATTTTGGGATCTACCATATTTGGAATTCCTAGAGGTCCGCTGTACAATCGACGTGATGCATGTGACGAAGAATATTTGTGTGAACCTGCTAGGCTTCTTGGGCGTGAATGGGAAGAAAAAGGATACACCGGAAGCACGGGAGGACCAACAACATATGAAAGACCCAGAAGGACTGCATCGACAACGGTTTCGAGGTCATGCCAGCTACGTTCTTACCGAAGCAGAGAAGGAAATCATTTTTGAATGCTTGAGCAGTATCAAGGTCCCGTGTGGTTTCTCGTCGAATATAAAGGCAATAATAAATATGGCATTGAAAAAGTTCCAAAACCTAAAGTCTTATGACTGCCACGTGATTATGACGCAGTTGCTTCCGGTTGCATTGAGGGGGCTTCTACCGGATAATGTTTGATTACCAATTGTGAAACTATGTGCATTACTCAATGCAACATCTCAGAAGGAAATCAATCCAGAAGATCTGCCGCGGTTACAGAATGATGTGGTCTAGTGTCTTGTCAGTTTTGAGTTGGTGTTCCCACCATCATTCTTCAATATTATGACGCACCTCCTGGTTCACCTAGTGGAAGAGATTTTCGTTCTTGGTAATGTATTTCTACACAATATGTTCCCCTTTTAGAGGTTCATGGGAGTGTTTAAGAAATATGTTCGTAACCGTGCTAGGCCAGAAGGAAGCATCGCCAAGGGCTATGGAACAGAGGAGGTCACTGAGTTTTGTGTTGACTTTGTTCCTGAACTTAAACCGATTGGTCTTCCTCAATTGCGGTACAATTAATGGTAGACTTAGTGAAAAAGGCACGCTTGGAAAGAAATAAAAAATATGTATGGATGGGTATTCTTTCACTCAAGCACACTACACAGTTCTTCAAAATTCCATCTTGGTGGCTCCGTACATTGAAGAACACAAGAATATTATACGCTCCCAAAACTTCGGCCAGACTAACACCTTTGTTTCACGGCTCCACATGGCGATTTTTGGCAATTGGTTGCAATCACATCTAATGAATGACAAAGATGTTGAAGATGATCTGTACTCCTTGGCCAGGTCACCATCTTCGACTATAATGAGTTTCGAAGGGTATGAAATAAATGGGAATACATTTTACACGATAGCCCAAGATAAAAAGAGCACCAACCAAAATAGTGTTGTCCGCTTGGATGCAACAAACATAAATGAGGTAAAGGACGCATATTATGATTACATACATGAGATATGGGAACTTGACTATGGACCTTCTTTTAAAGTCCCGTTGTTTCGGTGCCAATGGGTCAAGATGACAGGAGGCGGGGTAAAGGTAGACAAGCTGTACGTGATGACAATAGTGGATCTGAAGAATCTTAGGTACAGATAAGAACCATTTTTCCTAGCCAGAGACGTTGCTCATGTTTTCTATGTGAAGGACATGGATACCATACCACGAAAAAGAAAAGAATACAAATACATCAAGCGACGACCCAAAACGTCACATAGTTCTTTCAGGTAAAAGAAACATCATGGGGGTGGAGGACAAAACAGACATGTCAGAAGATTATAACCAGTTCAGTGAAATTCTCCCCTTCAATGTGAAGACTGACCCAAGCATCCTGTTAAATGATAAAGATGCTCCATGGTCACGGCCGAGGCGATCATAAGCGGAGGTAGAAAGAAACCGAATGATGTATTAAACCCTTTTCAAACCTTTTATGCCATAGGTAGAACAAAACAATCGGTATCGCCAGCATACAGCCCGACCGTGGCTCCTGAGTGCATATATGCATATCAAATGCACGGTCGGACGTATGCTGGCGAATACGGATGATTTGTATTGGGTCGATGAACTGAATGATGTATTAAACCTTTTGACAAACCTTTAATGGCGGATGTAGAACAAAACAATCGGTGTCGCCAGCATACAACCCCACCGTGGCTCCTAAGTGCATATATGCATATCAAATGCACGGTAGGACGTATGCTGGCAAATCCGGATGATTTGTATTCGGTCGATGAACTGATCGAGTGAATGATGTATGAAGGGAATCCGAGAGGTGGGCTATATATAGGGTCCTATGGCTCACCAATTGTTGTGTTAGGGTTTCGATCCAACGGTTAAGACGCACGCAAAATAAACACTCCTGATCCAATGGCTCACAAGCGCTCGAAAGAAACACATTGTACCCCTGATCGAACGGCTCATAACAGCTCAAAAGAAACACATCCCTGATCTAACGACTCACAAGTGCTTGAAAGAACACATGATCCGTGTGATTCTTTCTGATTGGTCCCAACGAAACCCTAGACATTTAGTCCCGGTTGGTAAAACAGGCCGGGACTAAAGGGAAGATCCGTGTCCCAACAAAACCCTAACCATTTAGTCCCGGTTGGTAAAACAGGCCGGGACTAAAGGGTCTGTTTCTTCTTACTATGTATATGTATGAATTCATCAATGTTCAAGATATCTCTTATCGGGAACTTATCGGTCGACCCCCGATAAGTGGTAATCGGCTGATTTATCTGGATATCGTCCGAAATATCGGAATATCGGCCGCAATATCGGAATATTGGCCGAAATATCGGCCAATTTATCTCATCGGCCAAACACCGGTAAGCGATAAATCGGCCGATATCCTTAACAGAGATGCATTGCCACCATTGGCATAAACACATATAAACTCACCACTCTCTCATGGCTTCTACCGTACCCACTCTAACCTTCCTGCAGGCGGAGGCACTTTCCACGAACCACTATTACCACGAGCTCACGCCGGAGCAGTGGAGGAATCCCAGTTGGAATCCCGACTACCGCCCTACTTGGGACGCCTTCTTTATTAATTGGCGTGAGAGTGCGCTCGCCAGGTACAAGGAGAACGGCCCACCGTCTTCGAACTTCAACGAGGCCGGTCGTCAGCTGTGGTGGGGCGGCGGACAGACTCTTCAGAGCGTCATGAACTACATCAGGGCCGGCGATAAACCCTGCCTGCGCTACCCTCTGGCCCAGTCCTGGCGTCGTGATCCTCCGAGAGATTCCAGAGCACCGTCCGACGATAGTGACGACGACGGCGGCGACTACGACGACTACGAGTCGGAGTACTATAGACCTAGGCAGGAGTATGACTAGCAGATCAGATCCAGGCTTGCCATTATGTACTACCTTGCTTATCTAGATGTATGATAGCTTAATGTTCGCTTGATTTATGATCTTCATTTAGTTTTAGATCCACTCTCGCCATTATGTAGCGCGTCTTGTTTATCTATCTAAATGTACCGGCCCTGTCCCTAATGTTAGCTCTATATCCTGGTTCAGACATTTAAGTTCATACTATTGTCAGATTGAAAATGCACCCTAAACCCTAAAATAACTCAAATGTCCAAATAAGAAAAACATTTTAAAAAATTGGTTATTTAGTCCCGGGCCGTAACACGACCCGGGACTAAAGGTCCTGCGCGCGAACCGTCTTTGCGCGCCCAAATTTCACCTTTAGTCCCGGGTCGTGGCACCGCTCGGGACTAGAGGGGGGGGGGTCCTCTAGTCCCGGGTGGTGCCACGACCCTGGACTAAAGACCCTCTCGTCCCGGGCGGTGCCAAGACTCAGGACTAAAGGGTCTGGGCTATTTAAACCGCGCGGCGTCCGTCCTTCTTCCTCACTACTCATTCACAGGCGATGAGACGAAGACGACGAGACGCAGACCCGACACGGAAGCGCTGCCCCGACGCCGTCCCGTGCCACCGCGCCTCGCCGACCCGTGCCGCCGCGCCTCGCCTCACCGCGCGCCTCCACGCGCGCACGGCCCACCGCCGCGCGACGCCTCCCCGCCGGTTACTCCCCACGCTGCCCCCCCTACTGCCTCTCCGTGTCCGGCACCAAGTTCCTCCCCGTGCCCGACGCCTCGACGATCGACGGTCACCGCGGTGAGAAGTGCATGCATGCACACACGCGTACGTACGTGTAGTGTATCTAGCTAGCTAGTACGTAGTGTTAGTGTTTTAGGTTATTTTAGTTGTTAGGAATTTTAGTTTAGAAACTTAGTTTAGAAACTTAGAAAACTTAGTACTTTACAAATTTAGTTAGTGAATGTTTATAATTAGTAGAATATTTACTTAGTGAATATTTAGTTTAGAAAACTTAGTGAATTTTATAATTATTAGAATTTTTAGTTTAGAAACTTAGTGAATTTTAGTTTAGATACTTAGTTGAGAGACTTAGATGAATTTTATAATCTAGAATTTTAGTTTAGAAATTTACTTAATGAATGCTTATAATTAGTAAATTTTTTACTTAGTGAATATTTACTCAATTACGAATATTTATTTAGTCCATATATCATGCATGTGTTTTTAATTTATTTTCTTGGCGACGATATCTCTGTTGAATCCGACGGGCGATGTTCGGGACTGGCCCCCGCTGGGCTGGCACTGGGAGGTCCTTACTACCGGGACACGCAGCTTGGTGACAAATCCGGGTGACGTGGTTAACCCAGATCTTCTTTGGTGGAGACCGCGTGGGCCACGGTCGGTGCGGAGAGAGCCGACCCCTGAGGAGGTGGTACATCAGCGTATCAGGGAAGAGGACGAGCACGTCCGTCGCTACATGTACTTGCTCGATGGGAGTATAACAACGGTTGGTCTACTATTCGGAGGGTTCCTTACCATATGAGCTATGACCCTGTGAGGGTTCCTTACCTATGGATGCGTAGCGCCCGCGACTCAGCATCTGGAGGCTTAGGACCCGGTCGGAGTTAATTAGTTTGAGAGATGTTTCATGAATATATATAAGTGATATTATTCGATCGTGATGTATTAGGGTTAAATAAAATGAACCCGAGCTATGTAACTCTTGGTGTGTATTGATACTTTTGCATATTTCATCAATGCTGCTTTTATAATTGATATGAGGATCTGGAACATAGTTACTCTTTTTTCTAACTTTATCGTTAAACATTACTCACTTTATCGTTCTCTGCGAGTCATATCTTTGCGTCCCCCCAAACCTTGCTTTGTTCCTCGAATTGTCCAATGCAAACCGTGCCGCGAAAGCGGTGACGGGGCCCTCCTGGCTTGCGGCGGAGTGTCCATCCAGAGGCGAAAGAATTCGCCGATGCCGACTCTGAGCCTAAACTCCCATGTCAAGCACTGGCAGAAATCCTTCTTCTATTGCCGAGACACCTCCCCTCCCGGCGAAAAGAGATTGCCGGGTTTCTCGGAGGGCCTCCTCGATCTCTCCGACACTTTCAACGCCTTTTCTTCTGAATCGGATAGGGAGTCCATCCAGCCCCTCTTAGCCAAACTCGCTGTCCTCTCAGCCCAGGGTCTCCTTGGGCTTAACCTGGTTAAAACTTTGGTGAACTTCCGGATCCAGCATAATGCCATCCGGCCCAAGCTGATGTCCGAGTATTCCGGGCATGTCACGGATTCGCTCCGCTATTCTTTGAGGAACTATCCGGCTGCTGATACCAACAAGATAATCAAGAGCTTCTTGACTGAGAAAGCGGAGGTGATCCGGACCATAGCCGGCTTAGAGCCGTACACTCGAGATAACCCGGCTCCTGCGGTAAGATTCGGCATTTACTCTTCTGCTCTTGTACTTTTACTTGATGCAATCACTAACCTTTTTTACCACACCTATATTTCAGGCAGGTAGCGCCTTCTGGAACATCGAGACTCCCCCTACCTTCGAAAACCCGGAAGAGGAAGAAGAGCCGGCTGAGTCGGAAGAAGGTACCATCCGGGTTCCACCCATTTTACTTTTTGTTAACTTGTTTTCCCACACTTTTTCTTTTTCCGACTGTGTACTATGCTTCTCGGGAATGGAGGATAGGGAGGACAAGGAAGACAAGGAAGACCCGGAGGAGACCGAGAGTGACGAAAGCGAGGCAGACCCGGAACCTGTGGTTGGAGCCAAGAGGAAACCCCGAGGGGTCGTGTTCAAGGTTCCATAATCCTCCATGTCCTCCAAAACATATTCATTTGCTAACATGCGCGAGCTTAATCAACAATTGTCCAACTCACCATTGAAGGATCCCCCTACGGTCAAGCGCAGGGTAACCCGAAACTCCCCGGGTGAGGATCCCCTCAACCCGGGTATCCCTACGTCCCCAGTTCGCCGCACCGGTACTTCCCAATCTCATCCTTCCAATTCACCTCGAAGACATCCTTCTCCCAATCACCCCCTAGCTGGACAACTCCGAGTCTCACTTTCTCAATCTTTATCAGCCTCATCCGGATCTTCCAACGAGCTTCCAGCGGACTTCGTGGTGAATACTGGGTAAGTTGTATTTCTTGCTATCCAATATACTGGCACTTTCGATAACCTTCACTTATTACTACTGACCATTTCTTTTACTTTCCTTAGTGTCCAGGTTACAGTCACTGACCCGGACAACATGGATATGGATAACCGGGAAACTGAGGATCCGGTTGACAACGTGAACGCCGCGACTGGCGGCGCTGAAGAAAAAGAAGACCAAGGAAGAGACCCACTTTCAGACCCGGCCAGGCAGGATGCCGAGTCTCCCATTCCATCAGATGGACCCGGGGATGACGACGTCGAGGTTGTGGGCGCGAGGATGGGTGATCCCAATCCTGACACCCAGGCAACCCGGGTATCACCCCCGAGGCAGGAAAAGACTCCACCTCCCAATAACCCGGCCGCCGGCTCTTCCGGTAAAAAGCCTGATGATATGAGCTTCGCCGAGATGCTTGACGCTCTACATACCCTGAGAGCTGACGAAGAAGGCATTCTAGAAGCCTTGATCACCAAGCACGAGGTAAATTCAACTAGTACTACCCATATATTTGTCTAGTCCCCAAGTTCCGAGTGAACTTATGCATAATTTACTTGGAACTTTCATAGCATATCCGAGTGATATTCCCTTTTTTGTCCGACTAACACTTCCTTATGTTTCCACGCAGGCATACGTAACCCACTCTGAGGAAGTGTTGGCTAAAACCAACAAACTCCTCGAGGTGGAGACGAAGCTGCGTGAAACGGTTGAAGCTGATGCCAAGAAACTGGGGAAGCTGGCGAGAAAGTATAGAAAGAGAGCTCATGCTGCCGAGGACGAACTGACCAAGCTATCTGCTCAGATTGCCGATACTCACCGTGCTTTGATTGGTAATGATTCCCAACTCACTAATCGTAACCCGGATTTTTCATTCTTATAAACACTCGGAATTCCTTACTCGAATCTTTCTCTTTTTCTGCAGGGCCGGATGATGAGATTCCGGATGAGGATGACATAGCGAAGCTGAAGACCATTAAAAGCACCATCCGGCAACTCTGTGCCGGCACCAAATGGGTTCTTCAAGCTTTGAAGTGGCCGGGTACTGGGTGTGGTGGTCTGAGCACACTGCTTGATGCGTGCTCCACCATCCCCGAGTGGATCGAGCACTGGAAACGCTCGTCATGCCGGGTTGGAATGACCCGGGGGATTGCGCTGGTTAAAGCGTACTTTCCCAAGCTTGAGCCGGCAAAGCTCGTTGGCGGGTTTCCAGAGTTCAACACTGATGGCTCCAAGTTTTCAGCCAAGAACTACAAAGCCATCCAAAAAGAGGTTCGTCACTCGGCTAGTCTTATTGCCGACAGTCTGATTGTTCCACCATACGACGCTGAGGATAAGCCAGTTCAGTCGGATCTTCCAAAGCCTTATGACATGCTAGCCCGGTGGAAGGCAGAAGCTGCTCAACTGAGGGAAGAGGCCGCGAAGAAGAAAGCTGAGGCCGACACTGCGCCCACAACCTCTACGCCGGTTGTTCCTCCTCCCGCGCGTGCCGGTACTACTGCTGACCCGGATGCTGCTGCCACAAAGACCGTTGAAGAGCAAGTCAAGGACCAAGACCCGGCTGCCAAGGACAAGGTTGACGACTCGACCCAGGAGGCCGAGTAAACTTTTATCTGCTACCGTTTCAAACACTTCATTCGGCCAATGGGCCTTTAAAACAATTATTCTTTTGATAGTGCGCCTGTGCACTTTTTGATACTATTATCCTGGTTTGTAATACGTTTAAAACCTTAATACCTTTCATGGCCCTTCTGGCCTTTGCGTGAATTTGATATTTCTTAACTTGGAGCTTTTTCGTTCCTGGTTTTCCGACTTTCGCTATGGTTCCTTTTGCGAGACTCGGTTTCCGGGTCTCATGGGTTTTGACAAGTGGACTTTTTCTAAGTCCCCAAGTCCCCAAGACTCGGATTTTTGGGTTTTTGAGCTGAATAGCTAGATAATTTGTTTCTTTTTTCAAATTCCTAAGTCCCCAAGGCCCGAATTTCCGAGTCTGGGGTTTTGGACTTTTCCAAAAGAACAAATAGTTTCTGCTAAGGCCCAAAAACCTAGAGCCATTCACATAGGTTTGAAGCTATGCTTAATATACTTTGAGTTTCCGGCTGTCAACCTTGTACTCTGCATAACTTGTGGTTTAGATGACCCTTTTGACCTTCCTTTACTATAAGCCGGCTTTCGCGTGGATGATCAATGCTGCTATAGCTGTATAAAGACAGGGTCAGGCAAGTCCCATTAGGCATCATGGCTGATTGTAATTATACGCTAGCAAAGCATGCCACTTTTGTGCGAGTCACATCGAGCTTAAGCAAGAAAAGTCAAGAAAATTTGGCTCTATTGTCCGGTTATAAGCTTGCAGCCGTACTTATTACAAGTAACCGGCCCTTATAACCTAATGGCATCGTGGCCGGGTCTTTGAGTTTGCAACTGTGCTATTCAAGCAATCAGCCCCCAAGACCTAGATATATGCAATTTACTAGAAAAACTAACATATTAAGAACAATAAATAATACTTACCTGGAAAAGAAATAGAAAATAACAGAAATAAAAACTTGACAAAAAACACATAGAAAGGAATACTTTGTTCAACCATCTCTTTATTGATATGAGAAAAGTTAAGTCAGCAAGCCGCCTCATTAAAAACCTTCCAGTTTCCTTAGATACCCTGGATAGGAAAAGAGTGCGTCTGAAATCTGCTGCCGGTTACATCGTGTAATTCCACTTGTGAACCTAGTCTATTCTAGGTGTAGTAGGGACGCAGCTGAGCCACGTTCCACGGTCTTTCTCTTTCTTGAATAGATGAAGTTGTATGAGCGGTGTCATTGACAGTAGCCGACTCTTCCCTTGCATCTACCAAGTAGTACGATCCATTGTGCAGATTCCGGCTTATGATAAACGGTCCTTCCCATGGTGGAGATAACTTGTGCTTTGCTTCCTTTGACTGTACCAGGCGCAGAACCAGGTCTCCTTCCTGGAAGACCCGGGTTTTGACCCGGCGGCTATGATATCTCCTCAGGTCCTGCTGGTATATGGCTGATCTTTCCAAAGCTTGTTCCCTGTGTTCTTCTAACATATCCACGGCGTCCTGTCGGGTCTTCTCGTTCTCCACCTCGACGTAAGCCGACATTCGAGGCGAATCATGAATGATATCACTCGGCAATACTGCCTCTGCACCATAAACCATAAAAAACGGTGTCATCTGAGTAGATCTATTAGGTGTGGTGTTGATACCCGAAACCACTGATGGTAACTCGTCAACCCATGCGCCAGCAGCTCTGATGCATGGGACTCGCAGCCGTGGTTTTAACCCACGAAGTAACTCCTGATTTGCCCTTTCCACTTGTCCATTAGCTTGTGGATGGGCTACTGAAGCTATGTCAAGCCGGATTCCATTGTTCCCACAGAATTTTTCCATCTCGCCTAAGGATATGTTGGTTCCATTGTCCGTAATTATGCTGTGAGGATACCCAAACCGATAGATAATCCTTTTCAAGAACTTGACTGCCGTAATAGCTTCACAATTGGTAACTGGCATAACTTCAACCCACTTGGTAAATTTATCAATAGCCACCAAGAGATGTGTCTTTTTGCAAGGTGACATGTGAAAGGGGCCAACCATGTCCATACCCCAAAGGGCAAACGGCCAGGTTAAAGGAATTGTTTGCAACTCCATAGCTGGCACATGGATTTGGTGGGCGTACCTTTGACATCCATCGCACCTTGCCACCAAGCGTTCCGCGTCTGCTAAGGCTGTGAGCCAGAAGAAACCGTGCCTACATGCTTTGGCCACAAGGGATCTTGTGGATGCGTGATGCCCACAGTCGCCTTCGTGGATCTCTTTCAGGATCTGCCGGCCTTCTTCCGGTGCTACACAGCGCAAAAATACTCCTGCAACACTCCTTTTATATAACTCCCCATTGATGATGGAATAGCCTTTTGCTCGCCTCATAATTTGACTTGCTAATACTTCCTGCTGTGGTAACTCGCCCCGTGATAGGTAAGCCAGAAACGGCTCTGTCCACTCAGGAACGGCTCGTACTGTGGCCACGAGCTCCACATCCGGGTCTTTGTTAGCCACCTCTTCCTCAGACTCGGTTTTTACTGATGGCCGCCATAGCTCGTCCAGGAAAACATTGGGTGGAACCGGCTCTCTGCGCGAGCCGAGTCTTGCGAGTGCATCTGCCGCCTCGTTCTTTCTTCTGTCAATATGCTCCACCTCATACCTGGAAAAACACCCGGCAACCCTGTCCACCTCTCTGCGATATGCTTCCATAGTTGCATCCTTCCTATCCCAGATTCCTGAGACCTGCTGTACCACAAGATCCGAGTCTCCATAGCATCATATCCGCCTGATGTTCATCTCCTTGGCTATTCTCAATCCGTGTAATAATGCTTCATACACGGCCACGTTGTTGGAGCAATCAAAGTGGATTTGCAACACGTAGCTCAGCTAATCTCCTTTAGGTGATGTAAGTACTACTCCAGCTCCTGATCCCTCGTATTGCTTGGAACCATCAAAGTGCATTACCCAAGACTCGGAACTTGGTGTCCTTGTGGGCATGCTAGTGTGAGTCCAATCATTAATGAAATCAACTAAATCTTGAGACTTGATTGTTGACCTGGGCTCGTAGTTGATATGATAATCTCCCATCTCGATGGCCCACTTGGCTATTCTGCCTATTGCGTCCGAGTTTCTGATGATATCCGACATTGGTATAGAGCTAACCACTGTTACGGGGTGTTCCTGAAAATAGGGCTTCAATTTCCGACTGGCCATGAAGACTCCGAAAACCAACTTCTGCCAATATGGGTAGCGCTGCTTTGCCTCTGATAGCACCTCGCTGACGTAATAAACCAGCCTTTGAACCGGGTGATCTTTCCCATCCTCTTTGCGCTCAACGACAACCACTGCGCTGACCGCCCGGGGCCCGGCCGCAATGTATAGTAGCATGGGCTCTTTGGGACCCGGGGCTGCCAACACTGGTGCCTCAGATAACTGCTTCTTTAGTGCCTCGAACGCCTCATCCGCCTATTGGTCCCAAAAAAACTTATCAGATTTCCTCAAGAGCCGGTATAGGGGTATTGCCTTCTCTCCGAGTCTGGATATGAACCGGCTCAATGCTGCCATGCACCCTGTGAGCTTCTGGACATGCTTCAGGTTTTCCGGCTTTTTCAGACTCTAGATAGCTTTGATTTTGTCCGGGTTTTCCTCGATTCCTCTCTCGGAAACAATGAATCCGAGTAACTTTCCTGCTGGAACTCCAAACACGCACTTTGTAGGGTTAAGTTTCATCTGATACCTTCTCAAGTTCTTGAATGTTTCCTTTAGATCATCAATGAACGTTTCCGCTTTCCTGGTCTTGATCACCACATCATCCACATAGGCGTGAACATTGCGCCCAATCTGGTCCTCAAAGCACTTCTGTATGCATCTCTGATAAGTTGCGCCAGCATTCTTTAACCCGAAAGTCATGGTTTTGTAACAGAAGGCCCCAAAGGGGGTTATGAACGATGTTTTCTCCCAATCTTCCTTCTTGAGCTTGATCTGATGATACCCGGAATATGCATCCAGGAAACATAATAAGTCACTTCCAGCCACTGCATCTATGATCTGATCAATCCTTGGAAGGGCAAACGGATCCTTTGGGCAATGCTTGTTGAGACTCGTATAATCTATGCACATCCTCCACTCGTTGCTCTTTTTCATCACTAGAACCGGATTTGCCAGCCAATCCGGGTGAAATACCTCCATGATAAAGCCGGATGTCAATAGCCGAGCAATTTCTTCCCCTATAGCCCTTCTTCTTTCCTCATTCATTTTTCTCAGGCCCTGCTTCACGGGCCTAGACTTGGGATCAATGTGCAAGCTATGTTCCGCTAACTCTATAGGGATACCCGGCATATCGCTGGGCGTCCAAGCAGAAACATCTTGATTTGAACGAATGAACTCCACGAGTGCTTTTTCCTGCTCATTGTCCAGGTTAGATCCTATAGCAAATTGCTTGGAGGGATCACCTTCGACAAAAGCCACCATCTTGGTATCCTGTGTTGCCTTGAATTTTGCTCTCTCATCCTCCGTATTTGGCCTTTTTAACGCTGTCCTGTCATCCGGATCTACTTGAGACCGATAGTATTTGAGCTCCTCCTTTCTACAAGCTTGCTCCGCCATTGCCGCGTCTCCTTCGTCACACTCGGCCGCTATATCCCGGCTCCCATGTATGGTGATGGTCTGCTTGGGACCCGGGATTTTTAGCTGTAGGTATACGTAACACGGCCTGGCCATGAACTTGGGGTAAGCCGGCCTTCCAAATAGCGCGTGATAAGGGCTGCGCAAATTTACCACCTCAAACGTGAGCCACTCCACCCGGAAATTATCCTTTAATTCTCCAAAAGCAACCTCCAAGGTAATCTTTCCCTCAGGGCACGCCGAGTGACCCGGCACAATCCCGTGAAAAACTGTTGAACTTTTCTGTAGCTGAGACTCCTTGAGACCCATGCGTAAGAAAGTTTCCCAATATAAGATGTTGATGCTGCTTCCGCCGTCCATTAAGACCTTTTTCAGCTCATAACCATTAACCTGCGGCGCAACCACCAATGCTAAGACTCCCGGATGCTCTATTCTTTCCGGGTGATCCCTTCTGCTCCATGTTACATCTTGATCCGACCATCTCAGGTATCTCGGGACAGCCGAGGAAACCGAGTTTACTGCCTTTTTCAGTATCTTTCTATCCTTGTTGGAAGTTCCCGTGGTGTGAACATGGTACTGGCCCAATTGTTTGGGGTGGCTTGGAAACCTCCAGCTCCTCCCTGATTGTTACCCGGATTACCACCTCCTGGGTTGCCTGCCGGGGGTGGGCCATTGCCCGGGTTACCACCCGGACCCGGCCCTGCTCCCTGGCCTGCACCTCGCATTGCTTTCTGTATTTCCTCATTTTTCCATCTCTGTAGATCCACGCATTGTTCCAGTGAATGATTTGCCGGCCTGCCGTTCCTGCTGTGACGCGGACAGGGCATCCTCAAGGCCTCTATGTGATTGGCCGGTCTTGGCGGCCCTTGGTAATTTCCTCCATTAAAGTTTCCACCGTTGAAATTTCCTTCTGCTCTGGGTCTCGTAAACCCGGATTCTGTATTGGCGACGAACTCGGAACTTCCCTCGTACGAACGCTTATTCTGGTTATTTCCATTGTTTCCTCCATTATTACCCGGCGCAGACCCATTTCCGGTTCTTCCGTTATTGCTCGTATTTGCTTTTGCTTTCTTTTCATCGGCGTCTTCTTCTGTGGTATCCGTAGCTGCGTGCTTGTTGCATGCATCCATTAACTCTCCCATCGTAACCTCTGAAGCATTCCGGCTAGATTTCATGCGAGTTAACTTTTGCACTAAAGGTGTATACTTGCATGCCTTTGCTATAGCTTGTAACGCATCCTTTGGCTGAATATCCGTGGATGAGTGAAGTATCTCCATAACCCGGCGCACCCAGCTGCGCGCCGACTCCTCCTTCTTTTGCACACACCGCTCTAGATCATCGATAGTAAACAACTTCCTGCACGTCCCATGGAAGTGCTTGATAAATGCAACCTTCAGCTCACTCCATGACTTGATAGATCCTTCGGGTAAATTGTTGAACCACAACTTTGCCGCTCCCTCTAACATCATTAAGTACATGAACTTGGCTTGAAGATTTTCAGATGCGTTGCGAATCGACATGGCCATCTCATAGCTGCTCAACTAGGTTTCTGGATCCATAGTCGGCTCGTAGTTCACCACTTTACCCGGTTCCTTGAACTTATCCGGGTAGGGCTCGGCCCTGATGGCGTCCGATAAACACTTAGGCCCGGCTAAAATTGCCGGTGCTGGCCTCACCCGGGAAACGTGCGACCCGACGACGGGTGCGGCGGGGGGTGCAACTGCTACCGGCCCTCGTACCGCAGAACCGGCTGCTGCACGCCTGGCTCGAGAACTGTCCACGATAGCTTGCGCGGCTGATACTGCAGGTGTTGCTGGTCTACGGGGAGGAGGCGGCATTTGCTGCTGCTCTGCCCTCCGTCGTGCTGAGCTTGTCTGAATATTATCGGTGTTTCCGTTATGCCGGCTTATATACGGCGTTCCATGCATTCCGCTCCTATTATCCGGGTAATTGACTTGCTGAGCCACTGCCGTGCGCAATAAATCTATCGCCCGCCGGGTCTCCTCCGCATGGGGTGACTCTCTTACGGGGATTCGATCCAATGCCAACGTCGCTGCATATACGTTATCCATGGGGTTGTTGAAGTGAGCTGGTGGCGTACGAAATCGTGATGGTGGTGGTGGTGGCGCTGTATCGCCAACATCAACCCCTGTCTGCAACGTGGGTAACCCGGCTTGTATGTTTGCCGGCTGTCCCCCACCAGTTGTGGGCTGATGTACAGTCTCCTGATTCACAACCGGAATTGGTTGATCTTGGGGTGTGACGAATAGCGTGGCCGGGTTTAGAACTCCACCCGTTGCCGGTAATCTAGTTTGGTATCTCTGATGCATCCTAGTCGTCTCAACCCGGAGCCGGTTCTCCAATGCTTCCAGCTCACGTTGGCGCGTGGCTACTCCTTGCTTCTCTACTTCCACATCTCTCCTTTGCTGCTCCAATGCACGGCGAGCTACATCTAGATTCCTGGCGCGTGCCGCGGCATTTTCCGGGGTTATCACGGTAGCTAGCACCGTGGGATCCAAGATTAGATTGTTACTGAACAGAGCCGGGTGTTGTGGGTTTGAAGGACCCGCCCCTGGCGTCCTGTTCGCCATGAACCCAAACATATTCGCCTGCAACTCGCTATCCGCCGCTCGGCTAGTGACCGAAGCCGATTCTCCGTCGACCCGGGTGAGAACCGGGTTTCCGTCAACCGGATTTTGCTGCTGAGCCAGTGCTCGCGCCGCTCCAGCCGCGGCCGTAGTCACGTCTTCCTGATTGAGATTGGTGGCAGGGGCCGTGTAGACCGCGACCTGACGCGCGATGCCTGGTGAAGACTCATATTCCTCCTCATCACAGCTATCCTCCTCGTACCGGTCCTCCAGCAAGTGCAGGATAGACTCGGTATCATCTTCTCTAATGACCCGGCCACGCGGGGTCCATTCCGGCTCCTCCGGCTGTTCCCTCTTCGTGGTGGGCTCTTCTATCGGATCCACCGTTCGGACCGATTCTTCTCCATCCGACTGTACGCAGGTTGCTTCTCCTGACACAGAATCATAATCGAAATCATCAGGGATTGAACCGGACGTACGTACCATGCCTATGAAGACGTTTACCCGGCCGATCGTGACGACATATCCGGATTCGAGCAGATCCGACTCTGGCCCCCAGCCAAAATCGTCCACCATCTTCTGTCCTTCGGGGTTGGTGTAGATCTCGCCGATGACAAGGTTCTTCATGTTCTCCCGAGCTTCTCCCGTGATGTAAACACCTTTAGACGTAGGCCCCATGGTGGGCGCCAACTGTCGTGGGATAATCACGGCAGACGTTACCGGGGGTAACTTATCTTGGGGCAATTCGACTCTGGTGTTTGGGAGAGGGTTTTGCTCAGGGGAAATCATGCTGATGAAACGATCTGGTAGCCGGCAATCAAGTCGCCGAGTCTCCGATCTAGGTTTGTTATCTCAACTCTGGTATTACAGGGGATACTCGAATAGCTGGTGAATCTCGTACGTGTCTAATCTAACCCTAGGAGCCGGCTTATATAATATCCGGGCTCCCTGGCTTCCTGTCCAAGGCAGACTCGGAGTCCTACCCGGGTACCGCTTACAAACCCTAAGCTTCCTTATCGAAACCCACAATCCGGGTTGCGAGGCCTACACTCTTGGTCCTTCTAGAAACTCCTTTTCCTTAAACCGGGTCATGCGCAGCTCCCTTTGGGCCGAGTTACACCTTGACGTTAGCCTACCGGGTTATCATCCCTCCATCAGGAGTCATGGTGATCAACAACATGAAGACGAGGACATGAACACTCCGCTAACTTCAGCCGTGCGGGACCCTCATGTTCAAGAGCTTCTTCTCAAGAACACGTCGTCCGACGCCAGACGTAAATCTAAGATCACGCAAGTAGAGATAGACTCTGCAACTCCGTTGTATGACGCAAGTCGCGGGGCGGAGGAGTCACGCTTGAGAGTAGCTCTCGATCTTCTAGAGATGAAGGCAAAACACGGATGGACCGACACAAGCATGGACGATCTTCTGCGATACCTGAAGACGCACTTACCTGAAGGGAACACATGTGCTAGTAGTCTACGGGAGGCCAAGAAAATCGTGTGCCCCCTCGATTTACCGCACACAAAATACCACGCTTGCGTCCGTGACTGCATAATTTATCGTAACGAGCACGCGGACCAGATCAAATGTCCGGTGTGCGGTGCTGATTGTTACAAGAGGGGGACGAAGAAAGCTCCTAGGAAAGTTGTGTGGTACTTTCCACTCATTCCCTGTCTGCAGCGGTACTTCGTGGACCCCAAGGAAGCAAAGCTCATGCACTGGCACGAGGAAAGAAAGAAGGCGGTGCTGAGTGATCCAGAACGTGTTGAAAAACCAGTGCTAACACACCCTTCGGATGCACGTCAGTGGAAAGCATTAGACGCATTCGATGAAGAACTCGGGAACGATCCAAGGAACATCAGGCTTGGTGCGAGCACCGACGGTCTCAATCCGTTTGGCAACCAGAGCAGCAAACATAGCACCTGGCCCGTGTTTGTATGGATGTACAACCTCCCCCCGTGGTTGTGTCTGAAGAGGAAGTACATACACATGAGTATGCTATTTCAAGGGCCGACCCAGCCAGGGAGCGATATCAACCTGTATCTTGAGCTATTGAAGGAGGAGCTAGACACGTTGTGGGAGGAAGGTGTGGAAACATGGGACGCCTTCAAAGAAGAACCTTTTCGTATGAGAGCCACCCTGATCACGATGGTGCAGGACTATCTCGGATACAGATATATTGCGTGTCAGGTGTGCCATGGACACAAGGCTTGTGTCAGGTGCATGGAATTTACGCCGTTTCTACAGCTACACAAGGATCCCAGATCTTCTAAAACCGTATACATGGGGCATCGAATGTGGCTACAACAGAACGACCCGTGGAGAAAGCATGGAGACCTGTTCAACGGTAAAGATGAGCTCGATCTACCTCCACGCAAGAGAAGAGGAGAAGAGATCGATACTCTATTGAAGAATTAGAAAATGTGTCCTCCGCCGGGAAAGGTACATAAGAGGAAGCGAGGAGAGAAGCGAAAGCGATGAGAGAAAAAGTGTCCTCCGCCAGAAGGACCACTCTTGGGGGTATGGAAAAGGAGGTCAGTGTTTTGGGACTTGCGGCACTGGCCAATCCTCGGAGTGCCTCACTACCTTGATGTCATGCATATCACGAAGAATGTGTGTGAGAGCTTGCTTGGCACCCTGTTCAACATGCCAGATAGGACCAAAGACGGGCCAAAATCAAGATACAACCTGATGGTCCTGAATATCAGGAGCGAGCTTCACTTACCGCCTTCTACGTGTAAACAGACGGAGGAGGATGAGGATGAGGTGGAGGAGATGGACGACCGCAAGCGGAAAAGGGCTAAGCAACACCAAACTCACCGCCTGAAATCCTCTTGCTTCACTCTAAGTCCCGACGAGCTCGAGCAAATATTCACATGCCTCCTCGGAGTGAAATTTCCCTTAGGTTACGCGGGTCAGATAAGCAGATACCTAGACGCGGAGAAAAAAATCTTCAGCGGGATGAAGTCTCATGACTGCCACGTGATGATGACGTAGATACTTCCGGTTGCAATCAGAGGGATAATGGAGCCGCACGTCCGTCAAACGCTCACTGGCCTCTGCAACTTTTTCGACGTCATCACTCGGAAGTCGATAAGCGTGAAGAAACTCGGAAGGCTACAGGAAGAGATCGTCACCATCCTATGCAAGCTTGAGATGTAATTCCCACCTGCCTTCTTTGACATTATGGTACATCTCTTGGTCCATATCGTGGACGATATCACCAATCTTGGGCCGGCATTCTTGCACAACATGATGGCGTTAGAAAGAATGAACAGAATCATCAAATCATTCGTTCGTAACAGGGCACACCCGGATGGAAGCATCGTCCAGGGATTTCTCACCGAAGAATGCATCTCTTTCTGCAAGAATTTTCTAGGCGATGAGAAGCCAGCTGTTGGTTTGCCCACAAACAAGCACCTAGATAGGTTCATGGAGGTAGGCCACAACATTGGCAAAAGGGTAATGGACGCGGACTCCTGTGGTCGGAGAGCCGACTTTGATAGGGCCCACCTAGTAGTGTTACAACACATTGACGATGTCGACCCTTGGATAGAAGAGCACAAAACCACAATAAAAAACATGCTCGCAGGCCGATGACGGAAGATGAGATATTTAGAGCACACAACTCCTCTTTCGCGACATGGTTCAAGAAGCAGATTGATGCCGGTCCCCCGCCAATGACTTGTCAGAAAGATAAAATTGTATTGGCCTTGTCATATGGCCCCGCGCCCAATCTGATGACTTATCAAGCATACGACATCAATGGGTACACATTCTGCACGGAGGAAAGAGACAAAAGTAGCGACTATCAAAACTCGTCTATAACGATGGAATCTTACACGGGCGAAGAGATTAGAAGATACTACGGAAAAATAGAGGAAACCTGGGAGCTTGACTACGTTGGGGTAAAGCTACCGATGTTCCATGTCAGATGGGCTACAAACGTCACGAAAGAAGACGAATATTTCACCACTATGTCGATGTCTGAAGCCAACAAACCCAAGTCCAAGAACCCCACCGCGCAAAATGAGCCCTAGGTATTGGCTAAGCACGTGGAGCAATGCTTCTTCATAACCGACCCGACAAAGCCTAGTTGTGTTGTCGTAAGGAGAGGAAAAAGGGCCCTCGTCGGAATGGATGGAGTCGCCGATGAGAAGGACTTCGACGGTTTAGTCGGAGACCCGATGATGGAAGAACCCGGTGAAGACGATGCACCATACACCACAAGAAGAAGCAGGACCACACTACCTAGGGCAGGTCTTCCATTCACAAGAAGAAGTCACGATATGGCGGTCACGTATTCAACATCGACCAAGAAAGGCAAGAGTAAGATTGTGACGAAAGGTTGAGAGCGGGAAATACTCGCGATATGTGTGATATAACATGCTAATAGCGTATATGTACAATGTGTTTTGAGAGAGAAACACTTGCGGTATCTCGCTAAATCACTCTATTTACGCTCGATGCGACACTAAATATTTTTGCATATGTTAAATTTCATATGTATGTAATTTTTAAGTGAAAAACAATGTGGGAGCCCCCTAATAGCATTCTTATATGCTCGATGTGTCCTGGGCCGGGGAGTGGTATGTGTAATTTAGAAAACTTTAGCACAGGCGCATCTGTAAAAATATGCGCCCGGGGTAAACGTTACCACAGAGGCATCTGGGCAAACATGCGCCTGGGGTAGGGGTCAGTGGGCCCCGTGCATAACAACGCTTGGAACGTTTAGCGCAGGCGCATTTTCTGCGTATTCGCCTGGGGTAAGGCTCTGTTGGCCCGCGCATAACAAAACGCTTGAAACTTTAGCGCAGGCGCATTTGCGGCCTGGGGTAAGTTATAGCGCAAGCGCATATCGCGCGTTATGCGTCTGGGGTAAGTTCCCACTGTGCTAACTACCGCGCCTGCACTTCTTCTTTCTCTCTTGCAGAACAGATCGACACAACCACTTCCCTCTCGATCCCTAATTCGCACGCCGCCGTCGTCTCCAATTCGCACGCCGCCGTCGTCGTTGTCGAGCAGCAGGAGGAGAAGCGGGAGCAGCACAGGTCGTCGAGGAGCAGTTCAAGGTCGAGGGCGCCGTGTCGAGGAGCAGCGCAGGTCGTCGAGGAGCAGTTCGAGGGCGCCGTGTCGAGGAGCAGCAAGGTTGTCCACGCCGCCGTACGTCGTCCACGCCCACGCGTCCAGGTCAGCCCCCCTCCCCCCTCTTCCAAGCCCCCCTCCTGCGTGTTCTTCCATGGCCGATTTGAATCGAGGGATCCATGGCCGTGGCTTGAGGGATTAGTGCTCACATCTAGGTTGGACTTATCAGTTTTAAAACTTTCAACACAAATGTGGAGGAAAAATATAAACGTAAATAAATTACTTTTTTTGTTCGTTGTGATTTTCATTTTCTAAAAAAAATCCAGTGGTAGCTTATTGATATTGGATATATAGGCAGGGACTGGAGAAATCTACTATCTTAGGGGACGATGACAGTTAAGCCTAGTAAGTTTATCAAATTTCTTGTTTTTTATAACTTCATCTGGTTGTCTCTTTTGGTCCTCCTGTATACACGGTGTTTAATCTTGAAAGCTTTTGGAATGCCAGATGAAATGTGGTTCACATGTCTAGAATTTTCGTGAAACTTATGTTATGTTTTTCTAATGACTTATGTTATGTGGTGGACATTCCAACACTTGGAGCATACGAAAACCTGTATATGCAGAGGTCTCATCATTGATGTAGAAATCAAGTAGTTCAAGGCTGCTTGTGAAACATATATCATGATAATACAACGGGGTTTAATCTCCATACCTGGAAGTAAACTATATTCATTCAGATTTTTATCTAGCTTATATGGACATCTGGGCGGGAGGGGTACTTGAGTGACAATGTTTTGCCGGAACGTTGATTCATTTCCGTTCCGACAAATTTCTCGCACTCCGGCATGACCATTTATAGCAGAGGTCATGCCGAATTTTTCCGGTGACTAACCTAGTATATATTTTGTCTACTGCTAGCTAGGCATGTCGTCTTCTTCTACGGATCCGGCGTTATTGGACCACTACCTGCTTATGGCCAGAGAGTGGCAAGAGGAAGAGTGAGCCAATGATGGCGGTGACAATCGGACGACTGACCAGCCCCCTGTAACATCCCAAGTATGAAAATCTCCCCCTAGATGTTTGTTTCTTGTTTATTTTTGTTTTGCATCATGTCATCATAACCATTGCTTTTGGTTGCATTTGAATTGATTTGTTTCCATATGTTTTCTATTTTGAATTCCAAACAAAACATTAACATTATTGTCATACTTGTTATGTTACAATGTGTCAAATAAAAACTACCAAACAAACCATAACTTGTTCCACCAAAAAGTGGAATCCAAAACTTTAAATTTTTGGCTTAGGTTCATTTATTCTTTTGATACCAAAAATTGCTTAAAATCATTTAATTTCCAATACATCAACTCAATTAAAATAATTGGAAAACAAAAGTTTATTTTTAAGGTGTTGTTACAAAAATAAATCATTAAAAATTTATTCCAAAATATTTGCTAACCCTAGAACCATTTGTTTCTCTCTTTTCCCAAATCTGAAAAAAAATAAAAGGAAGAAAAGATTTAAAGAGAGGGAGAGGGGGAATAGGGGCATCCAGCCCACTTTGGGGCCAGCCCAAGCTGCCCACTGGCCCGTACCCCCCACCCTTTCCCTAACCTCTCGTACGGAGAGGCATCCATGGTGCTCACGTCGGCAGCAGACGCAGGCAACGGCCGATCCGAGCCCCCTCACCTCTATAAGCTGCCTCGAGCCCCCCTCGTCGCCCTAATCCCTCCTCCTCCTTCTTCCCCTCGAGCGCTGCCACTCTCCCTTCTTCTCTCCCTCCGGTCTCCTTTCTCTGAACCCACCGAGAGCACCACCATCACCGCCCTCTCCGGCTCGCCGCCGGCGCCACGGTGCCCGCCCGGCCACGCTTGGGCCGGGAACGGAAACGGCACGCCGCCGTCTTCCTCGCTGTGGCCTTGGCTTTCCCCGAGGATCGTCGGAGCGCCGCCGCCATCCTCCGATTGCCGCCACCGACGCCCCTCGCTGTGAGATCCTCGTCGCCTCCCTTCCCTCCTCGTTCGCCTCCTCCCCTCTCTACACGCGGCAGCCCGCAGCACCGGCAGCACCAACGAGCACCGCACACCGGCCCGCGAGCAGCCGAGTCGCCGGCGGCCACGATGCCCCGTCGATCTCTGTCCGCACCAACACCTGCAGATCGCAACATTCAGTTAGATTCAGTTAGCCACGCGAAACGCACCTTAACCTCCTTTGCTACCCGTACCTGACAAGAAATCAGCCACAGCCGCACTGGCTACCGCCCCGTGCGCGGAAGCGCGAGGTCCCGGGATCAAATCCCGCGGGAGGCATTTGCCTCCCCAATTTTTTCCCTCTGCGCGCACCCGCGTGGGACCCGCTCGTCAGTGACCTGCAGGGCGACATCACCTCCTAGCCCAACCACCTAAGCGCCATAGTGGCGATGGCCCCACTGTCAGTGCCTGGGGCTGGCCACTGCGCGGTGCACCTAACTTTTTCGGCCCTTATTCTTTAATTTAAGTCCAGTTTTTTATTACAGTTTGGCCCCTAAACTTAAAAAATGAATAACTTCTATTTCATAACTCCAATTAATAAAAATAAAATATGTGCACTGCTCTAAATTAAATTGTCTATCTATCTATAGCATTTGTTTTCTGTTTTGAATTTTCAAAATGCAATTCAAATTTGAATTCAAATAATTCAATTGCAATTTGCAAAAATCCATAACTAATTCATTATTAATCCAAATCATGCAAATAAAATATGTTTTCCATACCATTTTGAACCACCAATTCAAATATAAATTTTGTTTCATGATTTGAATAATTAAAATTGCCTAAATAATTTAAACCTTGTTTAATTCATTTAAAATTGCTAAAATCATAACTTGCTCAAATTAAATTATTTTTGAACATGCAAAATATGTTTTCAACCTAGAAAAGTATAAAATTTTCAAATATGAATTTGAATTTATGTTTTGAACAAATAAAATTCATGCTTGTTTTAAATTCATTTAAAACTTGTTTAATATTGTTTCAATCATAATAAATTCATCCTAACTCCTTTTTCAATATTTGAAACATGTAATCCAACTAAAATTTGGTATTCTTTTCCAATATGAATTTTGTTAATTATTGTGCACAATTTAAATTGGTGAAAACAACAACTATTGGTGTAATCCCTTTAAGGAACCAAAATTCCCTAATTTAATAAATAAATTTCTAAATTGGTAAACCCTATTTTAAATTGGTTCTATTGTTGTTATTTTGTTGTTTTCCTCATCCATGCATCATACTAATTCACCTTCATCTGTTGATTAGTAGGAAAACAAATAATCTAACCCAAAATTCATGGGCTTTTCATATGCAACTCAAAATTGCATATGTGTCCATTTAAATTGTGTTACCATGTCAACTAGTTTATTTTTGATGCATCAATTAAATGGTCATGCATCATCCCATGATTGTGCATTATGCCATGTTATTGATTGTTTGTCCCTCTGCGTTGTTTGTTTGCTTCTTCTCGGATAGACGACGACGTTGAGACCGACGATCCTTACGACACCCCTTCTGAGGATCTAGCTCAGTACCAGGCTGCTGAGTTTGCGGGCAAGTTATCACTCACATGAACCACTGTGTTCCTTTCAACATTGGTTACCGATACTTTCCGTTGTCTATTTCTGCTAGCCATATGTATCGTTGCTTGTTCTCCGAACCTATCACATGAATCCCTTAACCCTGATATTGCCTCACCTCCACTCCTATAACCCCATTGTTTGAGCCCGTGTCTTACTAGCATGCTTAGGGTTGTTTCTGCTCGAGTCTGTTACCCGTTATTTTTCTGTTACTATATTTCTATTATGTTCTATGGGCTCGATGTTTAAACAACAACCTGTTAATGCTCGGGTAATAATAATAATTTGATGTTAAGGCACCGGCAGGAGGCCCGGCGTGGTTTTGAGGCCTGCTAGTGTCGACCCTAATTAGGAAAAGGGTCTTGTCTACTGATCCATGATGAGCGTGCTCACCGCATCCGGGTGGTGGTATGGAACCCCCCTCGACTTTGATCTGACCCGCAGTTTGTCCGAAGAGCCACACTTAGTTCGGGTGTTCCATTTGGCTCATACGCATGAATGGGTCGCTCCCATGGTTACTGATGATGAGGATGACGCACACATATAGGGCGAGGCCTGTATTGCCGGGGTGTCGCGTCCTGCGGGAGTTTTGCACACTTGCGCTGAGTATTCGGCTGCGTGGATGGGACCTTATAGCTCCGTGGCTCCTAGGACAGACTGTAGTGATGGTTCGAGTCGTGTCAAGCCAACCTGAGTTTTAGTTGGTGGCTTGAGTGTGTACGGGTACTGGAGCACACCCTGCAGGGATGCATCTTCTCGAGAAGCCGTGTTGTCCGCGGTTATGTGACGACTTGGTGAAAGTACTGGCTAACAAGTACTCAGACAACTTACACCTAACGATAATAACTTGACTAGTAATAGGCTTATTGACACAATAACCTGAACCATCATTAATCCAACTGTGTGAGTTATCCTCGGATTGCTTCTTTGGATAAGGGGCGAGATCCAGGATGGGTTTGTTTGGTGGTTAGTTGTAGTTGGTTACGATACGCTCTCTTATCTCTTTTCTGTTAGCCGGAGGTTGTAGGGTTTCTGTAGTTGGTTAGTGCAGCCCGCTGCCGCATCTTTTATATCACCCATTCTTCCGTTGAACCCAAAGCATCTGTGCTTGGTGTTGACGGGTTACACTTTGGTGAACTGTGAGTCTTGCTTGCCAGTACGTTTATGTACTGACCCCTTTGGGGCTGTGGTTTCCGCAGACTACGATTCCGAGGATCCCCATGGTGGCTACTACGTGGAGTTCGACGAGGCTGCTGACGAGTAGATAGCGGACCCAGGCAGGATCCGAGACTTCGTGGATGGGCTCCGTCTTTTCGTTTCAGGCTTCTTAAGCCTATTTGGATCTTGTCTGTACTCAGACCTGCTGAATGCTTCCGTTGTGTTATAATGATGATATGTTGGGACATGTGTCCTCTGGATGATTGTATTTGCTATCTCTGCTCTAGTGAGAGCCATTTGCAACTTATTTCCATCTTTTGTGTGTTAGAGATATGTTGTGCTATCATTCTGTTAAACGCCGTTGACGTACCATGTGTGTGTGGTATGAAGTACGTCAATGGTAGTATCCTGATTTCTATGGGATAGTTTACGTCGACGCTGAACAGATAGGGATTGGTTGTCACACATACGTGTGTTGGCCTACTCGTAAGAGGACGCGGGTGCCGGTAAGCCCCGTAATCCAATCTACTACTGTTCAACGGAACGGCGAGTATCTTTTAGAAGTCCGGGTGCGACAAATGGTATCAGAGCCTGTCTGCCTGTAGGACCCCTTTTACTGGTCGCAGTTGAGTCTAGAAACTATTTTGTAGCTATATAGGAAAAATGAAACGTGAGAGTAGGAATTCTTCCATTTTATTTCTTTCCCCACCCACCCTCCCTTTTCTGGTAAGGAAGTGCAACGTTGTTTTCTCTTTCTCATCTAAACTTTCAAGTTAGGTTTTCACGAATCCTGGTTTCTCTAGGATGGTTATATCTACTAGACCATAGGAATGGAGGTGGTTGTGACATGATTTATCATGTTGCCTACTCACGATTGAGAACGGTGGCAAATAAGCCCCGGAAGCAGATCATCTATTCCTTAAGCAGTAGATATTGATCCTTTAGAAGCCCGGATGGGTTTTTCTCCGTAGTACCTCAGGTGTTTGTGGTCTCCTGTTTCCCAGTTGTTGCTTCGATATCGTCCTTTACAAATCTTCTCTTCCGTTGTAACAACTTATCTGTTGATCCGTTGTTAACCTCCATCCTTGTTCTATGCTGTCGACTTACCGTCTGAAGTAATCCTTTTAAGCACTTATATTGGATTTTGTTATCCGGTTACTGTGTTAATCTTGGTATCCTCTTCAGGATGGAAAGTGGTGACGAAGAACACACACTGCCACCTGAGATGGGGAAAGTGTTGTCTCAGATGACACAAGTTATAAAGCAGATGCAGCAGAACCAAGACCTTGGGAGTAATGGCAACACCCGGGTGTCTATTCGGGAGTTCCTTGAGCTCAATCCGCGCACGTTTGATAACTCCTCCGAGCCATTGGATGCTGATGACTGGCTCCGTGAAATAAACCGTACTCTTATGGTAGCTCATGTGGCTGACGAGGACCGTGTTCCTTACGTGACCTACCTTCTCCGTGGACAATCCATGTCTTGGTGGGAGAATTTCCAAGAAATGAGAGGTCCTAGTGTGGCAATCACATGGGAGGATTTCAAGCAAGCCTTCGTGCGCCATCACATTCCCGATGGGCTCATGGAGAAAATGCGTGACGAATTCTATTTTTTCACACAAGGCAGTTTGGACGTTCTGAAATACCAAAGAGAGTTCAATCGTCTGGCTCGCTATGCCGGAGATGAAATCTCCACGGAAGCGAGAAAGATGGCAAAGTTCCGCAGGGGTCTCAACCCGGAACTCAAGTATGCTCTCACCAACGTCAAGGCCAAGAATTTTGAGGACCTCGTCAACATCGCTCTAAATGAAGAGCATGGGCGCAAATTGGTTGAGGAATCTCGTAAGCACTCTCGTGAACAGGCTAATCTCTCAAAAGCTATCATGCCTCCACAAAAACGAAGAGTTTGGGTTCCATATACCACTCCAACACCGTCCATCTGCTTGCCAAGCCCGACAGGATTTCTTGCCCTCCCTCCCACCCCAGTGGTATCTTCAGGAGGTGCTCCATCTCAGCCAAGTCCAACAGATCCTCGTTCTGCTAGTACATGCTTCAAGTGCGGTCTATCAGGACACTACTCCTACAAGTGCCCGCAGAACAAGCTACCATCACTACCTACCTCTAAGGTCAATCATGTGGTGGTACACACTCCTTCGCCTAGGCCCCGCAACAGGAACAAGTCTGTCTTGAGAACTGTGAGGGTGAACCATGTCAAGGTCCAGGGAGCAGAAGAATCTTCGGAGGTTGTAATGGGCATACTTCTTGTGAACTCGTTTCGTGCTAAAGTCTTGTTCGATTCTGGTGCTTCACACTCTTTCATCTCTCAATGCTTTGCAAACAACAGTGGAATCAACTTCGAACAGTTGTCTATCCCTCTCCTAGTGAAATCACCGGGATCTAGCTGGCAAAGCAATAAAGTTAGCCAGAACATCGATATCACAATTGGAAACCTTCCATTCCAGGCATCTCTGATAGCTCTCCACTCTTCAGATATTGATGTCATTCTTGGGATGGATTGGCTGGTAACCAACAAAGCAGTCATTGATTGTCCTGCTAAGTCTGTCAAAATCACACACCCTTCTGGCCAGATAGTCTACTTCCATGCTGAAAATCCAGTTGCTCAACTCTACACTCTCAATGCAAATCCTCTACCATCTATTGAAACTATTCCGGTGGTTTGCGAATTCCCTGACGTCTTTCCAGAAGAATTGCCAGGAATGCCTCCTGACAGAGCAGTTGAGTTCGTGATCGAACTTGAACCAGGCACTGCTCCAATCTCTAAACATCCATACACGATAGCTCCTCCTGAACTGAAGTTGTTGAAGGAGCAAATCGATATGTACATGGAGAAAGGTTACATTCAACCTAGTTCCTCGGCTTGGGGTTTCCCAACTCTGTTCGTTGCAAAGAAGGATCAAACAAAGAGACTCGTGGTTGACTATCGTCCTCTTAACGAGAAAACCATCAAAAACAAGTATCCAATTCCTCGTATCGATGATCTTTTTGATCAACTTGCTGGAGCCTCAATATTTTCAAAGTTGGACTTGAGAATGGGTTACCATCAAATAAAGATCAGAAAGGAAGATATTCCAAAGACAGCTTTCACCACTCGCTACGGTCTATATGAATACACCGTCATGTCCTTTGGTCTCACCAATGCACCGACGACATTCTCTAGACTCATGAATTCTGTCTTCCATGAATACCTAGACAAGTTCGTTGTGGTATATCTTGATGACATTCTTGTCTACTCAAAATCCGAGGAAGAGCATGGAGAACACCTTCGTCTCACTCTCATGAAACTTTGCGAGCATCGTCTCTATGTCAAATTCTCCAAATGTGAGTTCTGGATTCCAGAAGTTGCTTACCTTGGTCATATCATCTCTGCCAAAGGCATAGTCATTGATCCAGAAAAGGTTAAGGCAATTGTTGATTGGAAACCTCCTAAGACGGTGAAGCAAGTCAGAAGTTTTCTTGGCTTGGCTAGCTATTGTCGTCGCTTCGTCCAAAACTTCTCCAAGATTGCCAAACCTCTCACTGATCTCACAAAGAAGGACAAGAAGTTCGTTTGGTCTCCACAATGTGATGAAAGTTTCAATCTCCTGAAGACTAAACTCACTTCTACACCAGTTCTGGTTGGCCCAGATACCACCAAACCTTTCCAGATATTCTGTGATGCTTCTCTCCAAGGTCTAGGTGCAGTTCTTATGCAAGAACGTCAAGTTGTGTCTTATGCTTCACGTCAGTTGAACGCACATGAGCTCAATTATCCCACACATGACCTTGAACTTGCAGCAGTTGTGTTTGCCCTCAAGAAATGGAGGCAATACTTGTTGGGTAATCGCACTGAAATCTTTTCCGATCATAAGAGTCTGAAATACATCTTTACTCAGCCAGATCTAAACCTCAGGCAAAGGAGATGGATTGAAAAGATCAAAGACTTCGATCTTACCATTTCTTACACTCCAGGCAAGGCTAATGTTATGGCCGATGCTCTCAGTCGCAAGTCGTATTGCAATAATCTCATGATCATGGAAAGCCAACCTCCTCTTCATGAAGAATTCCAGAAGCTGAACCTTGGTCTTGTTCCTCAAGGTTATCTTGCGAACTTGACAGCCAGTCCAACTCTCGAGGACAAGATTCGTTCTGAACAACTTCGTGATGCTGAGATCAAGAAGATCGCAAATAACATCAAAGCAGGCAATGTGAAGTATGAGTGCTTCTCAATTGATGACAAGGGAACTGTGTTCTTCGAAGGACGCGTTGCAGTTCCTCAAATTCAGAGTCTCAAAGATGTTATTCTCAAGGAGGCTCATGAAACTCCTCTTTCCATACACCCTGGAAGTACAAAGATGTACCAGGATCTCAAAACACTCTATTGGTGGTCTGGCATGAAACGTGAAATTGCTCAATACGTTTCTGAATGCGACGTTTGTCAACGTGTTAAGGCAGTTCATCAGAAAACAGCCGGTCTTCTCCAGCCTCTGAAAATCCCTGAGTGGAAGTGGGACATGATTGAAATGGACTTCGTCACTGGTTTTCCAAAGTCCAAGAGGGGCAACGATGCAATCTTCGTTGTTATTAATCGTCTCACTAAGGTAGCTCACTTCTTTGCTGTCAAAGAAACAATCCTAGCTAGCCAGTTAGCAGAACTCTACACAACAAGGATTGTTCCTCTTCATGGTGTTCCATTGGAAATAAGCTCAGACCGTGGAAGTATATTCACTTCTCATTTCTGGAAGAGTTTTCAAGAAGCATTGGGCACCAAACTTCTGTTCAGCACAGCTAACCATCCTCAGTCTCAAGGGCAAGTCGAAAGAGTCAATCAGATTCTCGAGGATATGCTCAGAGCATGTGGTCTCTCCTTTGGCATGAAATGGGAGGATTGCCTTCCATATGCTGAATTCTCCTACAACAACAGCTTCCAGGCAAGCCTAGGCATGGCACCGTTTGAAGCTCTCTATGGCCGCAGATGCAGGAGTCCAATCAATTGGTCTGGAGCTGGTGAACGTTCACTCTTAGGCCCTGACATTGTTAAGGAAGCCGAAGATAAGGTTCGCATCATTCGTGACAATCTCAAGATTGCTCAGTCTCGTCAGAAAAGCTACTATGACAGCAAGCACAGGGATATGATCTATGCACCTGGTGACAAAGCATATCTCCGTATAACTCCCCTCAGAGGCACTCATCGTTTTGGTGTGAAAGGAAAGCTTGCACCAAGATACATTGGTCCGTTCAACATTCTCTCAAGGCGTGCGGAAAATGCCTATCGTCTTGAACTTCCAGAAAAACTATCCAAGGTGCACGATGTGTTTCATGTGTCACAGCTCAAGAGGTGTTTCAAAGATCCAGATCGTGCAGTGGATCATGATTCCATTGAACTGCAAGATGATCTCTCTTATGAGGAGCACCCTATTCCAATTCTCGATGAGACCGAGCGTAAGACTCGCAACAAGAGCACCAAGTTCTTGAAAGTGCAATGGTCGCATCATTCCGATAAAGAGGCAACGTGGGAGACCGAAGAGGATCTTCGTAAGAAGTATCCGGACCTTTTCCTTTCTCAGTAGGAATCTCGGGGCGCGATTCCTTCAAGGGGGGGCGTTTTGTAACATCCCAAGTATGAAAATCTCCCCCTAGATGTTTGTTTCTTGTTTATTTTTGTTTTGCATCATGTCATCATAACCATTGCTTTTGGTTGCATTTGAATTGATTTGTTTCCATCTGTTTTCTATTTTGAATTCCAAACAAAACATTAACATTATTGTCATACTTGTTATGTTACAATGTGTCAAATAAAAACTACCAAACAAACCATAACTTGTTCCACCAAAAAGTGGAATCCAAAACTTTAAATTTTTGGCTTAGGTTCATTTATTCTTTTGATACCAAAAATTGCTTAAAATCATTTAATTTCCAAACATCAACTCAATTAAAATAATTGGAAAACAAAAGTTTATTTTTAAGGTGTTGTTACAAAAATAAATCATTAAAAATTTATTCCAAAATATTTGCTAACCCTAGAACCATTTGTTTCTCTCTTTTCCCAAATCTGAAAAAAAAATAAAAGGAAGAAAAGATTTAAAGAGAGGGAGAGGGGGAATAGGGGCATCCAGCCCACTTTGGGGCCAGCCCAAGCTGCCCACTGGCCCGTACCCCCCACTCTTTCCCTAACCTCTCGTACGGAGAGGCATCCATGGTGCCCACGTCGGCAGCAGACGCAGGCAGCGGCCGATCCGAGCCCCTCACCTCTATAAGCTGCCTCCAGCCCCCCTCGTCGCCCTAATCCCTCCTCCTCCTTCTTCCCCTCGAGCGCCGCCACTCTCCCTTCTTCTCTCCCTCCGGTCTCCTTTCTCTGAACCCACCGAGAGCACCACCATCACCGCCCTCTCCGGCTCGCCGCCGACGCCACGGTGCCCGCCAGGCCGCGCTTGGGCCGGGAACGGAAACGGCACGCCGCCCTCTTCCTCGCTGTGGCCTCGGCTTTCCCCGAGGATCGTTGGAGCGCCGCCGCCATCCTCCGATTGCCGCCACCGACGCCCCTCGCTGTGAGATCCTCGTCGCCTCCCTTCCCTCCTCGTTCGCCTCCTCCCCTCTCTACACGCGGCAGCCCGCAGCACCGGCAGCACCAACGAGCACCGCACACCGGCCCGCGAGCAGCCGAGTCGCCGGCGGCCACGATGCCCCGTCGATCTCTGTCCGCACCAACACCTGCAGATCGCAACATTCAGTTAGCCACGCGAAACGCACCTTAACCTCCTTTGCTACCCGTACCTGACAAGAAATCAGCCACAGCCGCACTGGCTACCGCCCCGTGCGCGGAAGCGCGAGGTCCCGGGATCAAATCCCGCGGGAGGCATTTGCCTCCCCAATTTTTTCCCTCTGCGCGCACCCGCGTGGGACCCGCTCGTCAGTGACCTGTAGGGCGACATCACCTCCTAGCCCAACCACCTAAGCGCCATAGTGGCGATGGCCCCACTGTCAGTGCCTGGGGCTGGCCACTGCGCGGTGCACCTAACTTTTTCGGCCCTTTTTCTTTAATTTAAGTCCAGTTTTTTATTACAGTTTGGCCCCTAAACTTAAAAAAATGAATAACTTCTATTTCATAACTCCAATTAATAAAAATAAAATATGTGCACTGCTCTAAATAAAATTTTCTATCTATCTATAGCATTTGTTTTCTGTTTTGAATTTTCAAAATGCAATTCAAATTTGAATTCAAATAATTCAATTGCAATTTGCAAAAATCCATAACTAATTCATTATTAATCCAAATCATGCAAATAAAATATGTTTTCCATACCATTTTGAACCACCAATTCAAATATAAATTTTGTTTCATGATTTGAATAATTAAAATTGCCTAAATAATTTAAACCTTGTTTAATTCATTTAAAATTGCTAAAATCATAACTTGCTCAAATTAAATTATTTTTGAACATGCAAAATATGTTTTCAACCTAGAAAAGTATAAACTTTTCAAATATGAATTTGAATTTATGTTTTGAACAAATAAAATTCAAATAAAATTCATGCTTGTTTTAAATTCATTTAAAACTTGTTTAATATTGTTTCAATCATAATAAATTCATCCTAACTCCTTTTTCAATATTTGAAACATGTAATCCAACTAAAATTTGGTATTCTTTTCAAATATGAATTTTGTAAATTATTGTGCACAATTTAAATTGGTGAAAACAACAACTATTGGTGTAATCCCTTTAAGGAACCAAAATTCCCTAATTTAATAAATAAATTTCTAAATTGGTAAACCCTATTTTAAATTGGTTCTATTGTTGTTATTTTGTTGTTTTCCTCATCCATGCATCATACTAATTCACCTTCATCTGTTGATTAGTTGGAAAACAAATAATCTAACCCAAAATTCATGGGCTTTTCATATGCAACTCAAAATTGCATATGTGTCCATTTAAATTGTGTTACCATGTCAACTAGTTTATTTTTGATGCATCAATTAAATGGTCATGCATCATCCCATGATTGTGCATTATGCCATGTTATTGATTGTTTGTCCCTCTGTGTTGTTTGTTTGCTTCTTCTCGGATAGACGACGACATTGAGACCGACGATCCTTACGACACCCCTTCTGAGGATCTAGCTCAGTACCAGGCTGCTGAGTTTGCAGGCAAGTTATCACTCACATGAACCACTTTGTTCCTTTCAACATTGGTTACCGATACTTTCCGTTGTCTATTTCTGCTAGCCATATGTATCGTTGCTTGTTCTCTGAACCTATCACATGAATCCCTTAACCCTGATATTGCCTCACCTCCACTCCTATAACCCCATTGTTTGAGCCCGTGTCTTACTAGCATGCTTAGGGTTGTTTCTGCTCGAGTCTGTTACCCGTTATTTTTCTGTTACTATATTTCTATTATGTTCTATGGGCTCGATGTTTAAACAACAACCTGTTAATGCTCGGGTAATAATAATAATTTGATGTTAAGGCACCGGCAGGAGGCCCGGCGTGGTTTTGAGGCCTGCTAGTGTCGACCCTAATTAGGAAAAGGGTCTTGTCTACTGATCCATGATGAGCGTGCTCACCGCATCCGGGTGGTGGTATGGAACCCCCCTCGACTTTGATCTGACCCGCAGTTTGTCCGAAGAGCCACACTTAGTTCGGGTGTTCCATTTGGCTCATACGCATGAATGGGTCGCTCCCATGGTTACTGATGATGAGGATGACGCACACATATGGGTGTCGCGTCCTGCGGGAGTTTTGCACACTTGCGCTGAGTATTCGGCTGCGTGGCTGGGACCTTATAGCTCCGTGGCTCCTAGGACAGACTGTAGTGATGGTTCGAGTCGTGTCAAGCCAACCTGAGTTTTAGTTGGTGGCTTGAGTGTGTACGGGTACTGGAGCACACCCTGCAGGGATGAATCTTCTCGAGAAGCCGTGTTGTCCGCGGTTATGTGACGACTTGGTGAAAGTACTGGCTAACAAGTACTCAAACAACTTACACCTAACGATAATAACTTGACTAGTAATAGGCTTATTGACACAATAACCTGAACCATCATTAATCCAACTGTGTGAGTTATCCTCGGATTGCTTCTTTGGATAAGGGGCGAGATCCAGGATGGGTTTGTTCGGTGGTTAGTTGTAGTTGGTTACGATACGCTCTCTTATCTCTTTTCTGTTAGCCGGAGGTTGTAGGGTTTCTGTAGTTGGTTAGTGCAGCCCGCTGCCGCATCTTTTATATCACCCATTCTTCCGTTGAACCCAAAGCATCTGTGCTTGGTGTTGACGGGTTACACTTTGGTGAACTGTGAGTCTTGCTTGCCAGTACGTTTATGTACTGACCCCTTTGGGGCTGTGGTTTCCGCAGACTACGATTCCGAGGATCCCCATGGTGGCTACTACGTGGAGTTCGACGAGGCTGCTGACGAGTAGATAGCGGACCCAGGCAGGATCCGAGACTTCATGAATGGGCTCCGTCTTTTTGTTTCAGGCTTCTTAAGCCTATTTGGATCTTGTCTGTACTCAGACCTGCTGAATGCTTCCGCTGTGTTGTAATGATGATATGTTGGGACATGTGTCCTCTGGATGATTGTATTTGCTATGTCTGCTCTAGTGAGAGCCATTTGCAACTTATTTCCATCTTTTGTGTCTTAGAGATATGTTGTGCTATCATTCTGTTAAACGCCGTTGACGTACCATGTGTGTGTGGTATGAAGTACGTCAATGGTAGTATCCTGATTTCTACGGGATAGTTTACGTCGACGCTGAATAGATAGGGGTTGGTTGTCACACATACGTGTGTTGGCCTACTCGTAAGAGGACGCGCGTGCCGGTAAGCCCCGTAATCCAATCTACTACTGTTCAACGGAACGGCGAGTATCTTTTAGAAGTCCGGGTGCGACACCCCCCGATGGCGAGCCCCACAATGATGACGGGCTCACCGGTGGCGATGCGGAAACCACTGATAGTGGCGCCGGGGGTCCCTCCGAGAGTAGCACGACGGGAAAGAAGCGTCGGCAGCAAGCTCTGAACAAGGTCGGCACCGTTCGAGAGAAATTCACGGAGGTGGATCCTTCCAATGGCACGCCTGTGATGTCTCAGGACCTTGTGAAGCGGTACTTCCTCCAACTAGGCGCGATCCTTCGAGACGTCGTCAATATCAATGAGCTGACTCTCAAGAAGAAGCAAACTCTGCGCGCCCAACTCATCTCGAGGCTGCATGCGCGGTACGAGTTCCCTTCCCCCCGCTACAACAACGAGAATCTGAAGGGCAACCTGGTGAACAAACTCTCACTCACTAGATTCACCAAAGCCCTGAGCAATTACAAGACTATGGTGAGGGCGATAATTAGGGACGAGGAACCATTCGAAGAGATCCATCGCCACTTCCCGCGGATTACGCCCGATGACTTCAAGATTTTCCTAGATAACTAGCCGCTTGATTTCACTAAGAATCAAACAAACTGGGGGAGGGACCTAGCGTCGAAGAACATCCGTCACCACAATCTTGGCTGTCGTGGCTACGACGGGAAGGAGCCAATTTGGGAGAAAGAGGTCCAGGCCTACATTGAAAAAGGGATTGAGAACCCTTACGCCAAGTATGCCCATGACCCGCAGTTCCAGAAATTCATGAGGTCGAGGTATAGAAAAGTAACTCCGACCGGGGAACTTGTCACAGACCCCAAGATAGTGGAGAATGTTATTTTGGTCACGGACAATAGCGTGAAGAATGTTGAGAAACTAGTGGTAAGAAATTTACCATTTCATGCTACTCATCATTACCAAGTCCATGATTTCATTCTAATACGAAACCATTTCTAAACCGTTCATATGTTGCTTCTGCAGCTAGAAGAACAACAGCTTGAATCTTCCTTGTCGCAGACGTCGACGGCCAAAGTCGCTTGGGATAAGCCTTTTATCAGGGGGTACAACAAGGCAAAGAGCCAAGACCCGCTGAAAAGGCCGCACTTAGGCCGTATCACCGGCGGCGGACTAAATAGGAAGCACGCCAACTATGGCTTGGCTGAGCCCAACACTAAGGAGTCGCGGGAGGCGAAGAAGAGCCAGTCGAACGAGGAGGTGGAGTTGCTGAAGAAGAAGGTGGCGGACTTGGAAGAAAACATGGAGAAGCGTATTGAGCAAAAGGTCGGGGAAAAGATGAATGCGCTCATACCCGCCGTGTTTGAAAAACTCGTTGGCTACATCGCCGGGGGCGCACAGGGGCCGATACCTACGATCAAAATAGGTGCCAGAGGTGGACCGTCGACGTTGGTCGTGCCCGGCGCGGCCGCCTCCGGTGGTCCGTCGATGTTGGCCGTGCCTGGCGCGCCCGCCCCCGCCATGCTCGACGCGCCTGCCCTCGATGGACCGTCGGCCGTGTCCGGCGCGGCCGATGGTCCGTCGATGTTATCGTTGTTCGACGAGCCCACCATCACCTGTGGTCCGTCGACATTAGCCGAGCTCGATGCCCTCACGGTAAATTATTGACCGTCTCAAGTTGTAGCCAGTTCAATATAACCCCACTCTCTGACCTATCCATGCATGTTATCGCAGGCTGACGCGACGGGATGCACCTTCCTGCTAAAAGTGGGCAGCGAGTTGAAGGATGGTGCAAAGGGGAGCATCTTGCAGCCACTCCCCCGCAAGTACCACTGCAGAGATATACCGGCCAACGAGCTTCGGGTTCGCGTTGATCTGGTGCTACCGGGATTCCAGGACTTGTATCCTCCTAATTAACCCGTCGATGCCGACAGCGAGCTGAATCTCGGCCAACTCGACAATCAAATCTTGCTATGGCCGAAAGCCCTTATTCCGCTGAACACCACGTCAGGGTCGGCGCCAAGCCAAGGCATGGTTGTCACTACTACACCTGTTGGGCCCGCGGCAAGCCAACAAGACAAGGTTGTCCCTCCACGGGCAACCCAACATGACAAGGTCCTCTCTCCACCTCAGGTGGATCCTCCTCCTCCCGAGCACGAGACATCACATGACGAGCAACATGACGAGCATGAGACCAATGACGACTACATGGATATTGAACTTGCTCCCATTGACGATTTCACTAATCAGTTGGATGGTGAAAAGGTTCCTCCGGAGTTACCCACCAGAAATCTTAAAATCCAGAAGAAGGTAGATGACGAAGAGGGTGGTCCTTCGGAGTTACCCACCAGAAAACCGGATATCCAGAAGAAGCTAACATATTCCCAAGAAACTCCCGAGGAGCAGACGGCCTTTACGGCTCCACAACCTATGGTGGTTACCCTGAATACACTCCGTGCTACGGCCAAGGAGGCGGTAAAACAAAGCGGCACTCCCCTGTGCTTGAGGACGAAGAAGCATCGGAAGAGGCCGGCACCCAACAAGAAGAAAGGTGGTGCCTCCCGAGTCCTGGACCGTTTGCCGCCCGCCGTCCTGTGGAGGAAGGTGCATGAGATAGGTCAACCGATGCTGCCGCCAGAGGTTGTCAATGTCATGGGTGGTGACATGAGGAGCATCCACGACGCAATTTTGCTGAGAGAGACGGAACTTCTACATGAGAAACATCCCTCCTACCCTCTATACGTGGTCAAGGTGCCCCAGTCCATGGGCTTTGTGGATACAAATCCCGTAGAGGTGTTCTTCATCAGATACGAAGACGTATTCAAGGTCTTCCACTTGGGAAAGCTCGACCGAAGCATTGTCCGCCTGATATCGCTCAGCATGGCGCACGATATGGTCATGGAGAATACCCCGCACATCGCGATTATGGACCCCTACTACATGGTTGAGGACTACTTGCAGTCACCTGCGGACCGGGTTGTTATCACGAACTATATAACGGGGTTTTTGATAGATAACAAGGATAAGAACGCCATTCTCATGCCATACTTTCCCCTGTAAGTAATCCTCTCCGCTTCCCGTCATTATATTCTTTCTAGAATCTCCTTAGTATTCCGATGATATTGATGGCGTGTTCGAAATGTTCTGCGCAGAAGAGGAGGATGCACACTCATCGTCATGGAACCGCATTGGTCGCAATGCACTTATCTCGATGAGGGCAGGGCGGTGCATAAGGACTACAACGAGATAAAAGCCATTCTTAATTGAGCCCTCAACGGCTTCGCCTCCGATTTAGGCAAGCCCCTAAAAAGGAGAAAATAGTCCGAGGCGCCTACGTGTGCAACCACGTAATAAAATTCCCATGACTACAACAATCGGAGCAAGAATTTGGGTTGGAAGCTTGGTATGCCATCTTTCATATGAGGGAGTACTTAAAGGATGCCCAAGAGGTATTGTTACCAAGTCATCTCCGATACCTGACCACAAAGATGGCCAACACCCCCGATGAATATGTGCGAGCTGAGTTCCGTCGCATCCAGCGGAGCATCTGCACGATACTCAAGTCGGATGTCATCACTCGGGGTGGCTTGTTCTTCCACGGCCACGCACCACCGAGCAACCATGACATAGAAGCACACCTACGAGATCAACGTGACACCCGGACATTCAACACGCTAGAAGGCGTTCGTCCGTTCCCGCCGAGACCATAGGATTGACAAAATGTTAGTATACACTTGCATCATATAACTTTTAGTCCTTTATTTGTCGTGTTTTATTCATAAACCTTGATGATTCTATTTCTTTGATAGTTATTTGCGGTCTATTATCACTTTCCATGCTAAACAAGTATTTTTGTCCTATGCATAGATGACATGGTATGTTGTGTATATCGGTAGGGTTCCCGGAGTCTACGACGATTGGGAACAATGCCTAAGACAGGTGCACGGTTTCAGCAGCAACAGCTACAAGGGGTACAAGACCATGGTGGAGGCGGAAGCTCGATACGTGACTTACCTAGCAAGAGAGAAGACGGAGACGACGAGGGCCCGGATGACCACCTTCGCCATTGCCGTGCTGATACTCCTTGTGTTGATGCTACTTCCTCTACGGCTTGTGTAGCTAAACTATCTATTGAACTATCTCTGTTCGAGACTATGTAATATAAACTTGTGTATTATGTGTTGATGATCGAGGTTATATAATGACTACTAGTTGTGATGATCGATCGATGTTATTTTCGGCATGTATAAGTTAGTGCCAATTGAAACTTATTTCTGTCATTTTCCTGTTATTCCTATTATTTCCGTCATTTTGATATATTTGTGCGAATTGAGAGTATTTTGGTTTCTTTTATTCTTTGACACAGGAAAAACATACCCCCGGCGAATAAGAACTAATACCACAGGCGCATATGTACACCAGGCGCATCAGGCTTGTTCGCCACAGCTAAATCAGTTACCCCAGGCGCACAAGGCTGATTTCCCTGCGGTATTCTGAGTTACCACAGGTGCATATCCAGATTAGCCTAGGGTAAGTGATTACCACTGACGATATGGTCCCAGGCGAACAGTTATGCGCCTGTGGTAGACCTTTTCTGTTCGCTCGGCGTAAGCATTTCTATAGTAGTGACTATTTCACCTCCGTCACCTCAGCCAACGCCTCCCACCATATCGCCTCAGGCGCGTCAGCCATCGCCTCCCCCTGCTAGTCCTCCTCCGACGCGTCAGGCAACGCCTCCCCCTGCTAGTCCACCTCCGGCTCGTCTGCTGACGCCTCCCCCTGCTAGTCCACCTCCGGCTTGTCAGGCAACGCCTCCCCCTGCTAGTCCTCCTCCGACGCGTCAGGCAACGCCTCCCCCTGCTAGTCCACCTCCGTCTCGTCTGCCGTCGCCTCCCTCTCGACGTCCGGGGCTAAAGCGGAAGAGCATTGCCACCCGTGAGACGTCTAAGAAAATTAAGTCAACTTGAACGTAGAAAAGGATACCGAAAGAGCCAAAACATCTTGAAAAAAGACCTTATTATAATACTGATGAGAAAACAAAAGCGGAAGTGGCTCTTGACGTGAAGGCCCATTTTTCACCGAAAAAGCCCGCGGAGAAACAAGCTTTTTCTGAAAAATCCGTAGCATGGGCTAAGGGATTTCTTGAGCAACCAGCAAAATATAAGATGAATCTGAGATCAGACTATGACCGTCAAATTATGAGAGCTGCTGCAAATAAAGAAATTGCCCATCTCAGAGAACAGGAAAAACAATCGATCCCCCCGCTCGTAGTGAGTTCCGACGCCGACAACGAATTCAGAGCCCAAATGGATAAGGACTTCATATTACTAAACGCCAGAGTGGCAGAAGCATGTCAAGAAATGGGTCTTTCTGTATCAGAGGCCGAAAGACGTGCTGACAAAATTGTTATGCCTCTTGGTCCCATGTTAGGCCTAGGAGATGTGCCAATTGCTGGGGTAGAACGGCAATATGCCAAAGGGTATCCTTTGGTCGATGAGAAGGAGGAACAGGAGCAACCAACACATATGTGAAATCTCCACGCTTGGTATATGAGGCAAACAAAGAATAAGGCTACGAAAGACTGGTTTACGGCCGACGTTAGAGTGGAGCATCACTTCAAAACTTACTCCATAATGATTGAAATGTCGGAATTGTTTGAGTTATTTAATCTGCGCGCCCTCGACAAATCGATCATCGCTTGCTATTTTTTGTAAGTGATTTATATATTTATGTAGTTAAGTACTCTTTTATATTGCTATCCTGACTATATTCTTTTCTACGCTTATATGCAAAATGAAGAAGCTCGAATACCAAAGATGGAGTGTCGACCAAGTTGGGTTCATTGACCCATATATCGTCAATGACCATGTGTTAAAGCACCACCCCGTCGACGTGGAGAATGACCTGTACAATTTTTTTGTCAAGCAAAGCTTCGTTTCCGAAATACTATTTCCATTAAACTTCCAGTGAGTGTTTTTGTCTTTGTACATATATACTTTTTTTTCTTACTCGATGATAAGTGCAATTGATGAGTTATTCTTCATCTTCTTATGTAAACGACCACATATTTCACTGGATTCTGCTAAACATTAACATTGAGAAGGCCCATGTTGAAGTCATGGACTCATTAAATAGGATGGCAACAAACAATGGAAAGGAATGAAAGAAACGCTGCAGAAGTAAGCATCACATTATTATATATATGTACATTTCTCGTTCATTTCCTCATATCAAGTAATTAGTAACTCCTTTGTTCATTTTCCTTGCCAAGCAGGTGTTGGAAATGGTTCATATCGGTCACACGAGGTGAATTCACTTTTAAACTGGTGAAGGGTTTGCAGCAGCCACCGGGGACTAATTTATGTGGATACTACGTCTGCGAGTACATTCGATCGTTGACCACTGAGCGGACACATAATTCGAACACAATTCAAGTACGTAAACAATATTCACAGTTTTATTTTCTATGAATTGCGTTGTGTTTCAATCAACTTACATCTCTTATTGAACTATTTAAGAGGAACTGGCGGGATTTCTATTGAAGGAGGTCATTGATCCAGAAGAAGAACATTATCAGCAGGACGATGAACTCCTTTTAGGCGGAACACGATAGTGAATTCCCATGTTAACCTCAATGTGACACATGTTCAAACTTTTGTATATGTACATATGCTCGCAAGAGATAGAACATTACATATATATGTATATGAATCTACGTATACTTTGTGTATGTCGCAGTACCTTAGAATATGTGTATGGAAACATGTTTGAAATTAGAAATTAAACACAATTTCAAACAGAAATAAATAAAATGGATCAATAACGAAGAAACAACACAAATTCTGCCGCGGCAGAGAAACTGCTAAATTTTTTGCCATGGCATGAAACCTTTAGTCCCGGCTCGTGTTACGGACCAGGACTAAAGGTCCTCCAGGCCGCAACAACTGGGACGGCCGCGTGGAGGCCCTTTAGTCCCGGGCCATGAGTAGACGCGACTATAGGGGGGGGGCTCTTATCCCGATTGCGTAGTCCCGAATTGCTATCCGGAACTAGAGGCCCTTACGACGCGGGACTATAGGCCCCGTTTCTAGTAATGTGTGCCGCACACGACAAAACACGACACACATCTTAGTACAGAAATAAACAAACAGTAAAGCAAAGCAAACGACAATGAAAGTGAAAAATACACGGCAAAGATATTGGCCACGTGGGCATTCTGTCCCGCTGGCCAACGACACCGTCCTTTGCTGTGTGCATGCACATGGCAAACCTACATCCTTTTTCGTGTGCATGCACACGGCAGAGAACTGACACAATTCTTTGCCGTGTACATGCACATGGCAACAATTAATCTTTGCCGTATGCATGTACACAATTTATTTTTACAAAATTTGCTTGTTCATTTTAAAATAACAAAAAATAATTTTATTTACCAATTTATAATAAATCACCTTGTTTACCCTAACACAAGCATGTAATCTATACCTCTATAAAGCAAAACCCCACTATAGATTATTTATGATTTTTCTATCTTCACATGCAGCCTATCCACATCATCGTTTATTTACAGCCGTCCGATTGTAGTCATCTTCTTAATTCACGACCGTCCGATTGTGTGTTCAACTCAAAGTTGCACGTATGATCCAATGTATCTAAATATATGGCCAGCGCTGCCTATTTATACTAGCTACGGAAGCATGCCACGGTCATCAATTGGAAAAGCATTGTCATATACGCTTCGATTCCGGTCCGTTCTCCACCAACGTTTAATAAATAGTTTGTCTGCTCCCCTTCCTCTTCACTACGAAGGCCAAAAGACACCACCATCGCATTATTTATAGGTTTACATATGAGGGTGACTCATCTACATGTTGCTACATGCAAGCACCTGTTGTGATGGCGTCTTTCCGACCCGCGAAGATGTTCACACTCTCCACGCATGTAGCCTCCGCCCGAGAACATCATCAGTGCCATGCCTGTCACCTTCTTCGACATATTGCCAAGATGCAACGCCAACCCCCTCAGGTAATCTTCTTCCCCTCTCACTCCCAAATACCAATTTTAGCTTTACTACTGGTGTTAGACTCATGTGCTCAGGATTCGTTCAAGGCAATCTTAACCAAACACTCACGGTCTGACCTGTTGTTGCATATATATGACTCTGGCATGCAGCAACAATCTCTTCCTGGCCATGAGTTTCCCTTGCACCATTTTTTTTGCAGGATGAGACAATTTATGTAGGGAGATTTGTCGTTTGGAACTGTACCAGGGAAACTATCTCCAAGAGTCAGAGCAATTATGGAGATGTATGTTTAGCTGTACTCTTTGTTTGAATAGTACTTTTTATGTGATTCAGATGTTGTCATATGTATACAGATACCCGTTCAGTTTGTGGAGGGTACATTAGTCGTGTTATTTTCCTTACTTACGAGGCATGTGTGTTCATGTGGGATCAAAGGTCAAGACAGGAAAAGAGGGGAGACATGGTGATATTATTCTTACCCCTCAGACATGTTCATATACGTAGAATTCTGCAACTACTTTCACATGTACACTTGAAATTTTTCTTTTTATTGATGTGTCGAGCGCGCGTGCAAAATTCTGATTTCGGGTCATACACTGCAGTTCTTATCTCTATTAAAGCAGGACAAAATCATCTGGAGAAACAGAGCATGTGAGGTTGTTCTTACCCTCTCGATCATGTTGATATTAGCCTACAAAACTATCTTCCTTTGTATGGACCAGGTCTCAAATTTTGATTCGAAACATCCCATAATCACTTTCCTACGAAATTATGTTTAGCATGTAGTTCATCAACTTTTGGGTTATCTATATTTGTATGATGTAAATAGTATTTTATCTATATTTTTTAATGATGTAAATAGTAATTAATCAGATGTTTACTTGGCTCGTCATTAAAAAATTCGCATGTGCATTACTATTATATTCCCATTTTTTCCTTCGAATAAAAATAAGTTTTTGAATTAACTAGAATAAATATATTCCGTGTCGCAGCTACTGCACTACATATCATATTAATTGTATTCTTATTTTAGCCCAGAATGTCTATTGAATTTTGGACGATTCCCGCCGCAACGCGCGGAGTATCTTCTAGTTAGTTTCACTTTACTACACCTTTTCGACGCGTCGGACTTTTCTCCAGCCGGTCTAGGGTTTCGCCCGAGAGGGGCTACGGAGCGTCGAAATGCCACAAAATGATGGGTGGCACCACATCACATGTTCCCAAGTGTGCTTTGGTTTCTAGATGTCCAAGATTACCTTACTCTTTGTGTTGGAGCGTCATCGTCATTGGGTTCTCTATGTCTAGTTTGAGGACTACTTGAAAGTAAAGTATGAGCACCTAGAGGGGTGGGGGGGAGGTGAATAGATTCTACAACCAATTTTGATTTTTCTTCACAATTAGGCTTGACAGAAAGGTAAATCTCTAGATAATGCAACTACGGTGAATTACCTATATGACAAGAACAAGCACAATAACAATACAAGCACAAGTAAAGGAGGAAGGGAACGAGGTAACCGATATGAAGCACATAGAGACACGATGTATTCCCGAGTTCCTCCTTGTTAAGGGAGTACGTCTCGTTGGAGCCGGTGTTTGTAATTTAGTTATCATATCTATATGCACCTCGGAGCCGGTGTTTGTAATTTTTACGGCTCCACCGAAGCCGTCGGCTGCTCCCTTATCAGAGCCGGCGGCTTCTCCCTCACCGGAGTCATCGGCTTCTCCCTCACCGGAGCCGTCGGCTTCTCCCTCAGAAGAGACGTCTCCTCGGGTGAGCTCTGGATCTCCCTCACCGTAGTCGTTCATCCACTGGCTCACATCGGTCTCTCCCTAGGGCCTGCGGATTAAACCCGCGAGCAAGTTTTCCGCATCTTCGTCTCTTGGCTCTATACTTTTCTGAAAATACACAAAATTCCCTAAGTTAGAAAAAAAGAGTAATTATATGTTCTAGATCCATTTCATCAAAAATGCTTATAAATAATAGTTAATGGTACTTATACCTAAACAAGTTAGAAAAAATAGTATCAATATGTTCCAGATCCTCATTTCAATTATAAAAGCAACATTGATGAAATATTTAAATGTATCAATACACACCAAGAGTTACATAGCTCAGGTTCATTTTATTTAACCCTAATACATCACGATCGAATAATATCACTTATACATATTCGTGACATCTCTCAAACTAATTAACTCCGACCGGGTCCTATGCCGCGGGGTGCTGAGTCGCGGGTGCTACGCATCCATCGGTAAGGAATCCTCACAGGGTCATAGCTCACGTGGTAAGAAACCCTCCGAATAACTGACCAACTGCGGCTATACTCCGTATCGAGCAAGTACATGTAGCGACGGACGTGCTCGTCCTCCTTCCTGATATGCTGATGTACCACCTCCTCAGGGGCCGGCTCTCTCCGCACCGACCGTGGCCCACGCGATGGCCACCAAAGAATACCTGGGTCGACCACGTCACCGGGATTTCTCACCAAGACACGTGTCCCGGTAGTAAGGACCTCCCAGTGCTAGCCCGGCGGGGCCCAGTCCCGGACATCGCCCGACGGGCCCAACAGAGACATAAGCTAAAAACAGACCCGGACTAAATAAATATTCCTAATTAAGTAAAATACCTTAGTGTTTCTAACTTTGTAAAAAATAGTAAATGGAGAAATATGACATAAATAAGATGAAAGTTAAACACAAAGGATCAAATTGGCCCTTCTCATATCTTGTGCTTGTTACGAGGTAGTATACGTGATGGCGATGCGGGGAAGGATGAAGACAAGGGCTTCTGAACTTTGTTGAAACTAACAAAAATCACATACGTAACTGTTTGTGAGATCCAAACAAAGTTGGACCATTTCGTGCACATACATAATGGTGATTTTCTTCATAGCCCCGTCCGGGGCTATGAAAAATATCACCATTACGTATATGCACCAAACGGTGCAACCCAGTTCTTCTGATCTCACTAACAATAATATTACAAATGTGACGTTCCTTAGTTCGAACCGCAACCCTTATCTTCATCCTTTCCCCGGATCACCACCGCCTATAGTACCTCTTAACAGGAACAAGGGTTTCTGAACTTTAGTAAGCACTATGACTAGCAGATCAGATCAAGTCTTGCCGAGTAAAGTTGCGAATCGAACGGGACATACCAATTGTAGCATCCCAGATTATCCATATCATGTGTGAAAACATTGCAGATCACTTCCTCTTCTTCTTCTTCTTCTGGAATGCTGTTATGCACCGTTCGAGTCACAAGTTTACTAGGAAAGAGTGGATCTGATCTGCTAGTCATACTTCTTACTAGGCCTTGATGTGAAGTTGGACCTTCACGTTTTGTGCTTGCTACGAGGTAGTACACGTGATGGCGATGCAGGGAAAGAAGGGTTTCTGGACATCTTTGAAACTGAACAAAATCATATATGTAACATAGTGAGATCCGAACAAAGTTAGACCCTTTTGTGCACATCCATAACGGCGACATTCTTCATAACACCGGACGGGATTTCTAAGGAATGTCACCATTACGAATGTGCACTAAAGGGTTCAACTTCATCCGGATGTCACGAACCATATTACATATGTGACGTTATTTAGTTCCAAAGAAATCCCGAAACCCTCATCTTCATCCTTTCCCCGGATCACCACCACCTGTAGTACCTCTTAACAGGAACAAGATGGTCATCGGGCCTTGATGTGAAGTTGGACCTTCACATTTTGTGCTTGTTACGAGGTAAGTACATGTGATGTCGATGCGGGGGAAGGAAGGGTTTCTGGAGTTCTCTGAAACTAAACAAAATCATATATGTAATAGTGAAATCCGGAAAAAACTAGATCCTTTTGTACACATACATAATAGGGATATTCTTCATAACCCCGGAAGGGATTTCTGAGGAATATCACCATTACGAATGTGCACTAAAGGATTCAGCTTCATCCGGATCTCACAAACCATATTACATATGTGACATTATTTGGTTCGAAATAAATCCAGAAACCCTCATCTTCATCCTTTCCCCGGATCACCACCGCCTGTAGTACCTCTTAACAGGAACAAGATGGTCATCGGGCCTTGATGTGAAATTGGACCTTCACATTTTGTGCTTGTTACGAGGTAAGTACACGTGATGGCGATGCGGGGGAAGGAAGGGTTTCTGGAGTTCTCTGAAACTAAACAAAATCATATATGTAATAGTGAAATCCGGAAAAAACTAGACCCTTTTGTACACATACATAATGGGGACATTCTTCATAACCCCGGAAGGGATTTCTAAGGAAAGTCACCATTACGAATGTGCACTAAAGGGTTCAACTTCATCCGGATCTCACGAACCATATTACATATGTGACATTATTTAGTTCGAAAGAAATCCAGAAACCCTCGCATTCGTTCCTTTGCCCGTATCACCATCGCATGTAGTATCTCTTAACAGGAACAAGATGGTCATCTGTCTGTGTGCCTCTTATTTAGGATGGACACATACAAGCAGCCTTGGTAGACCCGGCGCGCCAAGTGGGATGCACAAGATCCTAACTTTGTGGAAATCACAAGGCGCACCGAACCACCAAGGCCATCTGAGTGTGAACCAACTCTTTCAATCATCGGCATTTATTCAAAAGATCGAACGAACATCACAAGTAAAATTGCAATAACAGTTCCAAATTTCTAACACAAAGTAAAAAATTCTAACTTACTGAAATTTTCTAACTTAGTGAAAATTTCTAACAGTAACTTAGTGAAAATTTCTAACTTAGTGAAATTTTTCTAACACTAAAAATTTCTAACACTAAAATTTTCTAACACTATAATTTTCTGACACTAAAAATTTCTAACACTAAGAATTCTCTAACACTAAAATTTCTAATTTTTATAACACTAAAATTTCTAACTAAATTCTAACTAAAAGTTTTCTAACACTAAATTCTATACCTAAATTTCTAACTAATTTTTTAACACTCAACAATTTTTTTTTTGAAAAAACACTAAAAAAATGTTCTCTGTTAATCTTACCTATACAGAGAGCTCGGGGCGCGAGAGGCGACGGCGAGGGGCGCGGCGCGGGCGCGTCGGAGGCGGGCGGGCGCAACGTACGGGCAGAAGAAACGGGTCGGCGGGCGCGGCGCGTCGGAGGCGGACGGGCGCGGGCGCGGGCGAGGTCCTCCACAGGTCGACGACGGCGAGCTCCTCGGGACGACGACGGCGCGGGCGCGGGAGGCGTACGGGCAGCCTGGCGGCGTCTCCTCGTCCAAATCCTGCATGCGGTTACTATTTTGGGGGGAGGGAGACGACGCCTATATATAGTGAGGGGCATCCGTCCTGGTTCGTAGGAACAACCGGGACGAAAGGGTCTTCCGTCCCGGTTGTTCCTACGAACCGGGACGGATGCCTCACACTTTTTTCCCGCAGGGGTACGTGTAACGCGCGCGTTGGGGCGGGGGGGGGGGGATCCGTCCCGGTTGTTTGCAAAAAGCAGGACGAATGCCCTATTTTTAATTATTTTTTGTTTTCTATTGTTTCCTTTATGTTTTTCATTGTTTTCCTTTATGTTTTCTATTGTTTTATTTTTTTTGTTTCCTTTTTGTTTTCTCTTGTTTTATTTTCTTTTCTATTGTTTCCTTTATGTTTTCTATTGTTTTTCTTTATGTTTTCTATTGTTTTATTTTGTTTTCTCTTGTATTCTTTTTTGTTTTCTCTTGTTTTATTTTGTTTTCTATTGTTTCCTTTATGTTTTCTATTTTTTTCTTTATGTTTTCTATTGTTTTCTCTTGTTTCCTTTTTGTTTTCTCTTGTTTTATTTTGTTTTCTACTGTTTCCTTTATGTTTTCTATTGTTTTCCTTTATGTTTTCTATTGTTTTCCATTATGTTTTATTTTGTTTTCTGTTGTTACCTTTTTTGTTTTCTATTGTTTTCTTTATGTTTCCATTATTTCCTTTATGTTTTCTATTGTTTTATTTTGTTTTCTATTATATCCTTTATGTTTCAAATAATAACTCCACACGTTTCAAATACAGAACAAGGTACGTTAAATTTATAATAAGTGCACATCAGACCGGTTGATACATGCATATACATAGTTTCGTCGCATACAAGGCACCCGGGTGATTTGTAGTCGGTCGATGAACTGAATGATGTATCAAACCTTTTTTCAAACCTTCAAGGGGGATGTAGAACAAAAAAATCGGTATCGCCATCATACTCCCCGACCGTGGCTATTGAGTGCATATATGAATATCAAAAGAACCGTCGGACGTATGATGGCGAATCCGGATGACTTGTATTCGGTCGATGAAATGAATGATGTATCAAACCTTTTGTCAAACCTTCAAGGGGGGATGTAGAACAAAACAATCTGTATCGCCATCATACAGCCCGACCGTGGCTATTGAGTGCATATATGCATATCAAAAGAACGGTCGGACGTATGATGGCGAATCCGGATGATTTGTATTCGGTCGATGAACTGAATGATGTATCAAACCTTAAACGGGGATGTAGAACAAAACAATCAGTGTCGCCAGCATACAGCCCAACCGTGGCTACTGAGTGCATATATGCATACCGAATGCATGGTAGGACGTATGCTGGCGAATCTGGATGATTTGTATTTGCTCGATGAACTGACTGATGTATGAAGGTGGGCTATATATAGGGTCCTCTGGCTCACAAAATGTTCTGCTAGGGTTTCAATCCAACGGTTAAGAAACACCCCTGATCCAACGGCTCACAACCGCTCGAAAGAAACACACCGTACCCCTCATCGAACGGCTCACAACAGCTTGAAAGAAACACACCCCTGATCCAACGACTCACAAGCGCTTGAAATAAACACACGATCCGTGTGATTCTTTCTGATTGGCCCCAACAAAACCCTAACCATTTAGTCCCGGTTGGTAAAACAGGCCGGGACTAAAGGGACGATCCGTTCCCCAACGAAACCCGAACCATTTCGTCCCGGTTGGTAAAACAGGCCGGGACTAAAGGGTTTGTTTCTTCTCCCTATATATATGTATGCATTGCCACCATTGGCATAAACACATATAAACTCATCACTCTCTTATGGCTTCTACCGTACCCACTCTAACCTTCCTCCAGTGGAGGCACTTTCCGCCTCGAACTACCCCTGCCCGCCTGGCTACAGCGTTCCCGCCGGTTGGATGCTGAGCGCCGGAGGAGTGCCGGTCCCTCCTCTTCCTTTAGGTGTGGCGCGTCGGGCGTCCATAACGAACCACTACTACCAAGAGCTCACGCCGGAGCAGCAGAGGAATCCCAGTTGGAATCCTGACTAGCGCCCTACTTGGGACGCCTTCTTCATTAATCGGCGTGAGAGTGCGCTCGCCAGGTACGGGGAGAACGACCCGCCTCATTCGACCTTCAACGAGGCCGGTCGTCAGCTGTGGTGGGGCCACAGACGGACTCTTCAGAGCGTCATGAACTACATCAGGGCCGACGATAGCCCCCGCCTACGCTACCCTCACGCCCAGTCCTGGCGTCGTGATCCTCCGAGGGAGTCCAGAGCACCGTCCGACGATAGTGACGACGACGACCGCGACTACGACGACTATGAGTCAGAGTACTATAGGCCTAGCCAGGAGTATGATTCGCAGGTCAGATCCAGTCTTGTCATTATGTAGATCTATGCTCTCGATTTAGGTTTAGATCCACTCTTGCCATTATGTACTGCCTTTTTTATTTATGCAAGATGCATGGTTGTTTGCAATATGGGCGCGAGCTCCGGTGCGACCATTTTTTTTAATGAAAAACAGAAAACAGACGCGCTAGCGTGCCGCAGTTTGGCGGAATACAAATTCTTTTATTAAAAACTGAAAAAAGACGAACACTACTCCTCGTCGTCGTCGTCGGGGAACTCGTCGGTGACTTCCTCCGGGTCATCGTCGTCGCCGAACTATTCGGTGACCTCCTCATCGTCGTCGGAGGTGCATGATGGTATGTCCAAGATAGGCCCCCACCTCGGATCGTCGGAGGCCCAGACTTGGCCGGCGTGGTCAGCCCGACGGAGCTCTTGCAGCGCCTTCGTCCTCGCCTCCCGAGCGGCATCTAACGCGAGGTGGCGTTTGAGGCGGCGCTCCGCCCGCTCAGCCTCGCGGGTCTGCCAGAGCTCCTCGTCGGTGCTCTCCTCCCTCGGATTGTTTCGGTAATACTCGCGGACGACGCGGTCGTCCCTGACATCGACTAGGCCCTGAAACACGCGGTGGCGGAGGTGGAGGTGGTCGGCGGCAGTGATGATCTGCGGCTTTGGCGCCCTGGCCTCCGCTTTCCAAAGAGTGTGGCATTCGTTGAAGTTCATCAGCGACCGCGTGCGGTTGAGGCGCCAGGCCGCTGCGTCCCAAGCGCGGGCGGCCTCCGCCGCCGTCGCAAAGGAGCCGAGGGGGATGCGGTCATCCCCCCAGCGGATATCCGCGCTGAACATTCCGTTCTGCCGTGCTCGGACGCCGCGGAAGCCGGTGGTGCTGTTCCTCCTCGGAGGCATGGTGGCGGCGCGACGGTGCGTGGAGAGGAGTGGGCGCATGGAGACGAGAAGACGCGCTCGAGGCGCGGCAGTTTATACCACGCCCTCCTGGCCACGCGTCACAGCTCCCGCACCACGCGTCACAACCTCCTTCGTCAACATTGTCCGTGCTTCCAAGATGCATGTTTGTGTGCACCGTCGTTTGAAACCGAAACCCTAGAACGTTAGAAGGAGATAGCAAGTTTTTGTGAACACTTTTTCAATAGAACTATGATCATGTATTTACGTTTATTATTACACATCACCAACAACATCCCTATCTAGTCTTCTGAATTTTCTTCGTGTAGAGATGGTCCATCAAGCTTATGATCGCTTCGGCCGTAACCATGGAGCATCTTCATTATTTAACGGGATGGTTGGGTCAGCTTTCACTGTGAAGGGTGGAATTTCAACAAACTTATTATAATCTTCTGACATGTCTGTCTTGTCCTCGATTCCCACGATGTTTCTTTCCCCCGAAAGAACTATGTGACGCCTCGGCTCATCGTATGATGTATTTGTTTGCTTATTTTTTCTTTTTTTCGGACATGTCCTTCATGTAGAAGACCTGAGCCACATCATTGGCTAGGACGAATGGTTCGTCATTGTAACCAATATTGTTGAGATCGACTGTTGTCATTCCGTAAAGCGGGTCTACCTTTACCCCTTCTCCATTCAGGTTGACCCATTTGCACTTGAACAAAGGGACCTTAAAAGAAGGTCCATAGTCAAGTTCCCATATCTCCTCTATGTAACCATAGTATGTGTCATTTTTTCCATTCTCGTTTGTTGTATCAAAGCGGACACCACTGTTTTGGTTGGTGCTCTTCTTATCTTGGGCGATCATGTAAAATGTATTTCCATTTATCTCGTACCCTTGAAAACTCCCAATGGTCGAAGATGGTGACCCGGCCAACATGTACAGCTGATCTTCAACAGTGGTGTCATTTATAAGACGTGTTTGCAACCAACTTCCGAAAGTCTCTATGTGTTTGCGTTTAATCCATGAGTCATCCTTCCCCGGGTTTGTGGAGCGTACAATATTCTTGTGTTCCTCGAGATACGGAGCCACACAGATGGAATTTTGTAGAACTGTGTAGTGTGCTTTAGTGAAAGAATGCCCGTCCCTGGGTATCATTGTTTGCGTTCCCAGTGTTCCTTTTCCCCTCAGTCTCCCCTCATGCCGCGATTCAGGAACACCAATCGTCTTAAAGTCAGGAATAAAGTCAACACAGAACCCAATGACCTCCTCTGTTCCATAGCCCTTCGAGATGCTTCCTTCTGGCCTAGCACGGTTATGAACATATTTCTTCAAGACTCCCATGAACCTCTCAAAGGGGAACATATTGTGTAGAAATACCGGACCGAGAATATGAATCTCTTCACATAGGTGAACCAGGAGATGAGTCATAATGTTGAAAAAGGATGGTGGGAACACCAACTCAAAACTAACAAGACACTGGACCACATCCCTCTGTAATCTTGCCAGAATTTCTTGATCGATTACCTTTTGAGATATTGCGTTGAGGAATGCACATAGCTTCACAATGGGTACTTGAACATTTTCCGGTAGAAGCCCCCTCAATGCAATCGGAAGCAACTGCGTCATAATCACGTGGCAGTCATGAGACTTCAGGTTTTGAAATTTTTTCTCTGCCATGTTTATTATCTCCCTATATATTCGACGAGAAGCCAGACGGAACCTTGATACTGTAAAGGAGTTCAAAAAATATTTCCTTCTCTGCTTCAGTAAGAGCGTAGCTGCTTAAGTAATGGCGCCCTGTATCCGTGTGCTTGTTGCTTGGGTCTTTCATACGTTGCTGGTCCTCCCGTGCTTCTGGCATATCTTTTGACTTCCCATACATGCCAAGGAAGCATAGCAGGTTGACGCAGAGATTCTTTGTCATGTCCATCACGTCGATTGAAGAGCGCACCACTAGAACTTTCCAATAGGGTAGCTCCCAAAATATAGATTTCTTCTTCCACATGGGTGCGCGCTTATCAGGGCCGTTCGGAACAGGTTGGATGCCATCACCCTTCCCAAAGATTACTTTTAGGTCCTTGACCATATCGAATAAATCATTACCACTACGGAGGTCAGGCTTCTTCCGGTTATCTGCCTCACCTCTGAAATCCTTGATCGGAAGAAATCTACGATGCCCCAGGTATACAATCTTTTTACATTTATCCAAATAAACACTATCAGTCTTATCTAAATAGTGTGTGCATGCATTGTATCCCTTGTTTGTATGTCCGAAAATGTTACTAAGAGCAGGCCAATCATTGATGGTTATGAAAAGCAATGCCCGTAGGTCAAATGGCTTTTGTTTGTTCTCATCCCACACACGTACACCTGGTTTGCCCCACAATTGTAAGAGTTCTTCTACTAATGGCCTTAGATACACATCAATGTCATTGCCAGGTTGCCTCGGGCCTTGGATGAGAACTGGCATCACAATGAACTTGCGCTTCATGCACAACCAAGGAGGAAGGTTGTACATACATAGAGTCACGGGCCAGGTGCTATGACTCGAGCTCTGCTCCCCAAAAGGATTAAAGCCATCTGTACTTAGACCAAACCATAAGTTTCTCGCCTCTCCTGTAAGGTCCGGGAAGTCTCTCTCGATCTTTCTCCACTGGGATCCATCGGCGGGGTGTCTCAACTTTCCGTCGTTCTTACGGATTGTGCCATCGCAACAACCTAGCATGCTCTTTGTTTCTAAACAGAAGTTTCAACCGTGGTATTATAGGAGCATACCACATCACCTTAGTAGGAACCCTCTTACGGGGGGGGGGGGGGCTCGCCGTCAACATCACCAAGGTCATCTGCTCTCATCTTATACCGTAGTGCAGTGCATACTGGAAATTCATCCAAATTCTCGTACTTCTCACCGCGGTAGAGAATGAAGTCATTAATGCATGCATGTATCTTCTGCACATCTAATCCTAGAGGGCAGAGAGCTTTATTTGCTTCGTACGTACTCTCGGGCAATTCGTTATCCTTTGGAAGCTTCGGCTTCATTAGTTGAAGTAAACTCTCAAATGCCTTGTCAGTCACACTGTTCTGTGCCTTCCATTTTAGCAACTCCAGTGTGGTACCGAGCTTTGTGCTACCATATTCGCAATTTGGGTACAATAAATTTTTGTGACCTTTAACATGTTTCCAGCTTCAACCTCTCCAATTCACTTTCACAGTCTTCCCTTGCATCAGCAATAACTCGGCCAAGATCATCATCGGGCTCTTCTGATGCCCGTTCTTGATCACCTCCTTCTTCTGCATTGTCTTCCATTGTAGTATCACCGTATTCAGGGAACAAAGGATCTTCTTCTTCTTCTTCTTCTTCTTCATTGTCTTCCATCACAACCCCTCTTTCTCCATGCTTGGTCCAGCAATTATAGCTGGCCATGAAACCTCTCCGAAGTAGGTGGCCGTGAAGGACTCTCGAGGAAGAGTGCTCTCTGACGTTCCGACAATCAACACATGGGCAATACATAAAGCCATTATCTTTGTTCGCCTGAGCTACAGCGAGAAATGCATTCACGCCTGCCATATACTCGAAAGTGCGTCGGTCACCGTACATCCATCGCTGTCGTGCATCCATCTGCATCGTATAATTAAGTTTATCAAAAAACATTACAATAACATCTTCAATAGAGAAATGACCACAGTACATCGACAAATATAACTTTTTTATGTATCAATTACAAATGAAAAAGATAAGTTTGCTAACCTCGGTCGAAGATACCATTTTCTGTGAGCTAATGTGTGGCTCGGGTATTTCGTCGAACACCTCGTGTGTATAGTAAAATAACACACAATAGCACCCACCTCTCTCACTCCTCCAAGAAAAAAAACAGAGGGAAGGGGGGCAGCTGGGAGGCAGTATATGTAAGGGAAGGGGGGCATTGGTCCCGGTTTGTGGCATGATCCGGGACCAATGCCCTTGCGCGTGCCACGTGGCCTGTGGTGAGGCATTGGTCCTGGCTCAAGCCACAAACCGGGACAAATGCCTGCTAACGAACCGGGACCAATGCCCTCAGGCGATTTCTTCTGCCTCGGGCGCACAAACCGGGACCAATGCATAGCATTTGTCCCGAATTTTGATGCAACCAGTACAGATGCCTTTTCTGGCCCTGGACGAAAGGGGTTGTTTCCACTAGTGATATATTGATGCTTTACTACGACAAGAACAACTCATGAATCTTTCAAAACATATTAAACACCCTCAGATATTTCAGGCTATTCACGCTACTCAATAACCACAAGGCTTTAAAACTAAAATAACATTTAACATGGCATGAAAAATTTCTAGCCAGAGTCTATACAAGCTTCTACTAGTACTGTTATAAATTCTACTTCAAGCAACATTTTTCTTTCTCCCGACAAGCACCTTACAAAACATGCTTTAACAAAAATACTTTTTATTATACAGCAAGCGAGCATGAGTGTACTCAAATAATACTACTAAAACTAACAGCTCTGATAAGAGATGCATGCAAAACAGGAGCTGAATAAATGCAGCAGCCAAACAGAGACTAAGAATACAACGTATTCTCATGAAAAAGTGGAGCGTGTCAGTCTCCAATAAAATAATGCTGGGGTCCAACCAAGATTATTATGGAAGTAAAAAAAACTGAAAGCAAAAGCGAAAGAAAACTGGAAACAAAAATAAAAGACGCTCCAACTAAAGCACATAAGATGCGACCGAATAAAAATATAGTTTCACTAGAAGTGACCTGATAATTTGTTGATGAAGAAGGGGATGCCTTGGGCATCCCCAATCTTAGACGCTTGAGTCTTCTTGGAATTTTCTGGGATGTACCACCGGGGCATCCCCAAGCTTAGTCTTTTCACTCTTGTTGATCACATCATATCATCCTCTTCTCTTGACCCTTGAAAACTTCCTTCACATCAAAATTCTCACAATCTTCATTAGCAACGTTAGTGCAATCGAAATAATAAACTCACATGGTTCAGTTTCAAGACAAGACTAGAAATCAAAAACACATTAGATATTGTCACAACTTCTTTTAAAACTCCTTTTCTCAAAAGAACACCCAAAGAAAGATATTAAGATGCAAATGCAATAATTGGCAGAAATCTGTCAAAACAAAACAACATGCAGAGATCGATTTTTTCGAAAATCTTCTGTTGCTCAAATCAAAAAGTGGTCAACTAAGAAAAGTTGCGTATATAACTCACGATTAAGCTTAGACCCTCGATTTGACTCGAGATTTCCATAAAAATCTGACTATTTGACTCACAAACTGCACCAAACTTAAGGAAAACCATGGAATAGATCCTAGAAGTGAACTAATGTGCAGGAATACATGGGAGTGACATGGATGTGATAGATCTAGGTCTAGATTGGAAGTAGTTTATACTAGATCTAAGGGAAATGGAATATATGGTATGAATATTAATCAAAGATGAACAAGTTGAAAGGAACTCGAAAACTAGATCCAACCCTAGGTGGAGATTGCATCTAGAACGAAATCCAACCAACAAAATCGAAAAGAATGAGGGGCCAATCCAAATACCTTCCATGGAGGATGTCCTTGTCCAAGGGAGGATAAAAAATCCGCCCTAGGGGAAACGGGGACGAGTGCAGCGCAGATATGGTGGCTATGGCATGAGAGGAGGGGAAAAGTGGGGAAGGAAACCCTTTCCCGTGCGTGCTTGGCCTTTCATGGGTGAAAAAATGACGGTCCCGGATGACCCGGATTGAATCCGGCTGGCCGGAATTATTCCGGAAGTCCCGGAATAAATCCGACTGGCTCGGAATTCGAGCACTTTGGATTAATTTCGGCTTATTCTGGAATCGTTCCGAATTTGACCAGGAAATGGAAGTGGGAATGACTAGGAACATGGTGACTTAGTGTGGAGTAAGGCATATGCATATAGATGAACATAGGAGAAGGAAAAGTAGCAAGGCAACACAAGAGGTTAGAATTTCCTTATCTTACTCCTTGGTAAAGATACAAATAAGATGCAAATAGCAACAAGGAGTAGTATTCAAAGAAGTAAACAAGCTTAACAACTCAAATGCAACCAACTAAGAACCAACTCTTCAACCAAGAAGTGGTTGGTGGCCTAAGCCACCATATAAGAGGTCATGGTATGCAACCGCGAAGATATATCTTGGGGGCATTGCCAATACTTAACATTTAAGCTCACAATTCAACATTAGAAAAAGAGAGATACCAATGAATTTTTGCTTTGGGCGTAATGGGGGGAGGGAGAATGCAATTTGTTAGGATAACACTTCCCCTATGTCCATGCCTATGCCTAAACCAAGACACCTCTCAATTATAGGGGTGTGTGCAAGACCCTCAAGTAAAACTCCTAGAATCAATGATGATTAGTTCATTCCTCAAGAACATGAATCTTGGATCATCGAATGGCTTCGTGAAGATGTCCGCGAGATTGTCCTTGGTGGGAAAATATGTTAGAGCAATATCACCTTTTGCCACATGGTCCCGGATGAAATGATGACGAATCTGAATATGCTCTGTCCTTGTGTGTTGCACGAGGTTGTAGGCGATCTTGATTGCACTTTCATTGTCACACAAAAGAGGCACCTTAGGCGATCCTTGAGAGTTTGGCTCATCCATAGAAATTGGGTGCAAGCACTTGCCGCGGCCACGTACTCGGCTTCGGTGGTGGAGAGAGATATGCAATTTTGCTTTTTGGAAGACCAACTCACCAAGGACCTACCAAGGAATTGGCAAGCCTCGGAAGTGGACTTCCTATCATCTTGATCACCGGCCCAATCGGAGTCTGTGTAGCTCTTGAGAGAGGATTGTGCCCCCTTTAGGTACCACAAAAAAAACCTTGAGGTATGAACCAAATACCGAAAAATTCTATGGACCGCCACTAAGTGGCTTTCCTTAGGAGCCACTTGATACCTTGCACACTGATGCTTGCGTTGGGAGAACCCAAGAGGAGGGTGTGATGAGCACAGCGGTAGGAAGTTTCCCCCTTAGTTAAGAACTAGGGTTATCAATCTAGTAGGAGAAAGAGAATCTTTGGATGGTTGATTCCACTGACGGTGGTGCTGGCGCTTCACCGGTGTCAGCAACAACGTGGAATCTGCACACAACACAACTAAAATACTATGCCCCAACGGTAGAGTGAGGTTGTCAATCTCACCAGCCTTGCTGAAAACAACGATTAGACGTATAGTGTGGAAAACAGTGTATGCTTGCAGTAAGTAAAGAAAGCATGAAATTGTTGTGGTTTGTTTAACAGTGTGGAAAATGGACTAGGGTTCATAGTTTCACTAGTGGTGTCTCTCCATAAAAGATAGAATGTTGGGTGAACAAATTACACCTGGGAAATTGACAAATATAGGTTGCACCGTAGTGCACATTATAACATGATGATTACTATGGTATTTAGTGTGGGCATTACAACAAGATACATAGACCGACATCCATCTGCATCTATGACTAATAATCCACCCTCAGGTTATCATCCGACCCCCCTTATGTATTAAGTTGCAAGCAACAGATAATTGCATTAAACAAAGTGTGTAATGTAAGCAATGATTACGCATGCGGGCACTCTCACCGCTGGTTTCTCCCTAATGGCAACATCACATCCTCCCCCTTCACGTTACTGTCACTCGAGCAAGGCAACAAGGAGGCATGAACCCACTATCAAGCATAAATACTCCCTCTTGGAGTCACTAGCAACTACTTGGACAAAGCAACCACTAGCAACGGAAAGCATGCAAGATCACAAATAACATATGCAAGAAAGACTATAATCAACTTGGCATAAGGTCAATATTCATCGGATCCCAGCAAACACATCATATAGAATTGCATAAGATCAATCTCGATCATGATAGGCAGCTCACGAGATCTAAACACGGAGGCATGTGAAGAGTAGACTACCATCTAGCTACATCTATGAACACGTAGTCCAAGGACGAACTACTCACGCATCACTCCGGAGGCAGGCATGGTGATGTAGAAGCCTCCGGTGATGATTTCCTCTCCGCCAGGGTGCCGGAAAACAACTCTAGAATCTTCCTGTTCTAGGGTTGACGGTGACGGCGGCAACGGAACGTTTTCGGGGATTTTGATCAGGTGTTTAGGGTTTTCCATCCGGGGGGCTTAAATAGGCGAAAGGGCAAAGGCGGTGGAGCTCCAGGGGCCCCACACCCATAGGTGGAGCGGCCTGGGGGGACCCGCGACACGCTATGGTGTGGCCCCTCTATTGCCCCTCTTCGAATCCTCTTCGGTCTTGATACGTCATAAACGTATCCCTAATTTCTGATGTTCCATGTTGTTTTCATGTTATTTCCCACATGTTTTCCTTACTCTTTATCTCATTTTTACACGTTTTCCGAGGCTAACCTATTGACACGATGCCACAGAGCTAGTTCCCTATTTTCTGCTGTTTTTAGTTTCAGAAAAGTTGTTCTGGAAATATTCTCGGAATTGGAAAATTCGAAAGCTAGAAGTCCTAAAAGTCTCGGAAGCTTCCAGAAGTCCCGAATAACCCCGGAGGAGGGCCACAGGGTGGCCACACCATGGGTTGGCGCGGGTCCCCCTGGCCGCGGCATCTAGGGGTGTGCCCACCCTGGTCACCTCATGCATCTCCCTTTCGCCTATTTATACTCCCCCGAGGGAAAACCCTAAATATATCGACCTTTTCCGCAAAATACATCCGTAGCTCCGCCGCCGCCACCGACAAGTTTCGGCGGACAGATCTCTGTTCTGTCACCCTGCCGGGACGGGGAAGTGCCCCCGGAATCCATCTCCATCGAGTCCACCTCCATCTCCATCGTCGTTGCTGTCTCCTATGATGAGGGAGTAGTTCTCCCCCGGGGCAGAGGGCTCTACCGGTAGCTATGTGGTTCATCTCTCTCTCCCATGGCGTGATCTTTATTTTACCATGAGCTTTGTAATCTAGTTGAATATGTAGATTGATCTTCATCTATTATGCTACTCAAGTGGTTTTGTTATCTCTGTAAACTATTTAAGCACGGGGTAAAGGTGACAGTGTGTGCACCGTGTGGTTTAGCATGGTATTTATATCTTGTGTTGGAAGATGAACCTATGAAATTGTGGCGTTTGTTTACCAATCTATGGCGCTCGTAGTGACATTGGGGTGCCCTAGAGAGGGAATATAGACTTGAGGAGTGTTGTTAAAGCCCCTACTTAACGATTAGTGTTTGTTATTTGACCGGAGAGTGGTTCGGAGTAGCATAGTGAAGAGATGAATAGGATGCATTCAATTATGTTTACATTGTTGAGAGTGTCCTCTAGTGAAAATAGGAGCCCTAGGACTTATTTCCAAGCATTGAAACACCGTTTTCCGCCTGTTCTTCTACATGTTTGCTTGTTGCCATTTGTATTTCAGATTTCTATTATCACTTATTATCATCCATATTACTTGCATTTTACTCTCTCTTCGCCGAACTAGTGCACCCATACAACTGACAATTGTATTAGGTGTGTTGGGGACACAAAAGACTTCTTGTATCTTGATTGCAGGGTTGCTTGAGAGGGATATATTTGACCTCTACCTCCCTGAATTCGATAAACCTTGGGTGATCCACTTAAGGGAAACTTGCTGCTGTCCTACAAACCTCTACACTTGGAGGCCTAACACTATCTACAAGAATTGAAGCATGCGTAGACATCAGGTCTTCTGGATGCTTCCGGGGAAAATAGGACTTCCGGGCTTCGAACTTTCCAATTCCCAGAATATTTCTGGAACAACTTTTCTGAAACTAAAAACAGCAGAAAACAAGGAACTAGCTCTGTGGCATCTTGTCAATAGGTTAGTCCGGAAAATCGATTAAAATGACATAAATAAGGGAGAAAACATGTAGCATTTGGCATAATATCATCATGGAGCATAAGAAATTAGGGCTACGTTTATGACGTATCAAGCATCACCAAGCTTATTTCCTACTCGTCCTCGAGTAGGTAAACGATAAAACAATAATTTCTATGGTGACATGCTACGAACATAAACTTGATCAATCTAATGTAAAAGCATATGCACGCTGAGATCATAAAACTTTAAACACAGGCATGATAAATAAAACTTTAATAATAAAGCATAGCAATTACTTTGCATCACGAAGAGTAACTCAAATAAAGGATCATGAACCATAATGCAAAGAAAGGTAGACGTTTGTTTCAGGTATAGAGAAAGCATGGCAAAGTGATATTTCGATAGTCCTTAAGAGTGGGGCAAAACATAAATGCCAGGACACTTTCAAAGTTCAAGAGGAAGATTAGAACAAATAATTTAAGAACAAATAATATCACATCATGAAGTAATTATTGATGTTTATGGGACAAATGCACATAAAACTCGGAATGGCAAAAAATGCTCTCTTAACTGTGCATAAAGTTAGAAGATGGAGACTCAACATAAAAGTAAAAGAAAGGCCCTTCGCAGAGGGAAGCATGGATCAACTCATGTGCTAGAGATTTTTATTTTATAAATCAGAGGTATTAAAAGTTTGACATTTGTGGAGGAATGTCTATATTTTAGGATGGGTGTATGCTAGTGTCAACGAATGGTAAACAAACAATACAGTATGTCACAAGACAACTGGATTCACAAGAGCGGCTCCCATGGTGAAGGACGCAACTGATGTAGAAGTTCATCCCTCTTTCTCTTTTGTTTACACAATTATGCTTTGACTGATATGATCAGGGGCAAAAATAGTGAAGATAATTTGTTTATATTAATTTGGGGCTGGTCACACCGCTGCCAGCTCTTCTATCATTTGGATAAGCGGATGAAGCCACTAGTCCATGGTGTGAAATGCAATCAACAAGTGAGATAAAGATTCTCTATCGACGTCCTCATGAGCAAAAACAAGAACACAACACAGGAATAATTTTGAAGGTTTTAAAGGTAGCACATGAGCTATTTACTTGGAGTGGCAGTTAAATACCACATGTTGGTAGGTATGGTGGACACAATGGGAAAAATTTGGTTTTAGGGAGTTGGATGCACGAGTAGAGCTCATACTCAGTACAGGTGGAGGCTAGCAAAAGACTGGGAGCGACAAATCAAGAGAGCATAAGAGCCATAATCATGCATAGCGACATAAGCATCATTAATTAAAACATAAGCAGTATCACAAGTTCAAAAACTAAGTATTCATGGAGGCTATTCGTGACTGGTTTGTAGTCATAAACATGGTGTGAGCATGCGCCAAGTCAACCAAATAAAACATTCGAAAGAGAATACCATATATTGATGCTTTACTATGACAAGAACAACTCATGAATCTTTCAAAATATATTAAACACTCTCAGATATTCGAGGGTATTCATGCTACTACATAACCACAAGTCTTTAAAACTAAAATAAAATTTAAGATGGCATGAAAAAGTTCTAGCCACAGTCTATACAAGCTTCTACTAGTACTGTTATAAATTCTACTTCAAGCAGTAGTTTTCTTTCTCCCAACAAGAACCATACAAAGCATGCTTTAACAAAAATACTCTTTATGATACATAAAGAAAACATGAGAGTACTCAAATAATACTACTAAAACTAACAGATCTGATAAGGGATGCATGCAAAACAGGAGCTGAATAAATGCAGCAGCCAAACAGAGACTAAGAATACAACGTATTCTCATGAAAAGCGGAGCGTGTCACTCTCCAATAAAAGAATGATGGGGTCCAAACAATCTTATTATGGAATTAAAAACAAACTGAAAGCAAAAGCAAAAGAAAACTGAAAACAAAAATAAAAGACGCTCCAAGTAAAGCACATAAGATGCGACCGAATAAAAATATAGTTTCATTAGAAGTGACCTGATAATTGTTGATGAAGAAGGGGATGCCTTGGGCATCCCCAAGCTTAAATGCTCGAGTCTTCTTGGAATTTGCTGGGATGTACCACCGGGGCATCCCCAAGCTTAGGCTTTTAACTCTTCTTGATCACATCATATCATCCTCTTCTCTTGACCCTTGAAAACTTTCTTCACATCAAAATTCTCACAATCTTCATTAGCAACGTTAGTGCAATCGAAATAATAAACTCACATGGTTCAGTTTCAACACAAGACTAGAAATAAAAAACAACACTAGCTACTTTCACAACTTCTTTTAAAACTCCTTTTCTCAATAGAACACCAAAAGAAAGAGATTAAGATGCATATGCAATAATTGTGGGAAATCTGTCAAAACAGAACAGCAGGCAGAGATCAATTTTTTATAAGATCTTCTGTTGCTCAAATAAAAAAGTAGTAAACTAACCAAAGTTGCGTATACAACTCAGGATTATTCACAAAAAAGCTCAGGTCATTTTGAATTTTCTGTAATTTTTAACGGAATTAACAGTTGACAGCAGAAATCTTTTTTCTGTGCAGAAATACGAAATATAGTGTCAACTTTCCACTAGAGGCTTTACTTGGCTCAACAAAAAAATAAAATGAAAGATAGAGCGGGGTTTCTAAGGAAATAGAAAACACCCAGGAGCAAAGCACACAAAAGAAAACAAAGAAAAACTGAATGAAAACAGAGAAATAAAACAGATTGTCTCCCGGTAGCGCTTTTCTTTAACGTCTTTCAGCTAGGCATAGAAAATGCTCACGTAAGAAATATGAGTTAAGCAAAAGAGAGCATCAAGAAGAAAGTATAAAACAAGTTTAAGTCTAACCCACTTCCTATTCATAGGAATCTTGTAAAGAAATAAATTAAAGAAGCTCAAATAGAAATCCTGGGAAGGTAGACCAAGAGCAACTTCAAAACTTTCAACAAAAAGAGAGGTGTTTTAGTAACATGAAAATTTCTACAACCATATTTTCCTCTCTCATAATAATTTCCAGTAGGATCATTATCAAACTCAACAACATAATTATCACATAAAGTATGTTTGTCATGGTATGAAAGCACACAACTCATATCAAGCTAAAAAATAGTGGGATCAAAATTTAAAATCAGCTCCTCTTTTTCCCCACTTTTAGCAATAGAAAAACAAGATGATTGATCATTCATAAAAGTAATAGGACACATTATAGAAATCCTATTTTCAGTAGCATTCTGATTTATAACATCAAGTAACATAGGACCATCATCAAGAGCATTATCATATAAATTTTCTAAACAAACTTCCTCATTATCATGCATATCAATAGTTGAAAAAATAGAGGATTATCATAGGATTTATCAAAGTAGCATGGATTATCATAAATAATAGTAGCAATATTATTCTCACAAGTTTTATTCATAGTAGTATCAAGGTCACAAGTATAGAAAGTATCAACATCATCAAAAAGTGATATTTCAAAAGAAACAATAGGATCACCACAATTATGAGTTAAAGAGTTACTATCATTGGGAGGTACACATGGGTTATATTCTTCCTCCTCTTGATCGTCACTCTCCTCCTCTTTTTCATCCAAAGAGCTTCGAGTTTCAACAATTTCTTCTTCCATAGTTTCATGCCAGGCATTAGTCTCTCCCTTTGGAGGAGGGAATCTATTAAGATAACCCATTATGTAGTAACTAGCAAACGTGCCCGTGCGTTGCAGTGGGAAGAATTTTTTTTCAGAGAGATGTACAACTATGTCTTCTGCAGAAACACAATCATGATCAACTTTTGTCAAAAACACCTTAGTTTAGATTAATTATTAGTTGCAAAGAACGCAAATTTTTTTATTAACAATTTTTAGGCACGTCGGGCCTACGGGCAGTACCAACGTGGCATCCCTACTCAAGCTTTGGCCATGAAAAAACAGGACTGCAAATTAATCGTGTGCACGGTGTTGTAAAATCATCATAATGAGCAATATTAGAAGCATATTCAAATGGCTCATTTTCAGTATATTCTGTTAGATAGATTGAAAGTTGAAACGTGCTGCAGCTGCTACTTAATTGGTGTGTGTTATCATAATTGATCAGCAGAGTAACAACCTTACTAACGTGGCCTCCATTGGAGAAAATGGCAAGAACCGCCCAGCAGCCAGGAGAATTAAATTGCACACATGCATGGCCATCATCAGCATCCTAGCATGCGCTTCCCAAAGCTCCAACAGTTTGAGAAAAAAAAGATGCAAGGGTAGGAACCCATCTCTCATGTGCAGACCAGGCTGCAATCACTCACTCATATGCAGGAACACGTACATCAGCTAAGGGAGCAGGCAACGCCGGCAAGCCGGCCGGCCATCCCAGAGACATGCAATATATCCAACTTGTGGAGTACTTCAGCATTCATCTCTTAACAGAATATGTACAGAACAAGACGATTCTTCACATGCATTGCCACCTTGCCTATGTGTGTTATCTTCAGTAGAACGCTTTGAAAACTTCACATTCACCGGTAGAAAATAGGCCTCTAGTCTCGGTTCGCCAGGGCCAGTAGTCCCGACCGCGCAACCGGGACTAGCAATGCGGGACTAAAGACCCCACTCTATAGTCGCGCCAACTGCGAACCGGGACTAAAGGCCCGTCCACGTGGGCGGGTGGCGGAGCCGGGAGGCGGAGGACATTTAGTCCCGGTTGGCCACATGAACCGGGACTAGATTTATTTCGTAATTTTTTAATTCATTTGGTTTCTAATTATTTTTTCACACCTTTTTTTCACTCCCTTTTTTCACTCCCTTTTTTTTCAGAATTTGTATTATTTGCTTAGTGTCTAAAACAATTATCTCTAGTCAAATTACTTACTCATGGTCAAACTTCCCGCTCGGTCACCCATCCTCCCACTACTCTAGCACTAGCACGCTTAACTTCCGAGTTCCATCCCGTCCCGCATCCAAGTGTTTCGCACGTATGTATGTGATACTAGTATCATATCAATCCTATTAACATGTTGGTCGATGCCATATTTCTTTATTGTTTGAATTTCAAATAAATCTTTTAATAAACAAAAGTAATGATGTAATTAATTATTTTGAATAAATAAATAAACTTTAACTTTTAATTTGTATTATTTCTTAAAAATACAAATAATATATCAAAAAATTAAGAAAAATAGAACTAATTCATTTTAAAATCTTAAAAATACAAATAATATATCAAAAATGAAGAACAATAATACTAATTCATTTTAAAATATTAAAAATACAAATAATATATCAAAAAATTAAGCACAATAATACTAATTCATTTTAAAATCTTAAAAATACAAATAATATATCAAAAAATTAAGAAAAATAGAACTAATTCATTTTAAAATCTTAAAAAATACAAATAATATATCAAAAATGAAGAACAATAATACTAATTCATTTTAAAATATTAAAAATACAAATAATATATCAAAAAATTAAGAACAATGATACTAATTCATTTTAAAATCTTAAAAATGCAAATAATATATCAAAAAAATTAAGAAAAAATAGAACTAATTCATTTTAAAATCTTAAAAATACAAATAATATATCAAAAATGAAGAACAATAATACTAATTCATTTTAAAATATTAAAAATACAAATAATATATCAAAAAATTAAGAACAATAATACTAATTCATTTTAAAATCTTAAAAATACAAATAATATATCAAAAAATTAAGAACAATAATACTAATTCATTTTAAAATCTTAAAAATACAAATAATATATCAAAAATGAAGAACAATAATACTAATTCATTTTAAAATATTAAAAATACAAATAATATATCCATTACACAAACATAAGTGATCATCCATTACACTATCCAAGTCATTTAAAACTATAGAAATAATATCCAAGTCATTTAAAACTATAGGAAACAAAAATAGTTTTATGAACAACAAAAGACAAGTAGATCATCCATTACACAAACATAAGTGATCTCACAATCATGAATAACATAGATATCCATTACAAACTAAGATATCCATTACACATATATCCATTACAAACTAAGATCATCCATTACACAAACATAAGTGATCTCACAATACTAAGATATATCCATTACATATTATATACTAAGATAACCCATTACATGCATGCATACATCTATGGCCCCGCCGAGTAGATGCGGAACAACTCGTAGGAGACATATGCATCTATGGCCGCATACTGGACGTTCGTCAACTCCAGTGGGGTCTTCTCCCAATAACGGTGATACTTCGAGGGGAAACCAGACTTCATGGTTTTGTAGCCCTCGTGGATGAGGGCAGTTGCCATGATAGCCATCCCGGTCTTCGGCCCGTTAAACTGGATAAGATCCTGAAGATCAATGTAGTGATCTTCAGGTATCATAATACCCAAGCGCATCAACTTCGGACGGTCTTGCGTGATGTCAACACTGCAAAAGTCAAACCCCATGTTGACAAGAAAATCAACAAGGGCCGGACAATCCTTTGAACTACTACAACAACAAAAATAGAACGTGTTAGACATGTTGCAACACATGTATTCTTCGCATGCAACAAAAAAATCGAAGATGCAAGAGATTGTACGTGTGTGCGTTATACCTTGACCAGTGGAAGATCAACACGGACTACTTGAACGCGATCTGGATGACGGCAACATCCCTCTGATTCGCCGTATACTCCAGATCAAGCCCGAAGAACCGGTGTTCATCGGGAGAGGCGTCATAGAGATTGATTAAATACTCAAGAGCACCGGGGAGACTCTCGGAAATGTTGGTGTAGCACACGTCCAGAACCTTGCCGCATGGTGTGGGACCACCATATCTTTCCCAAACTTCAGCCATGGTGTGTGCTTGGTGAAGATCGAAGAACAGAACGCGCGCTGTGGAGAGGAAGAACAGAGAAGAGAGGAAGAACAGAGAAGAGAGGAAGAACAGAACGCGCGTTGTGGAATGGCGCCCTTCTGCCTCGCTCGCGAAATAAAAACCGCCATACGGGAGGCGAGAAGTTTGATCTTTAGTCCCGGTTGGCCACGCCAACCGGTACTAAAGGACCAATAGTCCTGGGCGGCCAGGTCAACCGGAATTAATGCCCTCCAGCCGCCTCAACGCGCTTCCCAACCCGCGACGTATGACCTTCTGTCCCGGGTCTCCTCCCGACCCGGGACTAAAGAGTCATTAGTCACGGTGCGCGACGTTTGGGGACTGATGGGGGCGTATGGAAGGCCTTTTTTCTACTAGTGATTAAGATTACCCGCTGAATATTTTCTCTCCTCGACATGGAAGTCAGATCGGAGCGCTATTGGGTTGCCGCCGCCGGCAACCATCGGCGCAGGACTCGGTTACGCAGAGGCCGAGCATGGACACTACATCAGGCACCCTTCCCAGGCGGCGGCCGGTCCGCCGCGCGTCGTCAACACTACTCAGCTCTGAGACGTGTTGATTCGAGAACAACGTGAAGATCATCAGGTCCTTCGATGTAGGACTCGATGACGTAGAGGCCGAGCAGGGACACTACATCCGGCACCCTGCCAGGCCAGCGGCCGGTCCGCCGTGCATCTCCAACACTACTCAGCTCTGAGACGTGTTGATTCGAGAACATCGTGAAGATCATCAGGTCCAGGCTCGACTCAACAGGTCTGAAATCTGGCTATCTTCGAGCACCGTCAACCCGAGACGGGATCCATAGCAAGTGTTCTACATAAGACGGATGCCAGAAGGAGGACAACGGGTGCGGGGCGAGCCCGACTTTGTTGATGGGAGCCTGACTTTGCTGCGAGCGCGGCGACATTATAGGCGGGCGTCGGGCTGGCCTGATTCATTCCGTCGTTGTGAGAAGGAGTTCCTGGATCTATTTTGATCTCCTCACGTGGCTCTGTAGCTTTAAACAGAGAAAGCAACACAGATTCGATGGGTTGGGCTGCCATCACGGCTCAGTTGTCTAGCGCTCGGTGGTTAGAAGAAAGAAACGTAACGTTTGTTAGAAGGCGTCGGACGGAAGACATAGGAAAACCACGGACATATGAATCGGTATCCAGCTTATCAATGACACGGTGGGTAATTTTTTTAAACTTCAGGGGAAATTTTGATGACCTACCAAACCAAACCAAACCAAGGAAGTCTTAACACCTTTATTATTATTATTATTATTATTATTATATTATTATTATTATTATTATTATTAGGTAGGTATAGATTACAATCCTTGTAATTATCAAAACAATATTCAAGTATAGCATAAATCTCATATTTATAAGGTGCATCATCAATACTTTCAAGCAAATAAGCAATTTCAAATGCACCCTTCCAAGCAATAAATTATTCAATTTTTTCCACATCATATAATTCACAATTTCCCTTAACATAAGAAGATATGGTAACATCATCATTACACTCACATTGAAAAGGGAGGTGTTTATACCTCCTATAGCAGCAAGATTTATCAAAGCAATAAGTAACATTATAAGTAGAAGACAAGTTTTTAGCATAGTCATGCAACTTACTAATTTTCTCCCACAAGTGTATTCCTTTTTGTGACAAGCGGTGTTCCTTATAATGTTTTTGTGCCAAAATTTCAAAGACATCAACCATTGATAACAAGTATGATAAAGCAAAAATAACAGCTATGAAGTAAATTAATTTTTTTATGTTTTCAATATAGAAAAGAAAAACAAGACAAAAATAAAAACAAGACAATAAACAAAATAAAGAGGTTGAGAGTGAGAGACTCCCCTTGTCAGAAGACTTCCTTCTCCCGGCAACGGCGCCAGAAAATATCCTTGATGCTTGCGTTGGGAGACCCTAAGAGGAGGGTGTGATGATCACAGCGTAGGAAGTTTTCCCCTTAGTTAAGAACCACGGTTATCAATCCAGTAGGAGAAAGAGAATCTTCGGAAGGTTGATTCCACTCACGGTGGTGCTGGCGCTTCACCGGTGTCAGCAACAACGTGGAACCTGCACACATCACAACAAAAATACTATGCCCCAACGGTACAGTGAGGTTGTCAATCTCACAGGTCTAGCTGAAAACAAAGATTGGACGTATAGTGTGGAAAACAGTGTATACTTGCAGTAAGTAAAGAAAGCAGGAAATTATTGTGGTTTGTTTAACAGTGTGGAAAATGGACCGGGGTTCCTAGTTTCACTAGCGGTGTCTCTCCATAAAAGATAGCATGCTGGGTGAACAAATTACAGTTGGGAAATTGACAAATAAAGGTTGCACCGTAGCGCACATTATAACATGATGATTACTATGGTATTTAGTGCGGGCATTACAACAAGATTCATAGACCGACATCCATCTGCATCTATGACTAATAATCCACCCTTAGGTTATCATCCGAACCCACTTAGCTATTAAGTTGCAAGCAACAGATAATTGCATTAAACAAAGTGTGTAATGTAAGCAATGATTATGCACGCGGGCACTCTCACCGCTGTTTTCTCCCAAATGGCAACAACACATCCTCCCCCTTCACGTTCTTGTCACTCGAGCAAGGCAACAAGGATGCATGAACCCACTATCAAGCATAAATACTCCCTCTTGGAGTCACTAGCAACTACTTGGCCAGAGCAACCACTAGCAACAGAAAGCATGAAAGATCACAAATAACATATGCAATAAAGACTATAATCAACTTGGCATAAGGTTAATATTCATCGGATCCCAGCAAACACAACATATAGAATTACTTAAGATCAATCTCGATCATGATAGGCAGCTCACGAGATCTAAAAATGGAGGCATATGAGGTGGAGACAACCATCTAGCTATAGCTATGAACCCGTAGTCCAAGGATGAACTACTCACGCATCACTCCGGAGGCAGGCATGGTGATGTAGAAGCCTACGGTGATGATTTTCTCTCCGGCAGGGTGCCGGAAAACAATTCCAGAACCCTCCTGATCAAGGGTTGATGGTGACGGCGGCTGCGGAACTTTTTCGGGGATTTTGATCAGGTGTTTAGGGTTTCCATATGGGGGGTTTAAATAGGCGTAAGGGCAAAGGCAGTGGAGCTCCAGGGGCCCCACACCCATAGGTGGCACGGCCAGGGGGGACCCGCGCCACCCTATGGTGTGCTTTCCCTGTTGCCCCTCTTCGACTCCTCTTTGGTCTTCTGGATGCTTCCGGGGAAAATAGGATTTCCGGGCTTCGAACTTTCCAATTCCGAGAATATTTCCAGAACAACTATTCTGAAACTAAAAATAGCAGAAATCAGGGAATTGGCTCTGTGGCATCTTGTCAATAGGTTAGTCCGGAAAATCGATAAAAATGACATAAAGAAGGGAGAAAACATGTAGAAATTGGCATAATATCATCATGGAGCATCAGAAATTAGGGATACGTTTTTGACGTATCACACACACACCTACACTCAAAACGATATCGGGCCTAGATGCACAAAGATAAAGCAAGGAACCAATCATAGAACGGTACAACTTTTGGTCCACATCTTTACAATCCGGGTTGCGCTTGAGGTGGCACTTGACTTGCATAGGAGATGACTTTATTTTTGCAATTTGGAAATTAAACCTCTTGAGCATGTCTTGGGTATACTTGGCTTGAGAGATGAAAGTCCCATGAGCCAATTGCTTGATCTCAAAGCCAAGGAAGAATTTAAGCTCTCCCATCATGGAAATCTCAAACCTGTCAGTTATAATCATTGAGAACTCATTATTGAAAGCTTGGTTAGTTGGGCCAAATATAATATCGTCCACATAGAGTTGGCATATGAAAAGGTCTCCCTTTACTCTCTTTGTGAAGAGAGTGGGGTCGATCTTCCCAACTTCAAAACCACGGTCATCCAATAACTCTTGAAGGTGCTCATACCACGCATGTGGTGCTTGTTTAAGTCCATAGAGCACCTTATCGAGCTTGTAGACATGGTTAGGGAAGTTGAGGTTCTCGAACCCCGAAGGTTGCTTAAGATATACCTCCTCTTTGAATAGACCATTCAAGAAAGCACTTTTGACATCCATTTGTTGCAATTTGAAATTATGCGAAGATGCATATGCAAGAAGGATATGGATGGACTCAAGGCGAGCCACGTGATCATAGGTTTCATCAAAGTCAGTGACTTCAACTTGAGTGTAACCTTGTGCCACCAATCTTGCCTTGTTCCTTATAACTATGCCATGCTCATCTTGCTTGTTCTTGAATATCCACTTAGTGCTGATATGTCTCTAACGTATCTATAATTTCTTATGCTCCATGATGATATTATGCCAATTGCTACATGTTTTCTCCCTTATTTATAGCAGTTTTACACGTTTTCTAGGACTAACCTATTAACAAGATGCCATTGAGCCAGTTCCCTGTTTTTTTGCTGTTTTTAATTTCATAAAAGTTGTTCTGGAAATATTCTCGAAATTGGAAAATTCGAAAGCCAGAAGTGTTAAAAGTCCCGGAAGTTTCCAGAAGACCCGAAGAGCCTAGGAGGGGGGCCATAAGGTGGCCACACCATGGGGTGGCGCGGGTCCCCTTGGCCGCGCCACCTAGGGGTGTGGGCCCCTGGCCACCCCCTGGCATCGCCCTTTCGTCTATTTATACTCCCCCGAGGGAAAACCCTAAAAACATCGACCTTTTCCACAAAATGCATCCGTACCTCTGCCACCGCCACCGAAAAGTTTCGGGGGACGCATCTTTGTTCTGGCACCCTGCCGGGACGGGAAACTGCCCCTGGAAGCCATCTCCATCAACTTCACCTCCATATCCATCGTTGTTGCTGTCTCCTATGATGAGGAGGGAGTAGTTCTCCCCCGAGGCAGAGGGCTCTTCAAGTATCTATGGGGTTAATCTCTCTCTCCCAAGGTGTGATCTATATGTGACCGTGGGCTTTGTAATATAGTTGAATAAGTAGATGTTACTCTTCATCGTGCGCTACTCAAGTGTTTTATTAATATGAACTTTGGAGTCACCTTGTCCCGCTGTGTGAAGGTGACAGTGTGCACATCGTGTGTGTCTCCTCTATGAATTGTCGTGTTTGTCTAGTACCTTCTAGGGCGCTCATAGTGACAGCGTGGGGTTAACTAGACATGGGAATGCTTACCTTAAGGAATGCTTTTTGCAGCCCTATGCAATGATTAGTGTTCGTTATCCAACCGGAAAGGGTTAAGAGTAGCATAGTGAAGAGAAGATATTTAGTTATTCAATTATGTGATCATTGTTGAGAGTGTCCACTTGTGAAAGTAGGATCCCTGGGCCTTGTTTCCAAGCATGGCAACACCGTTTTCCGCCTGTTCTGCTACATGTTTTCTTGCTTCCATATTTATTTCAGATTGCTATTATTACATATAACCATCCATATTACTCGCATTTCACTATCTGTTCACCGAACTAGTGCACCTGTATACCTGACAAGTATATTGGGTGTGTTGGGAACACAAGAGACTTCTTGTATATTAATTGTAGGGTTTCTTGAGAGGGATATCTTTGACCTCTACCTCCCTGAGTTTGATAAACCTTGGGTGATCCACTTAAGGGAAACTAGCTGCTATTCTACAAACCTCTGCACTTGGAGGCCCAACACTGTCTACAAGAATATAAGCGTGCATAGACATAAAGTTCCAATAACATTATGACAATCTTTGGGATTCTCAACTAACCTCCAAACCTTGTTACGCTCAAAGTTATTGAGCTCATCATGCATAGCTTAACCCAATCGGAGTCCTCAAGAGCTTCAAACACTTTCTTTGGTTCCACCATAGATATGTGAGCTTGATGCTCACTAAAACGAGCCAATTGCCTTCTTGTGGATCTTCTTCCTTGAACATCTTCCAATACTTTGTTGTATTGGGAATCAATTTGCTTCAAAGCTCTTCTTATCCTTCTAGCACGATGGGCTTCGATCTCCTCATTATTGCAAGGAGGAATCACTTGATCATCTTGATCATTTGGGTCCCCGTCTTGACCAACTTTGCCTCGATCATCATCATCATCATGAACTTCAACATTTCCTTCGACTTGAGGAGAAGAGGATGGGGATGGTTGATCTTGGCCTTGACCTTGACTAGCATGAATGATGGGACTGGTTGCATATTGCATAGTTACTTGGTTAATGAGAGGAGGGTCTTCAACATGTTCTTGGTTAGGTGCATCACTTGGCTCCTTGGCATGTTCTTCTATTGTAGAGGAGGGCTCCACTTGAGTAGAGCATAGTCCTTCTCGAGTCGCCATAAGGTGTCCCTCAATGGGGCGAAAAAATCCCACACCCATACTTTCTATGGCTTCTTGAGGCATTTCAAAATCTATATTAGAAACATGAAATTGCGCCACTTGGGAGCCGTCATTTTCCTCGAAAGCCACACTACAAGATTCTATGACAATCCGTGATGTTTTTTCATAGACTCTATAAGTGTGGGATTCGGCACCGTAACCAACAAATATACCCTCAATAGTTTTGGATTGAAAGTTAGACAACCGAACACCCTTGATCAAATAAAAGCACTTACAACCGAATACACGGAAGTAGGAGACGTTGGCTTTGTTGCTGGTGAGGATCTCATATGGAGTCTTGTCCAAGCCATTGCGGATGTAGAGGCGGTTGGAGGAGTGGAATGCGGTGGATATGGCCTCGGCCCATCAATATTGGGGAGAAGAATACTCCGCCAACATGGTCCTTGCCATATCCAAGAGTGTGCGATTCTTCCTTTAGGCAACACCATTTTGTTGAGGAGTGTAAGTGGCGGAGTATTGATGACGAATACCCTCATCACTAAGGAATTCATTCAAAGTGTAATTCTTGAACTCCAAACCATTGTCACCCCTAATTTCCATGATTTGCACATTGTTTTGACGTTGCACTTCGTTGGAGAAGTCGATGATGGTTTGTTGAGTCTCACTATTGCACTTGAAGAAATAAACCCAAGTGTATCTTGAATAATCACCGACAATCAGCAAGCAATATTTCTTGCCACCAAGACTTGCCTCGGGAACGGCACCAAAGAGATCAACATGGAGAAGTTCCAAGATCCTCTTTGATGAGATAATAGTCTTGTCCTTGTGGGCGGCATCACGCATATTTCCTTCAACACACGACCTACAAACGCGATCTTTGGAAAAGGAAACATTTTCTTTTAGTCCGAGGATAAGGCCACCTTTGTGAAGGCTTTGCAAAGTTCCCATGTTGACATGGGATAAGCGGTGATGCCACAACCACCCCACGTCCGCCTTTCCAAAAAGACACATTTCTTGAGAGTTGGTAGATTTCTAAAAGTCCCCGTATGCGATGTCAAGGGTCTTGATCCTCAAAATGACCAAATTGTCAGGATCAAAGAAGACGGAAAAACCCATCTTCCCTAAAGAACGAACTGAAAGTAAATTGTAACCAAGGTATTCAACAAGCATGACATCCACGATAGTGATATCAGGAGCAATCACAACCTTGCCAAATCCCGATACCTTAGACTTGGGCACGTCTCCAAACGTGACGGTTGTTTTTAAATCATTTGGGCGCAACTCTGTCATGAGTTTTTTTGATTCCGGTCATATGACTAGTGCATACACTATCAATTATCCATTTAGATCCACCAGAAGCATAGTACTGCAAGAGATCATTGACTAGAGTTAGGACCCGAGGAGGGTCCCTTCATGTTAGTAACAAGGGTCTTTAGAACCCAAATGGAATAGTCAATGTAACCCTCAATAGGACCAACATATTTAGCTTGCACAACACCATAATAATCAACATATAAGAAATGGTGTGGATTGTTAGTTCCCGCGGAAATGCTACGAGTAGTGTTGTCCCTCATGACACCACCACTTGAGGCAACATTGTTGGCTTGTGCGGGACTACTACGAGTAGTGTTGTCCCTAATGACATAACCAAGACCTTGCTTGCCCACTCGTGTCCTAGGATTATTCAATTGTGGTCTAGCAACAACCACTTGCGATCTATCCACCACAACCTTCTCAACTTGAGGGTCCTTTCCCTTGAACCTTGCAAGCTCATCCTTCAACGTTGCATTTTCCTCAAGAATAATAGCATAATCATAAGAAGTAGAGGTGCTAGGGGTGATGCATTGATTGAGTTGAGTTTGAAGTTGTTCATGTAACTCTTTGAGGATAGAGTGTTCATTCTACAAAGCCTTGTGAGCCTTGGTGACATGATCAAACTCCTCGGTTAGTTTCTCATGACCAACCCCAAACTCAAGTTTATCCTTTTTAGCCTTTATATTTAGCAATTGCAAGGTCACATTCCTTAGTGATATTAGCAACTATTTCATTATGGGACTCTGCAAAAGATTCAAGTTCCTCTTCAAGAGAAACTCTACCATTATTCTCTTCCTCAAGAGTCATGGAAAGAGAGGCTATCTTGTCAGCATCTCTTCTCTCAATTTCACCTTTCTTCTCAAGAGCTTCGTGGGCCTCTCACAATTGTCTCATGAGATGATGAAAGTACTTGTTGGTATCTCCTTGCACGTTATACTAAAGTGTTCCAAAGAGATAATTTCATCTTCTACTATATGACTAGCATGGTTTGAAAATTCATTTTGAGTCTTAGAGGTTGGAGAAAGTTATACCTCCGAGGCCTTATCCATGAAGCACTTGGCATTGAGTTGAGGAAGATTCTCATTGGGGGATTGAAAGAGTGATGAAGATGATGGAGTTGTAGCAATACAAAGAGCGGACACTTCACTTGTGGTTTCTTCTTCATCACTTCCGGAATCATACTCCTCATGAGTCATAAGGACAAACTTAGTGGGAGTCTTCTTGTTGAAAAGTTTCCTCTTGAAATGAGGCTTTTTGTACTCAACCTTTGACTTGTCCTTGCGAATGAGCTTGCCACCATGAAGTTCCCTATTATCAAAGGGGCACTCCGCAATGAAATGGTGCTTGTCTTGGCAATTGAAGCAATACCTCACCCTTTGATTTCCTTCATTTCCATAGCGAGATTTGATCTTCTCCTCAACATATGCGTGGGCATTGGATGGATTCTTCCAAAACTTTTGCAAGGTGAGAGCAATGAAATCCTTGAGCACGGGGTCATACTCTTGATCCTTCAACGGAGCCAAATCCTCAAAGAAATCTTCTTCATACTCAACTTCCCTTCACACAACCTTGGCCTACAAAGCAACTGATGCTCCTTTGTGCATTACTAGGGCTCTAGCACGGTTGTCAAGAGCCTTTTTGGTTTGCACTTGATAGGAGCACATTTCTTGCATCACTTGGGTTGAGGTCAAAGAATAAAAATCATGTATTCCTTGAATTCTCTTCAAGTCCGTGGGCTTGAAAGGCATTAGAGAAATCATGTACTTCCTCTTGATCCAAGCATCATCAATGTACTTTGCACCAACGTTGTTGAATGCGGTGGCAAGTGTCTTGAGTCTTCGGTACATGTCTTCATGATTCTCACCATCATGCATATAGAACCCTGCGGCCTCATTGCTCAAGGCATCATACCTATTCCTTTACATTCTCTCATTGCCCACAAACATGACGACAAGAGCATCCCATGTTTCCTTGGCGGTGGAATATTGTTGAAGATGATCCATGTGGTTTGGACCCACGACTTTTTGAAGAATAGACAAGGCGGTGTATTTGAGTTGACAATATACGACTTCTATTCTTGTCAAGTTCTTGGGGTCATGAGGCTTGTATCCATCTCGAGTGACTCTCCAAAGTTCTATACAAGAAGAGTTCAAGTGAGTTTCCATGTAATATTGTCATTCACTAAAAGAGTATGCATCAATTTTACGTGGATCTCCTCTAGGGATTATATGAGGATGTGGGACGGGAGGATCGGGGGAATAATGTCCTTTGACAGAATGAAATTCTCCACCACCTTTCGTGCCATTATCGGTGGTGTTTTCACCGGAAGCATCTTTAGGTAGTTTACCATCTTTCCCTTTCTTGGCGCCCTCCGGAACTTCGTCGGAGGAGATGAATTGGAAGCCTCCGGTTCCTTGGCTTTCATGAATTGCATCAAGACTTGATGCAATTCATCGATTTTGTTCTCCATGGATGAGGTCAATGAATTTTTCAACTCATTGAGATCATCCATAGAGACATGCACCGCGGAACCGGCGGTCACCGTATCATCAACCATACTTAAACTCTTAGGCGGTTAAGCATGATAGAAGAGCCGAGGCTCTGATACCAATTGAAAGTAAAGTATAGGCACCTAGAGGGGGGGTGAATAGGAGCTACGACCAAATTTAATTTTTCTTCACAGTTAGGCTTGACTAGGTAAATTCTCTAGATAATGCAACTACGATGAATTTACCTATATGACAAGAACAAGCACAATAACAATACAAGCACAAGTAAGGGAGGAAGGGAACGAGGTAAACGATATGAAGCACACGGAGACAAGATGTATTCCTGAGTTCCTCCTTGTTAAGGGAGTACGTCTCGTCGGAGGGGTGTGAGCTCGCCATGAAGGCCTACTCAACGCCACAAAGGCCTCACCCTATTATCGGATGAACCCCGCCACAAAGGCCTAGAGCACCTTCCACTATTGATCCCCTTTGAGGCGAGAATCGAATCCTTTACAACCAAGCTTGGGGCACTCAACCACAACCAAATTGGGGGATCCCAACAATCACCAATCACCAAGAGTACCAAGAAGCCTAGGTTCTCCACAAGTGGAAACCCTAGGCTAGATCCCTCAAGCTAATGAGGGGGAAATGGAAATCCGGTTGGTGAATATGTAGATCCGGGGCTTCTCCTTCAATCCTCCAAGTTTCAATAAGTTTGGGTGGAGGAGATGGGATATCTAGCTTGGTGGGTGAGCTCAATCAATGGGGCATTCAATTCTGGACGAGCTACCCCTTGGGGAAGAAGGGGGTCTTCTATATATAGGTCCACCAAGAAACTAGCCGTTTTCTCGTAGTAGAAGTTCAATCCAGAGTCATTCCGGAACTTCCGGAATAATTCCAGGCTCCCGGAATAATCCGGAGCAATCCGGATCCTCATGGAAGAATTCACGTTCATGTCAGAATGAACCCGGATTGGTCCGGAATGATTCCGGATGGCAACAGAGGATTTCATGGTCATGTCAGAATCGCTGCGGAATAAATCCGGATCCTGGAATCACCCGGAATTATTCCGGATCCCGGAATCACCCGGAATCATTCCGGATTGCAACAGAGGTTTTCACGGTCATTCCAGAATTATTCCGGATGGATCCGGAATTATTCCGGATGATAGTAAAAAACTCTTCTTCGAGCTAGAAAAACGTCCGCCGAACTTTATCTTCTTCACCATTTCTTTGAAACTGTTTATGTGCTGATATTGGCTATAACCTTTTTCAACAAATAGCACACACGGTGAAAACTCATTTATGTTGTTAACAAACACACAAAACATAGATATCTCGAAAATGCACTTTCACTATTTAGAGCCCGAAACTCACGGATCCGAGAAACCGGGGGGAATCTTTTCAAGAGTTTGGGTAGCTTTGTCTTTGGTGTTCCTTGTGTCTGAACAAACACAATCAAGCATTTGGTTTCAGTTTTCTACCCCTCTTGACGTCGTTACCTGCTGTAGATGCATACGTGTGAGTTTTCTCCAACGGGGATAGGGTTTCACCGGAGAGGGAGCTCCGGAGCTTCGGAATTCCACCAAATGACAAGTGGTTCCATATCACATGTGCCCAAGTGTGTTTTGGGTCTTATGTGTCCAAGATCACACTCTGGTATTGAAGGGGTCGTTGCATAGAAAACAAAAAATTAACTAAGCGAGAGACACCCAAAAGGCCAAGATCTAATCTAGGAGACGAAGTGCAACGGGCAACGAGAGGGTTAAGGAGAACACATACCCTCGAAGACACAAAGCGTTACGAGATCAAATCTTGTTGTTGGCATAGTCGTACTCACATCGATCCCGATAGCGAGAAGATGTGCACCGCAATCCGGCGGTGCCTCCGTGATCGGTCACACGTACGGTTGATGACGACCTCCGTTCCCTCGATCTAGTGGGGCGCGGAAGTAGAGGATCCCTCGGAACTCTAGCAGCACGATGGCATGGTGGTGGTTAAGAATCCCACGGTCAGGGCTTCGCCAAGCCGGAAACCATGGAATGGAGCAGCGGGAGGAGAGGAAATGAGGTGGGCAAGTGTGTGAGAGAGAGGGAGCTCATGCCCTATATTTACAGGAGAGGGGGGAGGCAGCCCAAGGGGGGTGCGGCCAGCCCCATGGTGTTCCCCCACCTCTTCCTTCATCATGTGAGTGGACACTCCACTCACACCCACTCATTTTTCCTTAAAACTCCACTTAGAAAATTCAAGAGTTTTTCTTTAATAAATAAATAAAACATTTTTATTTATTTATTTCATCATTTGTTAATTCGATTAACAAACTTTTGCATATAGCACCTCGAATCATTTGTTAATTCCATTAACAACGATTTGACGAAAAACCCCTTGAACTATTTCAATTTTCCCCGAAACAATTTTGGTGCTGCCCAAAATATTCTTCGATATTCCGTATCCTATCAAACGCGTCATCGAACCTTAAGTATGTCACCCAACGGTTCGTGAATAAGATAGACATGACCCAGACTCCTCTCTGATCAATAATCAACAGCGGGATCTGGAGATCCGTGATGACTCCTATATATTCAACGATGACTCTCGTGATCGTGTGAACCATCAACGTCGTGAACTATTCCCTTGATTCAATCTCGTTACTGACAAGTACTCTTTTCTCGTTATCATGATATAACATCCTTGTGATCATATCACGTGCTTGCAAGCGGTGTTGATGTGATATCACCGAGAGGGCCCAGAGTATATCTCTCCGTCATATTGGATAGAGAAATCCCACTCTTGATCCATGATCCTCAACTAATACTTTCCGAATACCTAACGACACCTTTATAGTCACCCTGTTACGGTGTGACGTTTGATGACATCAAAGCACCCTTCCAGTATCAGTGATTGACATGATCTCATGGTCTAAGGAATAAGTTACTTCGTATGTTTGATATAACAATATAAACTTAATGACTTGATCGCATTGCTATATTCACTATGGGTATATGTTCATCACATCATTCTTCTAGTGACATGACCCCGTTATTAACAACATCTATTGTTCATGATCAGGAAACCTTGATCATCTATTAATCAACGAGCTAGTTAAAAGAGAGGCTTTACTAGGAACCATTGTTTGTTTATTAAACACACATGTATCAACGTTTCCTGTTAATACAATTCTATCATGAGAAATAAACATTCATCATAAACAAGAAATAAGATAATAACCATTTTATTATTGCCTCTGGGGCATATTCTCTTCAGTCTCCCACTTGCACTAGAGTCAATAATATAGTCTGTAAGCACTTAACACATATGGCGTTTCAGTGCTATTACCATGCTTCGCATGTGGTAAACATCATCAAAAAGATCTGAATTGTTCAGGTCCTATTGTATTTGCATGTTCTTTGCGTCTACATGCATCACTCATTCTCTAATGAGATGGCTTTGTATATATAGGGTCAATCGGTGAAACGTTAATTCCTTAGCTTAAACCGATGTCACTAACATTGTGAAAATTTAGCTTCATAGTGTTAGCATTCTTGGAAATTCACCAAGTTCCGGTGATACCTTAATTCCTCAGCTTAAACTAATGTTACTAACATTGTGAAAATGTAGCTTCATAGTGTCAGCATTCTTGGAAATTCACCAAGTTCAATAAAGAACTCCTTGACACAAAATAAGCTTATTATCTGTTGTCAACACAACGATATATTTAGCCTTTGTTGTAGTATCTGTCACAATATTTTAATTTTGAAACACTTTCAAATCCAGCATGGAACTTTCTTCCAGCTTATTGTGCTACCCTTCTTCACATATTTTAATTGAGATAAAATTACTTGAATAAATGACAAGACTATTAGTGTAACATAATACAACTAATATTCTGTCAATACTACATAGGAAAACATATCCTTAGAATTTCTAAAATGACATAAGGATTTCTCCCACTGTTGTCTAATCATCATATGAATTATCCTGCTATAACATTTTTATAGCATAGGACTCATCTGGTTGTGTACATAGCATGGAAACATGACTTAGAAATCTCAATTTCAATGAAGCTCATCATGTGTCAAAACACTTGAATCTTGCTCAATTATTTTCCATGTGACAAGAACTCCTTCTTGTCATTTCAATATTGACTTACTTCAATATGTTATCTATGTAATTTGGCTTCAATCATACCAGGCGCTTCAATCTATCTATTATAGATATCGATGCCCAATATCTTCTAAGCCTTTCATCAATAAGAAAATCTTAATCGTGTTAATTTAAAATACATATTTTCCAATCAACCGTATGTCATCTACATAATGTATTGGAAATATGACATAGCGCTCCCACTTAATTTCTTGCAACTCTACAAGCATCTTTATCGTTCATGATGGAATCAAACTCTTTTGATAACTTCATTAAGGTAAATATTTCAACTTCGTTATGCTCTATTCAACCATTGAAGTGTGCATACCTTTCTAGCAACCTTTTGAATTTTACAAAAGTCTCAGACTGTGTCAAGTACACATCCTTGATCAAACTTCCTCGAGAGGAGAGTTGGTTTTGTTATTTAACATCCATATCATAATATGTTACTTTGCTAGAACTATCCGCAAAGACTAAGCATCACTATGGAAGATCAAAATCTTGTAGTCGTCAACTCTTTGAACTTCGTCAAAAACAACTTTTCGATAAGTACAACTTTCAAAGGATGTTAAAATCCATGTCTTTGTCGCTATATAGACCCTTTTGCTATCGTTAGGCATCAAGCCTATCGAAAAGACTACCAAGTCACATACTTGATATTCATACAAGGATACTATGGCGGATATAATGACTCATAGCCAATTTTACGAAGTCAGGGCCCATCATTTGCTTCCTTTATAAGGTTCAGGTCCTTTTGTTGTCCATACAACACTTTACACTTAAACCACAAGTTGGTCTAAGTACAAAGTTTTAGGACTTTTGTGGTTCAGTACGCAAACTCATCCGAAGTATCTACAACATATGTATTGTCTTCTACTTTGTCAAAATAGCAAACCCCAGAACAACTTCCAGTGATGCGCTACTCTTGACATGATAACGAAGATTCTCTAATATCGTTGAGTTTGTACTACGCTCCCACTCACTTGTTTCGCAAGAACTACTTTCTCGAGAAATCAACCCTTTCTGACAAACTTTTGTCTTTTGGTTCGGTGATAGGAGAAATACCCAATGTTTTATTTGGGATAACCTTATAAACATATATTTATCCTATTTTGGTTGTAAAATTTTTACACATGCTATGCATACCAAAACTTAAGAAAAATGACAATTCGGGTCACTACCCAAACCATATCTTATATGTTGTCAATTTCAACGGATCATGATGGTGCACTTTTCAGTGAAAAAACGGTTGTCCTTAATGTATAAACTACAAAATTATAATGGCATTTTTATTAATCTTACCATGTCCAACAAGGTTTGATTTTGTTTCTTGAATACTCCAAACTAATGTGGGGTATTCGAGAAGTATAAGTTGTAGAACAATTCTGCAACTCCTCAGATGTTTTGCTAAACTTGTAACTCAAACTTTATCCTTTATGATCCAATCATAAATACTTGATTATCTAGCTACAATGATTTTTACTTCATATTAACAACCATTTGAACCAATTCAAAATGTCAAACTCCATGCTCTTTAAATAGATATACTCACATATCTACTCAAATCATTGACATAATTTTATGAAGGAAAAAATTAATCCACCATACATGACTACACATAATGGACTATATACATCAATATGTATAATCTCCACTAAATTAGTCGTCCATTCTACTATGGCCTATGAACGGAATTCTAGTCATCTTTTGGAAGAGGTCTCGCAAGCGTCAATTTATTCAAAACAAAATGACTCTGGAAATCCGTCAATATGGAGTTCCTTCATGTTTTCCTTTCCGATATGAACTAAAATGGTGGTGTCACAATTTAAGTGAAACTCTTTTACGTCTTGCAACATTTAGCATTTAGTCTTATAGATGTTTAGTTTACCAACATGATTTATATTAACATATCCATCAATTATGGAATATGGTCATAGTTTGAACAATATCATTTGTTCTCACAAAAGACCAGAACAAAATAACAACTTATTAAGTTCTTAAAATAAATCTTGAATGTTTGGTTCGATACGACAATGAACCAAATAATACTTTATTACTGTTCTTGTCATAATCGATTCCACATCTATTACTAGTTCCTTTTAGGCACTTGTATTTCTTGCATTGCGTTGCTTTGTATGACAACTCATACCAACCAATGTGGTATCAAAATACCCAAAAATACTTTGTTAACTAGTAATACATATATAACTTGTATATCAAGCATATACTCCTGAGCTGGACTTTTCCAGTTATCTTCTTTTTCTGCCATATATCTTTTTGTAATTCTATTTTCAATATTCCCTTTCCTTTACAGTAGAACCATTCAACATCAAACAATGCTAGTCCTACTAGCTCATTATATTTGGCGTGTTAGTCATATACTATCACCCATTGAGTCATACTTTGAGTTTGATTGTTCTACTAATATCATCATATTAACAGTATTCTTCTAGATTCCACTCTTAGCAATCTTCAAGTAAGGTAAACAACTTTACCCATACTTTTAATCCATCCCATCATAACAATTTTATTGTTAAGCTACTATAGCTCGAAGGAAGGAATTTAGAGGATAATTTTTAGCGCCCAACTTCTTGGAGTTTTCAAACGCCTAACGTCTTCAATCATTGCATATATTCAGATAATATAAGAAAACATTGTCACGCTAAATTATACTCAGTCATGTTGCCACAAATAAGTTTCTAGATATCAATATATCTTTCACTTGATTGTTTCTGAAAACAACTCTTTTCAGTTCCTAAATCACCTTGATCAACAAAACATTCTTTTGAAGATAAAGTAATATGGAAGCAACCATGACTATGGATTCTAAGTAGGAATTGGTTGCTCTCTAGATCAATCAATCGTTAATCATATGGAGCTAGGTAGGAAATACCGAAAATCTACAATAGGACTCAATTTTAAATTTCACTAATACGGTAACAATCTTAAATGTTTTTTACCAGATCATAACAGTTATATCTCAATTAACAATCTAAGTGTAAGGTAGTTATGGATGCCAATGAATACTAGAATTTGTGCAAATTCACTTTGATTGGTTGTTCATGATAAATAAGTTCAAGTTAATTCAAAATTATGCCATGAAATCCCACTCAAAAACAACATCCCCCTTAGTCGTCTTTAGTGCTCACACGAACCTAATTCACTACACCAAAACCGATCATCATGTGAGATGATGTAGCTTCAAAGGCGAACATCGACATGTTCATCATATCATCCATATGACTCATGCTTTACCTTTCGGTTACGTGTTCTGAGGCCATGTCTGTACATGTTAGGCTCGCCAAGTAGAACCGTAGTATTGTGTGTGTTTCAAGGCCATGTCTGTACATGCTAGGCTTGAAAACACCCGTTGTATGCGAACGTTGAGTCTGTCACACCCGATGATCACGTGGTGTCTCGAAACGACGAACTTTCTTAACGGTGCATACTTAAGGAAGAACACATTATTATCTTGATATTAAGTGAGAGGGATCATCTTATAATTCTAACGTAGCTATCTAAGCAAAATAAGATGCATAAAAGGATTAACATCACATGTAAGGATAACATGATATGATATGGTCCTTTTTGCACTTGATCTTCATTATGTGCATTATGATATGATCTCCATCATTCCATCGGCGTGGTACTAAGTACCATGGCACCGCAATCTTGATTGTACATCAATAATAAGACAACCATATGGATACCTTTCGTTATATCAATAATTTACAAAATAGATCATCTCATAATCAAATTTGTAACATTGACCATATCACATCACATGCCCAGCAAAAACTAGTTAGACGCTTCTAATTTATTTTTGCATATTTTACGTGCCTTAGGGCTTTCGAGGATAGAACCGTTCATACCTACGAACATTAACCACAACATTGATAAACACATTTTTAACAACCCTTTGTAGATTAGATCTTAACTATAGTAGGAGAAACAGACACCCGCAAGCCACTTATGCAATACAAGTTGCATGTCAGTTGTGCAACAAGTCTCATGTACGTGGACATGTAAGGTTAGTCCGGGCCGCTTCATCCCACTATGTCACTAAGATCATAAAATAATCAAGGAGGTAATAACATGATCATCAACGCCCACATACACCTATGTGCTCTACCCGTACAAAACATCTACGCACAGATCCGGCTCTAATACCACTAAAGGGGTCGTTGCATAGAAAACAAAAAACTTCCTACGCGAGAGACACCCGAAAGGCCAAGATCTAATCTAGGAGACGAAGTGCAACGGGCAACGAGAGGGTTAAGGAGAACACATACCCTCGAAGACACAAAGCGTTACGAGATCAAATCTCGTTGTTGGCGTAGCGAACTCACACCGATCCTGATAGCGAGAAGATGTGCAACGCAATCCGGCGGTGCCTCCGTGATCGGTCACACGTATGGTTGATGACGTCCTCCGTTCCCTCGATCCAGCAGGGCGCGGAAGTAGAGGATCCTTCGGAACTCCAGCAGCACGACGGCGTGGTGGTGGTGAACAATCCCACGGTCAGGGCTTCGCCAAGCCGGAGACCATGGAATGGAGCAGCGGGTGGAGAGGAAATGAGGTGGGCAAGTGTGTGAGAGAGAGGGAGCTCATTCCCTATATTTATAGGAGAGGGAGCTCATACCCTCTTTAATAAATAAATAAAACTTTTTTCTTCATTTCAGCATTTGTTAATTCTATTAACAAACTTTTGCATATAGCACCTCGAATCATTTGTTAATTCCATTAACAACCATTCGACGAAAAACCCCTTGAACTATTTCAATTTGCCCCAAAAAAAATTCGGTGCTGCCAAAAATATTCTTCGATATTTGACGGGGGGATGATAACCCGGTAGGCCAAACTCCAAGGAGTAACCCGGCCCAAAGGACGCTGTGCAAGATCCGGCTAAAGATAAGGAAACCTCTAAAGGCCCAAGCTTGTAGGCCCAGTAACCCGGATTGTGGGTTATGGTAGAAGAAAGTTAGGGTTTGTGCGTCGTGTCCGGGTAGGATCCAGGATGCGCCTTGGAGAATAAGCCAGGGGGTACGGGTGCTTTATAAACCGACCCCCAGGTCTAGTTTAGGCAGAGATCTAAGAACCCTAGCAATATCGCTTGATATCGAGCATCCAGTGTAATCCCAGAGTTGAGTTATTGTATCAAGATCGGAGACTCGGCGACTTTGATTGCCGGCTACCAGATCGAATTGCACCATGTTTTCCTCTGAGCTAAACCCTCTCCCAAACGCCTGTGTCGTCTTGCCTCAAGATCAGTTACCCCTGGTAACATCTGCCGTGATTATCCCACGACAGTTGGCGCCCACCGTGGGGCCTGCGTCCAAAGGTGTTTACATCACGGGAGAAGCTCGGAAGAGCATGGAGAATCTTGTCGTCGGCGAAATCTACATCGATCACAAAGGAGAAAAGATGGTGGACGATTCCGGCTGGGGGCCAGAGTCGGATCATCTCGAGTCTGGATCTATGGTGACGGTCGGCCGGATCAACATCTTCGTCGGTATGGTACGAACGCCTAATTTCAAAGTACAGTATCATGTGCATACTACAGGAACTTCTAGCAGGGACAAAGAGACATTAAAGCAAGCGGCAAACTCGGTTTCGTCGGCCGCGCCGAGATACCTTAGATGGGCAGAACAAGAGGTAACGTGGAGTAGAAGAGATCATCCGGAAAAAGTAGAGCGTCCAGGAGTCTTGGCGTTGGTGGTCGCTCCACAGGTTAATGGTTACGAACTGAAGAGGGTCCTGATGGACGGTGGAAGTAGCATCAACATCCTTTATTGGGAAACCTTCTTACGGATGAGTCTCAAAGAGTCCCAGTTACAGAAAAGTTCGACAATCTTTCATGGGATCGTGCCAGGTCACTCGGCGAGCCCCGAGGGAAAGATCACTTTGGAGGTTGCTTTTGGAGAATCGACGGATAATTATCGAGTTGAGTGGCTCACGTTCGAGGTGGTCAAGTTGCGCAGTCCTTATCACGCGCTGTTCTGAAGACCGGCTTATGCCAAATTCATGGCTAGGCCGTGCTACGTGTATTTGCAGCTAAAGATCCCGGGTCCTAAACGGACCATCACCATACACGGGAGCCGGGATATAGCAGCCGAGTGTGACGAAGGAGATTCGGTTATGGCTGAGCAGGCATGCAGAAAGGAGGAACTCGAATATTACCGGTCTCAAGTAAATCCGGATGATAGAACAGCCTTGAAAAAGCCGAATACCGAGGATGAGAGAGCAAAATTCAAGGCAGCACAAGACACCAAGAAGATAGACTTTGTCGAAGGCGATTCCACTAAGCAGTTTACCATAGGGTCTAACTTGGGAGAAGAGCAGGAGAAAGCGCTTGTGGAGTTTATTTGTTCAAATGCAGATGTGTTCGCCTGGACACCTAGCGACATGCCGGGTATCCCTACAGAGCTGGCCGAGCACAGTTTGCATGTGGATCCTAAGTCCAGGCCCGTGAAGCATGGTTTGAGGAAAATGAATGAGGAAAGAAGGAAGGCTATAGGCGAAGAGATCGCTCGGCTATTGGCAGCCGGCTTTATCATGGAAGTATTTCACCCGGATTGGTTGGCGAACCCGGTTCTAGTGATGAAAAAGACCAATGAGTGGAGGATGTGCATTGATTTTACGAGTCTCAACAAACATTGCCCAAAGGATCCGTTCGCGCTACCAAGGATAGATCAGATCATAGATGCAGTAGCTGGAAGCGATCTATTATGCTTCCTGGACGCATATTCCGGGTATCATCAGATTAAGCTCAAGAGGGAGGATTGGGAGAAAACATCGTTCATAACCCCTTTTGGGGCCTTCTGTTATAAAACTATGACGTTTGGATTGAAGAACGCCGGTGCAACTTACCAACGGTGTATTCAGAAGTGCTTCGAGGATCAAATCGGACGCAACGTCCATGCCTATGTGGATGATGTGGTCATCAAGACCAGGAAGGCGGAGACATTTATCGATGATCTAAAGGAGACGTTCAAAAACTTGAGGAGGTACCAGATGAAGCTTAACCCGACAAAGTGCGTGTTCGGAGTTCCAGCTGGGAAATTACTCGGCTTTATAGTTTCCGAGAGAGGAATCGAGGCAAACCCGGATAAAATCAAGGCCATCCAAAGTCTGAAAAAACCGGAAAATTTGAAGCATGTTCAAAAGCTCACGGGCTGCGTAGCAGCCTTGAGCCGATTCATATCCAGACTCGGAGAAAAGGCAATACCCTTGTACTGGCTCTTGCGGAAATCAGATAAATTCGTGTGGGATCAAGAGGCGGATGAGGCGTTTGAGGCACTAAAGAAGCAGTTATCTGAAGCACCAGTACTAGCGGCGCCGGGTCCTAAAGAGCCTATGTTGCTATACGTGGCAGCTGGCCCCCAAGCCGTCAGCGCAGTAGTTGTTGTGGAGCGCAAAGAGGATGGGAAAGGTTACCCGGTTCAGAGGCCGGTTTATTACGTCAGCGAGGTATTATCAGAAGCAAAGCAGCGCTATCCACATTGGCAAAAGTTGGTGTTCGGGGTCTTTATGGCTAGCCGGAAGTTGAAGCCGTATTTCCAAGAGCATCCCATAACAGTGGTTAGTTCAATACCAATGTCGGATATCATCAGAAACTCGGACGCGACGGGAAGAATAGCCAAGTGGGCAATAGAGATGGGGGATTATCACATCAACTACGAACCCAGGTCAGCAATCAAGTCCCAAGCTTTAGTTGATTTCGTTAACGACTGGACACATACAGGCATGACTACGACGGTTCCAAATTCCGAGTCATGGATCATGCACTTCGATGGATCTAAGCAATACGAGGGATCAGGAGCTGGGGTGGTGCTAACGTCACCCAAAGGAGATAAATTAAGTTACGTACTACAAATTCACTTCGACTGTTCCAACAACGTGGCCGAGTATGAGGCCCTATTGCACGGCCTAAGGGCAGCTAAGGAGATGAACGTCAAGAGGATACGGTGTTTCGGAGATTCGGACCTTGTGGTACAGCAGGTATCAGGAACTTGGGATAGAAAGGACGCAACTATGGCAGCATACCGCAGGGAAGTTGATAGGGTTGCAGGATGTTTTTCCGGGTATGAGGTGGAACATATAGACAGAAGAAAGAATGAGGCAGCCGACGCGCTCGCTAGACTCGGCTCGCGCAGAGAGCCGGTTCCACCTAACGTTTTCCTGGACGAATTATGGCGACCATCAGTTAAAACCGAGTCAGAGGAGGAATTGGCAAATCAAGACCCGGATTCAGGACTTGTAGCTACTGTACGCACTGTTCCCGAATGGACAGAACCGTTTTTGGCCTACCTATCGCGAGGCGAGTTACCACAGCAGGAGGTATTAGCAAGGCAAATTTTGAGGCGAGCAAAGGGATATTCTATCATCAACGGGGAACTATATAAGAGAAGCGCAGCAGGGGTCTTTTTGCGCTGCGTAGCGCCAGAAGAAGGCCGACAGATTCTCAAGGAAATACATGAAGGCGACTGTGGACATCACGCATCCACAAGATCTCTCGTGGCTAAAGCTTATCGACACGGATTTTTCTGGCTCACGGCTCTAGCAGATGCGGAGCGATTGGTAGCAAGGTGTGACGGATGTCAAAGGTACGCTCGCCAAACCCATGTGCCGGCTATGGAGTTACGGACCATCCCGTTAACTTGGCCGTTCGCTGTCTGGGGTATGGACATGGTTGGCCCCTTTCATATGTCACCATGCAAGAAGACACATCTTTTGGTGGCTATTGATAAGTTTACCAAGTGGGTTGAGGTTATGCCAGTTACTAATTGCGAATCAGCCACAGCAGTCAAGTTCCCGAAGAGGATTATCTACCGGTTTGGGTATCCCCACAACATAATTACCGACAATGGAACCAACATGTCCCTTGGTGAGATGGAGAAGTTCTGTGGCAACAATGGAATCCGACTTGACGTCGCATCAGTGGCTCATCCGCAGGCCAACAGACAAGTGGAGAGGGCAAATCAAGAATTGCTACGCGGGTTAAAACCAAGACTACGAGTCCCCTGTATCAGGGCAGCTGGCGCATGGGTCGAAGAGCTCCCTTCTGTGGTTTGGGGCATCAATACTACGCCTAATAGATCTACTCAGATGACACCCTTCTTCATGGTCTATGGCGCGGAGGCAGTACTACCGAGTGATATTATTCATGATTCACCACGAGTATCAGCATACGTTGAAGTGGAGAATGAAAAGACCCGGCAAGATGCCGTGGATATGCTAGAAGAGCAAAGGGAACAAGCCCTGGAAAGATCAGCCATATATCAGCAGGATCTACGAAGGTATCATAGCCGGCACGTGAAAACCCGGGTCTTCCAGGAAGGAGACCTAGTTCTGCGCCTGGTACAGTCGAACGAAGGAAAGCACAAGTTATCACCACCCTGGGAAGGACCGTTTATCATAAGCCGGAATTTGCATAATGGGTCATATTACTTGATAGATGCAAGGGAGGAGTCGACCACAGTTAATGACACTGCTCACACCACTTCATCCATGCAAGAAAGAGACAGACCGTGGAACGTGGCTCAGCTACGTCCATATTACACTTAGCAAAAGTTGTATTGGCATTGAACGATGTAGTAGGCAGCAGGTTTTCAGACGTACTCTTTTCCTATCCAGGGTACCTTTGGGGACTGGACGGGTTTTTAATGAGGCGGCTTGCTGACCTAGATTTCTTCATATCAAGTCAAGAGGTGATTATCAAGAAAAGAGATGGTTATTATCAGGTTATGTACTCTCAATATGATGCGTATATCTAGGTCTTGGGGGCTGGTCGCTTGAATAGCACAGTTACAAACTCAAAAGACCCGGCCATGATGCCTATGAGTTATAAGGGCCGATTACTTGCAAACGAGTACGGCTACAATCTTATAACCGGACAAAGAAGTCCAAATTCCTTGGCTATTCTTACTTAAGCTCGATGTGACTCGCATTAAGGTGGCATGATTTGTTCGCTTACGATTACAGTCAGTCATGAAACCCGACGGGGCTTGAGTGGCTATGTTTTCGTATGGATGTAACAACATGGTATCCACGCGAAAGCCGGCTTACAGTACAAGATAGTCAAAAGGGTCATCTAAACCACAAGTTATGCAGAGTACAAGGCTAAACAGCTGGAAACTCAACGATTATTAAGCATAACTTCAAATCCTATGTGAAACAAACTCAGGGATCTTTGTGAATTTAGCAGTAGGCAGGTCGTTCCCCTTTCAAGATCAAATGTCCTAGACTTGGAGATCCGGGTCCGGGTGACTTGAAATCTTGAAAAGAGAAAAAATTGCTTATTTGTAGAATTCCAAAAACCCAAATATCCGAGTCTTGGGGACTTGGGGACTTAGAAGCAAATCCGCTTGTCAATACCCGTGAGACCCGGAAATCGAGTTTTCACAAAAGGAACAGTAAAGAAAGACGGATATCGAGAACAGATGAGCTCAATAATGGATAAACTTAAAAAGGCCGGAAGAGGCATAGAGTATATCAAGACCTTAGCGTGCATTATAAAATCTCGCCAAAAAAAAAATCAAGGTGCACAGGCGCACCACCCAAAATATAATTGTTTAAACAGCATGTTGACCGACCGGTGCATAAGAAGAGGCATTAGAGATCAGATATCACTCGGCGTTCATCTTGGCCTTGCCCTTGCCATCATTGGTGGTAGCAGCAGCACCCGGATCAGCGGTACCAGCTCGTGCAGGAGGTGGGACGACTGGTGTCGAGGTAGCAGGGGCAGAGCCGGCTTCAGCTTGCTTCTTTGCAGCCTCCGCCCTCAACGCAGCAGCTTCCTCCTTCCACCGAGCCAGCATATCATACGGCTCGGGAAGATCCGACTTAATTGCTACACCAGCAGCATCATATGCTGGAACAAGGATATTAACGTCTAGTTCATCAGCGATCACGCTGGCCGGGTAACGGACCTCCTTCTGGACGGCCTGAAAATCCTTCACTGAGAACTTGGACCCATCAAGCTTGAACTCTGGGAAGCCGCCCATGAGCTTCGCCAGTTCGAGCTTGGGGAAATAAGCCTTGGCGAGTGCAAGCCCCCGGGTCATTCCAACCCGGCAAGACGAGCGTTTCCAGTGCCAAATCCACTCAGGAATAGTGGAGAAGGCATCCAGCATCCTCTTCAGATCAACATGCCCTCTACCCGGCCATCGTAACTCCTCCAGGATCCATTTGGTTCCGGCACATAGCTGCCGGAGAACACTCTTCATGGTTTTCAGCTTGGCGATGTCATCCTCTTCCGGCATGGTTTCGTCCGGGCCTGAAGGAATGGAAACGTAAGTCGGGAAAACCGTTGTTATCTATCAAAAGGGTAAACCCGGAGGAGGAAACGTACCAAGTAAAGCACGATATGTGTCTGATATTTGGACGGAAAGGCTTGTTAGATCATCTTCGGCTTTGTGAGCCCTTTTCCTATATTTCCTCATTATCAGCCTATTCCTCCTGGCCTCAGCTTCGGCTGCTTCACGCAAAGCTACCTCCTTTTCGATGAGCTTGGTGGCGTCTGCCAGTTTCTCCTCAGATTGAGTCACGAAAGACTGCATGCATGCAAACAAGGATCAGTCGGGTAGAGGAGCAAGTTATCAGGCGCTTGTATAATAAAGTCCCAAGCGAATTATGAATCAATTCACTCGGAACTTGGGGACTGGACAAGGGCACAAGCAACATTAGTCGGATTTACCTCGTGCTTGGCTATTAAAGCTCCCAAGATGTTTTCTTCATTAGCCCTTAAAGTGCGTAGGGTTTCCAGCATCTGGGCAAACGTCAGTTCTTCGGATCGAGTACCGGAAGAGCCGGCAGCTTGGTCACCTGGTGGGGGGGCTCTCCCCGCCCTTGGAGTCGAGACCCGGACAGTTTGAATACCCGGGTTGGGAGAACCCATCCTTGTATCCAGAACCTCGATCTCCTCGTCTACCGGTTCCGATGAGGAAGGAGATCCGGCGGCTCGGGGAAGCGGATTGTTCGGAGGGTCTTGTTCTTGGTTATTCGCCGTATCACCGCCAGTCGCGGCGTCTGCGTTATTAGTCGGCTTCTCCACCCGACGGTCATCTGTTTCTACGTTTTCCGGGTCACTGACGGTGACTTTAGTGCTGAAAGAAAGATGAGAAAAGGCAGTTATTAGTTATGACGGTGGCTTGAGTGGAAATTGGTCAGACGTAAAAGGAAATCATGTAACAAAAACTTACCCAGCATTCACGGTGTAATCCGGCGGGAGCTCGCCGCTGGAAGCAGATGAGGTTGTCACAGGGACCACTAGCGGAACCCGGAATTGCCCGGCACGAGGGTGGTTAGGAGAAGGGTGGCGTTGAGGAGAGTCGGAAGGACGAGACGGAGGAGCGCTGGCACGAGGGACCGAGGGGGTAGAGATGCCCGGGTTAAGGGGATCTTCACCCGGGGAGCTCCGAGTTACTCTACGCTTGGTTGGGAAAGAATCCTTCAAGCACGATGAATTTGATAATTGATGGTTAAGTCGTCGCATGGCGTCAAAGGAGTAGGGTTCAGAGGATAATGAGGAAAAAGGAACCTTGGACACTGCTCCCCTGGCCTTCCTCTTGGCTCCGACTGTTGCCTCTTGGTCAGACTCGGTTGCCTCCGGATCATCCTCGTTGGTCTCACCTTCGTCCTCCAGCCCTGCGAACCGGGTGTGTGTTCGTTGGAAAAAAGGTAAACGGGAGGAAAATAATACAAGTAAAGATATACAAATTCTGTGCAAATACCTTCACTCTCATCAGCCGGCTCGTCCTCTTCTGCCGGGTCTCTGGAAGGGGGGAAGGGTTCAACTCTCCAGAAAGGGTCGTCAGCCTAAGACAAAAGAATGAGATCGAGGGTTAGAAGCTGTATCAAGTCAAAATGTGGAAATAAGTTATGAATATCGGGTATTACCGCTGGAGCCGGGTTTTCCCGAGTAAACGGGGGTAACCCGGTGATGCCCTTTATCACCTCCAGTTTCTCTGTTAAGAAGCCCTTGATGGTCTTGTTAGTATCGTCGGTCGCAAAGCTCTTGGTGGAGTAGCGGAGTGCATCTGTGGTGTGCCCCGAATACTCGCACATCAATTTGGTGCGGATGGAGTTTGGTTGGATCCGAAAATCAACCCATGTTTTTACTAAATTTAGCCCGAGGAGGCCTTGGGCTTAAAGGATGGCTATCTTGGCTAATGAGGGAAGGATCGCCTCCCTGTCTGAGTCTGGCGCAAAGGCATTGAAAGACTCGGAAGGTTCGAGGAGGTTTTCCGAGTAACCCGGCAGTTTCTTTTCGCCGTCTGGGGAGGTATCGTGGCAGTAAAAGAAAGACAGCTGCCAGTGTTTGACGTGGGAGTTTAAATTGAGAGTTGGCATCGGTGAATTCTTGCGGCGTTGGATGGATACCCCGCCGCAAGTAAGAAGTGCTCCGTCGCCACTTTCGCGGCACAGCTTGCACTGGAATAGTTCGATAAAGAGAGTCAGACTTGGCGGTATGCACAAGTACGACTCAGATAGAACGATGAAGTGGGTAATATTCAACATAGAGTTAGGCCCTATGTCGAATACCCGGAGGCCATAATGACTCAAGACCTCCCTGAAGAAAGGGTGACCCGGAGGACGAAATCCCCGGGTCACGTGTTCTACGAAGCAGATTACCTCGTTATCAGCGGGTGTGGGCCGGGTCTCGTTGCCCGGCGCCCTCCAGTGAATGTCCTTCTGAGAAGGAAGAATTCCTAATTCGGCTAGCTTGTCCAGCTTGGCCTTCGTAGCTGTGGAACGCCCCCAGTTGGCAGATATGGTTTGGGTAGTCCTCGCCTGAGTCGGCTGTTTTCCTTGTCGTTTGGGAGCCATGGGATCAACCTGCAAAGCACAAGAAAAAGAAGCATAGGAAATAAGACCCGGGAGTGTTGGATTATCCGAGTATAAAGTATCAAGAAAGTATGAAGCCAAAAATTATCCGGGTATCACGCTATGAGGTGGAGATTAAAAGGTATCCGGGTGTTAAGTACAATTGTGGAAATTATTGGTCACTTACGTATGGAAAAGCATTTGGGGAAGATGGATGGTTGCCCATTTGTATACTGCAAGCAAAATAGCTGGAAAAGGAGGGTTTTCCGGGTGTTAACGCGATGAGCGGAAAATTAAGGAGGAATGGATCTAGATGGGAAAGTTTGCGAGCGATTTTACAGGAGATTTGGTGATCAGTAATGGTAGGAGGATGAGTTGTAACTATCTAGCAGGTGGTTAAAGGAGCTGGCAAGCATCGAATCGATCTAATTTGATGCAATCGGAAAAATGGTTCACGGGTTGACCTAGATCCGATCCTGGATGAATTGAAAAATTGTGGGGCCAAATTAAAACGGTGCAAGAGGCTTACCGGAGAGATTGGAGTCTAGTGCGACGGCGGCGCGAGACGGTTCGAGGGCGAGCGCGGCCGGCGGCGGCTTGGCTTCGATGGCGAGCGCAAGCTCCTTGCGGTGGCGCTGCGAGGGAGTACGGAGCAATGAAGGATAGGGGAAGCTGAGGCGTAGTGATGGGTTTGAGGTTACCCTCTGAGTACTATTTATAAGGCGAGGGTGGTTCTATCTCAACGGCCAGAAGCCGGAAATCGGGGAGTGATTGTTATCCACGTGGATTCTGCAAGATATGCGCCAAGTATTGGGCAAAGCATCTGGACAAGAGAAAGAAGGGAATCCACTCCGTGATATCAGGGTTGGTTATCGAGTATGGAATTTTGGCATTTTTATTAGGGTTTGGACCTGGAAAATTAAACCAAAGAGTTTGGGGAAAGCCCGGGTTACTATATGGCCACCATGGAGTTAGGCCTAGCCACTTGTCAAAGCATCTTAACCCGGCCTCCACATGCCTATGTGTTTGATATATTTGCAGGAATAGCAAGCGCTTCAAGGAGGATCCGTGAAGCCCAGGCTATTCTGGGGACTACTGACGGGGGGATGATAACCCGGTAGGCCAAACTCCAAGGAGTAACCCGGCCCAAAGGACGCTGTGCAAGATCCGGCTAAAGATAAGGAAACCTATAAAGGCCCAAGCTTGTAGGCCCAGTAACCCGGATTGTGGGTTATGGTAGAAGAAAGTTAGGGTTTGTGCGTCGTGTCCGGGTAGGATCCAGGATGCGCCTTGGAGAATAAGCCAGGGGGTACGGGTGCTTTATAAACCGACCCCCAGGTCTAGTTTAGGCAGAGATCTAAGAACCCTAGCAATATCGCTTGATATCGAGCATCCAGTGTAATCCCAGAGTTGAGTTATTGTATCAAGATCGGAGACTCGGCGACTTTGATTGCCGGCTACCAGATCGAATTGCACCATGTTTTCCTCTGAGCTAAACCCTCTCCCAAACGCCTGTGTCGTCTTGCCCCAAGATCAGTTACCCCTGGTAACATCTGCCGTGATTATCCCACGACAATATTCCCTATCCTCTCAAACGCGTCATCGAACCTTAAGTGTGTCACCCTACGGTTTATGAATAAGATAGACATGATCGGGACTCCTCTCCTATCAATAATCAACAGGGGATCTGGAGATCCGTGATGACTCCTATATATTCAACGATGACTCTCATGATCGTATGAACCATCAACGTCGTGAACTATTCCCTTTGTCTCGCGATATTTTACTTGTCCGAAATTCGATCATTGGTATCAACCATACCTTGTTTCAATCTCGTTACCGAAAAGTACTCTTTTCTCCTTCCATGATATAACATCCTTGTGATCATATCACCTGCTTTTAAGCGGTGTTGATGTGATATCACCGAGAGGGCCCAGAGTATATCTCTCCGTCATATTGGATGGACAAATCCCACTCTTGATCCATGATCCTCAACTAATACTTTCCGAATACCTAACGACACCTTTATAGTCACCCTGTTACGGTGTGACGTTTGATGACATCAAAGCACCCTTCTAGTATCAGTGATTGACATGATCTCATGGTCTAAGGAATAAGTTACTTCGTACGTTTGATATAACAATATAAACTTAATGACTTGATCAAATTTCTATATTCACTATGGGTATATGTTCATCACATCATTCTTCTAGTGATGACCCCGTTATTAACAACATCCAATGTTCATGATCAGGAAACCTTGATCATCTATTAATCAACGAGCTAGTTAAAAGAGAGGCTTTACTAGGAACCATTGTTTGTTTATTAAACACACATGTATCAACGTTTCCGGTTAATACAATTCTAGCATGAGAAATAAACATTCATCATAAACAAGGAATAAGATAATAATCATTTTATTATTGCCTCTCGGGCATATTCCCTTCAGGTATGTGGGCGGGTTCACGGACGTATGCTTCTCTCTAGTGCGTCTCCCACTTCGGAGGAATCGGAGGGGATCTTTGCAAAAGTTTTGGTATAACTATGTTTTAATGTTCTTGGGGCTACCCTACCACAACCAAGCACTCAGTTTCACTTTGCTACCCCCTCTTGATGCCGTTATCGGCTGTAGACGTATAAGTGTGGGTTTTTCTCCAACTGTTATAGGGTTTCACCGGAGAGGGGGCTCAGGAGCATCGGAATGCCACCAAATGAAGGTTGATTCCATATCACTTGTGCCCAAGTGTTCTTTGGGTCCTAGATGTCCAAAAATCCCTCAATATTTGTGTTGGGTCTTCACGAGATTCAGATTCTCTCTGTCTGGTTCCAGGGTTACTTAGAGCCCGAAACTCCCGGATCTGTCAAAACGGGGGAGGGGGAATCTTGTTCTTGTCGAGAGTATGGGTACAACATTGTCTTGGGTGTTACTTTGGCCTAATAAAACACAACCAAGCAATTGGTTCCACTTTGCTACCCCCTTCCGGCTCACGTACGAGGGATAGAACGATAAGCCAGACTTTTCTCCAGCTAGTCTAGGGTTTCATCAGAGAGGGGCTCCGGAGCATCGGAATGCCACCAAATGACAGGTGGTTCCATACCAAATGTACCCAGGTGTTATTTGGTGTGTAGATGTTGAAGATCCCTCACTCTTTGTGTTGGGGCTTCACCGACGTCAGATTCTCTCTGTTTGGTTCCAGGACTATTTAGAGCCCAAAACTTCGGGATCTGTCAAACCAGGGGAATCTTATCAAGAGTATTGTTAGACCATTGTCTTGGGTGTTTCTATGGCATAAAAAAACACAACCAAGCAATTGGTTCCACTTTTCTACCCCTTCCGGCTCAAGTATGAGGGATAAAACGATAAGCTGGACTTTTCTCTAGCAGGGCTAGGGTTTCACCGGAGAGGGGCTCCGGAGCATCGGAATGCGACCAAATGACAAGTGGTTCCACATAACATGTGACTAAGTGTTGTTTTGGTCCTAGATGTCAAAGATTCCCTCACTCTTTGTGTTGGGGCTTCACCGGCGTCAGATTCTCTATGGGTGGTTCCAGGACTACTTATAGCCCGAAACTCCCGGATTTGTCAAACCGGGTGTATCTTGTCCAAATTGTGGGTATACCATTGTCTTCGGGTGTTCCTGTGGCCTAACAAAACACAACCAAGAAATTGGTTCCACTTTCCTAACCCCATCCGTCTCATGTACGGGGGATAGAACTATAAGCCGAACTTTTCTTCAACTATTCTAGGGTTTCACCGGAGAGGGGCTCCGGAGCATCGAAATGCCACCAAATGAAAGGTGGTTCCATATCACATGTGCCCTAGTGTGATTTGGTGTGTAGATGCCCAAGATTCCTTCACTCTTTGTGTTGGGGCTTCACCGGCGTGGAATTATCTCTGTTTGGTCGCAGGATGCGGTGACCCAGCATACAATTGCATGTTGTAGTACACAAGTCGTTGACGTAACACTCACGGTGTCGTGATGTGGATAAGACAGATTCCATATGACGACTTAAGTTTGGGGCCGATGGACACTATGGGTATCCGGGGAGGGATCGCACGCCTAGCTGGCACGCTCACTACACTGCAAACAACACAATCTACTCAGGTTCGGGGCCCTCGTTTGGAGGTAACACCCCTACTCCTGCCTGTCTCTCTGTATAAGTGGAAACAGAGTACAAGAACTCCTCAAGCTCAAGGAGCTAGAGGAAGAAGAACCTCTACTGCTGCTTCTCTCTACCCAAACTAGTAACACTTCTCTCTTCATATAACGAATGACTGACCCTTGCACAAGAGGGTTGTGGCCACCAACTACTCGTACAAGTTAGGTGACTACACACTATGCCGTGGCGCATAGCCACCGCTCCTCTGCTGACATACGCCGAAAGCCTTCGCGGTCTGGTCGCTAACATTCCGTGTCCCCCTTGGCAGAGACATGACGTGGCCTTTCTCATACATCGCACTATACCAGCGTATGCATACACATCACCATGCCTAGTAAGTTGAACCGCACGCCTGTACTCTCCCTGGATATACGGGATCACAACGGAACCATTGATTTTCCTCCCGACTAAGAACATGACCCTTGTCTATCTGGACACACCAAGTGTTAATCGGTCAGTCTGGAGAATACCCATGTCTTTACTTAGCTCCTTGTTCTTCCTACCGAGATAGCTCCATCTCGGTAGCAACCCGACTCTGTACCTTTCTATACTGCACGTACCAACTCGGTACGGCCCAACTCAGTAACCTGTATCTCAAGCGCTATTTTTCACCAACCTTACCCCTACTCGATGGTAGCCCCCCGACATTAGTCCCCGAAGCTGGTATGGTCCGGTGAACTCGGACGCTGGGCCGTGCCAGCTTAAACCAATCTCTTTCAAAGTATGTAACCACGATGCACCTTATCTCGGTCGAGTTCCAACTCGAATTCGAATTCGAGTCACCACTCGTGAACTTTCTCTTAACCAACCGAGTAGACCGCGCTGCTTTGGATTTTACCGAGATCCCAACCCTTAGCCAATTTCTCACGGATTTTGCCGCTCAAACCAATATCGCCTAGTTATCTTCGCGTGTAAGCCTCAACATGTGGCGCTGAACCACAACCCCCGTCGCCTCGGTTCCAGTACGGTTGCAGGGCACGCGCCACGCCTACGTCCCTCACTGCACAACGGGCCCACGCACCATCGCGTCCGTTCGCAGTAGAGCACTCAAGTGCCCACGTCGTGACTGTGGGATTAACTGCGCCCGTTACGCGCGATAACTTCGCTATATGTGTTTCTTCGGCCGCCGTAACTCCACGACCCCACGATTACTCTCACAACCGATCCGGAGTTGTTACTGCGCTTAAGGGGTATAAATACCCGCGCCTCGCCCGTCGTGTCATTTTGCTCGCCATTTTATCCTTCTTCTTCTTCCTCGTACGCACCTAAGAAGAGCACTCCGCTCCGCCGCGCGCCCTCGAGCATCACCGTGAGCGGAAGAAAGAACTCCACCGCCGTGCGACACCGCTTGCTGGAGCGCTGCTACGCACGAGGATCTCCACCGCGCAGCGTGGTTCTCCGTGAGTTCACACCACCAACGTACTACTTCTTCCCCCGCTGCTCCTCTTCGAGTTCTTCGCTGCGGGAAGCATGCCACGACGTTTGTTTTCCGTGCCGCCACAGCCCTTCTTCGTCTTCTGCGGCCCGAGCCACTCCTTGCATCCACGCGGATCTCGGAGGAGCCGAGATCCGTAACCGCCCCGATGCAGCTTGAGCCCATGTACGACATCGACCTCGAGGGGCTCGCGTCCACCCGCGGAAACTGGGAGGGCTCCAGCATGGTCGCCTCTGACATCCAGTGGCTCATCAACACGCGCCGTGTGCCGCCGGGTGTCATTTGCCGGCCTCCAGGCGACGAGATGGAACCGCAGCCCGGGTGTCACGCCCCAGATTTGGGACACTTGTAACACATGAGGGAGACCATTTTTGTGAGCCAACAAAAACTTTTAATTCCCTTGTGTAATCCAACATTATGTATTGAACCATGGTTATCTATGCAATGTAAGCAAATTTGATTCAAAAATCATTCACTTTGTTTCTGATGTTTCCTGAATATTTCTGGATTGTTTTCCACCTGGTGTTTCCAAAGTTGGTCATCAAAATTCTTGTGGCAATGTTGTAATCAACTTATAATTCATATTTGGTTTGATTAGAATCAAGAAAACAATTTGGCAAAAGTTTAATCCCATGTTTTCCTTAGGAATTTCTATTGAAAACCATTTATGAAAAATAAGTCAATTAGGTGTTTTTCACCCTTGTTATCTATATGCTAGAGAGTCACATTTTGTGTTTTCTTGGCATCGATGTGATCTCTACTATATGGACTACAAAATTATTAACTTGGTTTGAAAATTGGAATTACAGAAACAATCAATTGCTTGATGTTTTTGTGTTAAGAAAATAAGACAGGTTTAGTGATTTTTAGAAAACAGAGAAAAACCCAAACTAGCTGTTTTCCACCTTGTTTTCACTGATCTTTTGAATTTCTAATTTGTTTTCCTTTGCTGTTTATGAAATTACAAATGTTGCTTAACACAACCATACTTGGAAAACAAAAATTGAATATAATCTAGTTCACGAAAACAACTAAAACATTTGGCTAATCCACTCTGCTAGACCAACACTTAGAAAATTTCTAAGTCTGAGAACTGAAACTGAATTTTTCTGCAGAAACAGTGAGTTTGCACCAAATTCAAATGCTCATAACTTTTTATTAGACGATCCAAATGCTGCACGGTTTGGACCTTCTAGAAGCCTAGTCAGCACCCATCATTTTCATCCCTTAGTCACCAAGAAAGTTTGACCACAGTGGGAGAGAGAGGGTGAAGATCAGAGGTGAAACGGGAGGGGGCGGTATGGGCACGGCCTGACAGGCTCACCCCTGTTGCGTGCCACAGTTTCACCCCGCGATTTTCTTCCATTCCCTCGCCCTAGTGGCCATTGACCAGCCTTAGTCGCGCCCCTGGCCACGCCCAAAGGGCAAGGGCACGGCATGGGCATGCCAGAGCACGCACGGGATCGTCTCACTGACGCCCGTGGCCACCCGAGGGTCACACGGCCGCCACGCCCCTATAAAGCCATGGCAAGGCCACTGACCTTGCTACCACACGCACATACACTCACTCACTCGCCCGAGACCAAACCACGAGCTCGAGAAGGCACCAGCTAGCCTAGATCGTCAAAGAGCACCGCGGCCACCCTGGACAGTCGAGGTGCGATACGCGTGCCACAAGCCATCCCCACCCTCCCTGTCACTCTCGAACGAACCCACACCCTCCGTGGATTGTGCCTGATGTCTTCCCGCTGTTCGTCGTTAGCAGGAACACCGGAGAACTCGTCGGAGCCGCCGCGGGACACCTGCACTGTGCCGCTGATTGGAGCTACCCCGAGCCATGATCTCAGCGCCCCTGCATAGCCCCGAGCCCCTGCAACCTCATCGACACCTCGCCACCGGCCTGCAGCCCCCTTAGGTGAACTATTGCTTCCAAGATCTCCGCCGGCCGCGCGCGTTCCCGTCGAGAGAGAAAAGAGAGAGAGGGGAAAGAAGACGACGGCCGTGCGTCGTTGATCGCGTGATCAATGGCCACGTTTGAATCACGAAATGGTACGCGCTTTTCGCGCGCCGTGGAAGCGAGGCGGGCCGCCGAGCGCTAGTGGGCCGTGCGCCCGTGTGCTGCTCAGCCCGTGGGCAGTTTTCTTTTTCCTTTTTGAAAATACTCTGAATCTGCTAGATTGCTTTAATCGTGTTAAACTCAAAAATAAAATGAACAAAAACTACATGAGGTGGATGAACGAAATATTGAACCGATGCAACTTGCAGAACTGGATTTGAACCTTGTATGAGCGAATGAAAAATGATGAACTGAGCACTATCTGTTAAGGCGAGAATGAAATAACTTTTTCTTGGAATGTTCAAAATGTGCAAACTAAAATTCCTGGAGTATCCCTTGCCTAGATCTACCAGTAGGACTTGACCTCACCTCAAGGTGAGCTACCATTTTGAAATGGCGTCCACTTTGGTTAATGTCCAGTAGCATGTTATGTGATTTTTAGGATTTATTTTGCAACACTTTTTCAGGTGAATCCAACTAGATCTGTTAGATATTGGATAGATCTATGATATCCTAGCTTTGTGTGATTTTTAGAGCTCTAGATTTATTTTGGCAACAGATCTAAGTTTTTGTACTTTTCTGTTAGAAATAAAATGAGTACATTTGATTTGTAAATAATTGCTTGCTAGTGTTATTCTGTTTTCTAGCATGCTTAAATGTTTTGTTGAGTGTTATCATGTTGTTTTCTCACAGATATACCATGTTAGAAAGTTTATGCATGTTTAGGATTTGTTTGAAACTAGTATGAGCATAGAAGTAATATCTAGTTTATTTCTATTTAATCTTGTGAATGGAAATGCTTAGCTAGATTTTTCCAAGTTATTATGAGTGTTTTCACAGGGATCCAGTACAATTTTGGTACTGGTTATTACTTGTTTTCATCTCTGTAAGGTTACATTTTCTCCTTTAGGGATGCATGTGTAGAATTAATATTTATTCCTAGTAGTATTGTTTTCACTAGAATATCTTGTAGTATTTTTACTTAGAATATTTTTTTCCACAAGTTGGACCAGAGGCTAAATACCTCTTAAATGACATGGAAAAATTAGTGGAACACCCACTGGTTCCATCTCATTTTGTTGAGAAATAATTTATCTCAACCATAGTAGTGTAGTAATAATAATGAATATTATTATTTTTGAGTGTATGCTTGTGTAGATTTGTTTATTGAACTTGTGTGTTATTTATGTGTGTGCATTGCTTGCTTTATGTTATATTTGAGTGTAATTTCTTGCTTGGTATGGTTCTGATTGAGTGTTATTACTTTTATTTTACGACGGTAGAAACCGAAGAAGAGATAGTTGGAGCAGGAGGTTATTACTACCACTCCTGCTGTGATCACGAGCAAGACCCTCGTTTCCTCCAAGGAAAGCCATCCTTAAAGCTTGTTGTTATTCCTATTTATCATTATCTATCATGGAACATCTACTTCTGAAGTTTTCAAAAACTTGATTACCAAAAACTATTTTATTGAGTGAATATTATTATTAATATTATATAGTATATTATCACTTTGCCATTAGTCAACTTGGTGTTACCAATCCTTTAGCCACCATTAGGTATATAAATACCTCCTAAGATAATAATCTTGAGTCCCTAAGTGGTCACTTTTAAAATGTGCTTTTGCAAACAAAATGGTTCTATGAAAAGTCCACGGTGGGAAGGCGGGACCTTGTTCACGGGGGGAGCTAAAGAGTTGTTTTCAAATGTTTTACAAAATGCACATAACCTAGTCTTCGTTGGACAACCAAGAAGTACTTCCACTCTACCCCAACATGTGTACGGGGCCTATCTAGATGCTTGAGCTGGTTAGTGTGTGGTATATCCCAAAAAGCTATAGAGAGGATGATTCTCTGAACCGAAGTGTCGCCAGGAGGGAGAAACGGTGCATACATAGTGTGGGATTAATTTTCCCTACGGATGCGACAGTTGGCTCTCCTGACAAGGCAGGGTGGGACCTGGTGCCGTGGAGAACACCCCAACTAAAGGGATGAGCATATACTAGCTGGTGTCAGAGTGGACAGTTAGGATCATTCTTCTGATGCTTGAATATCGCTGTGTCGATCCATGGGTAGTTCATGGCAGATGATTGGATCTAGTGGAATGTATACACCTCTGCAGAGTAAAACTATTCAAAATAGCCGAGCCCTCGGATTATTGGAAAAAAAATAGCACGCTATTTCGGCGCTAATAGCACGATATAGCATATCTGGAGGGTCCACGCTATATTTTAACACTTTTGCTCGCTATTGCGCTATTCATAGAATAGCATACTATATCATGCTAAAACGGCGCAACGTTATAGCACGCTATTATTTTTTTTCACGCTATTGGGAAAAATGCCCTAGTTTTCCACCTTAGAAAAAAGAAAAGGCCGCTTCATGTTTTTCATGGCGATAAAAAACAATCGTCAAGATGAAATCGCTAGGTCTATAATTCCGAATGAGTAATTTATACTGTGTTATTTCCCCGTGTGATGTTGATGTTTGGATCTAACAACTTAGAGAACAATTTTTTTGTGATTATACATATATTGTTATGACATTTTTACACTGCGTAATTTAATCTTGTTGAAATCCTTCAAATCTTTAGATATCTTTTATAATTATTTCAAAACGCTATTTTGATATAGCACGCTATTATCACGATATATCTTCCATAGCATCGGGAGGAGGCTGCCGCTATTTCACATAGCACGCTATTTTTTTCCTTGCTCGGATACGGGCAGTTGAAAGACCATGTAACTAGTATTGTGTCAAGTTTTCAAAATCTTTTTTTGAACAAAGGCTTGTACCTGGGAGGTACTGATGAAGGATCTGGACATGTTGTTCCAAGAAGTTTTGTAAAGAAAACCTTCTTTTATAAAACCTCTTGTACATGCGATATCTACAAGAGAAAGAAAAACTTATATTATTTTCTTCTGAAGTATCTTCTTCAACAAAGATACAGATAAAAGGAATGCAACTATGATGTGATCTTAGATGTACACCATAGGTAGTGAGCCCTATTTATAGCCTACCTACCCACCATATAAGCATGATGCATGTTGTAAGTGTATGAAGTATGACTTTCTGAGTACATTCAAAAGTACTCATATTGGTTTCGCCCCTGGCTATTTACTTGGCCAGACTTTGAGGAGACGCCTTTGGAGGAGGAATACGAGGAAGGATACTACTCTGACGATTATGCAAACTAGGCTCGGCTCCCAGTCAGCAGCCTGTCGGTGACGGCGTGACATGGGCTATCTACGTGTGTTCTTTCTACTGTGTGTGAGTTGTGAGACTTTGCATGTCCTGCGTGACAGCTAATAAAGACTTGGTCATGTGACCATTGGCTTGTAAGACTGTTGTTATTCGTGTAATGGATAATGTATCTGTGTACCACATCATATGTTGTTCACGACTGAATTTCTTGGGATCGTGAATGTATGCATATGAGGGGTTCTGGACCTTCCGGTTTGGGTCCTCTACACCGGGGAGGGCAAACACGTCGTCTTCCTCAGCCACTTCAAGCCTGGATTCGGCCTCCCCGTCTCCGAGTTCATGCACAAGTTCCTCCGCCACTTCGGTTTGCAACCTCATTACCTCCCTGCTAATGCAATTACCATGCTTTCCACTTTCGTAACCTTCTCGGAAGCGTATCTCGATATCTACCCCACGTTAGATATTTGGGCGAAATACTTTCACTTCCACCAGCAAATTCTCCCCAACCCTTTCAATCCGAATGCGCCCATAACAATGACCCAATGTGGCACATCCATGATTGCTTACCGGAACCGCACCGAATATCCCCGGTTCAGGGTCTTGACTCCTACCGCAAGTTGCAGAGAGGATTTTTCTATGTGAAATTTCCCGCCCCGGAGGAGGGCTTCGAGCAGGAGGATCTCATCAAGCTTCCCCCCTTCTGTGTTGATCCCCCCTCTGCAATGGTGTACTGGGGGTATAATCCGAGAAAGACTGTACCCGACGTGAACGTTGCAGACAACCGGCCGAAGCAGCTCGTCATGGAAGGGCTCTGAGCTGACGACCTGATCGCTGCCTGGGTGAGTCGCCGGGTCCTGCCTCAGCAACTTAGGGCCCACAAGATGAGTTTTATGGGTGGCCCCCATGCCTGTACATGCACCACCACCTTTGAGCTCACCGATCAGGAGGTGGCCATCTGGGCCAAGTCCATCACCAAGGCCACCCTCTCGGAGATGTGGGATTGGGGGTTCGAGCCCTACAGCCGAGATAGGCTGGCGCCCCGAGTAGGTAATTGCCATCCTACCGAGTTGCTTCCATCTCGGTATCTTTCGAATTCATTTTGTTCCTTGTGCTTTATGTTTCTCATGCCCTACCGAGTAGAGTACATCTTGGTCTATTCCGAGTTCATTTAGTTCCTTATGCTTTATGTTTTGCATGCCCTACCGAGTAGAGTACATATCGGTATCTTCCGAGTTCACTTGGTTCTGCTGTTTATGCTTTGTGTTTCACATGTACACCACTTTAGTTGTCAGAGGGAGGAAGATAAGCCGGTCCTCTCGAATAACTCGAAACCTGACTGGATCGAGGATGATGCCAAGCAGTTCGACAACCAGGACACACTCCCTATTCCACTCCTTCATCCTCCCGATCAAGACAGTAAGTCCCGAGTCCCAAACTCAATCCGGGACTGGTCTGAGGATGACGAAGGTGATAGTGACAATGATTGTAAAATTTTGGAGGTGTCTAACCCCTTCTCGGTCTCATTGACACACTCTCTTTTCTTGTTCCCAGATGATATGGAAGAACAGGTGGTCGAGGCGGTGCCCGTGTCCATCGTCGGCTCTGTGGACCTGAGGAAGAGGTCCGGAAGCGGCACCGTTGAGCCTCGATCAAGCAAGAGGCAGAAGAGACAGAAGAAGGTCATGGCGAAATGTCGAAAGAGCGCGCGTCCCACGACTGGTGGTATGCTACCTCCAGATGCTTTATGTTTGCATAATCTTCATTCTTTTGACCGTTTTGACCGAGATGCTTTGTAGTTGCATTTCCCTTACCCTTTTTGTTTCTCTTTTCCTCTAGTGATCCACTCGACGCATATAGAGAAGTGTGGATTTCTTATCCTCCCACCGCTTTTGGGAGTCCGCTGTGGTTCCCCGGGTTGGTCCTCTCTCGCCGCCGGCGTCAGCGCTGGAGGGTGTAGAGAAGGGCTGGGGTGGTGCCCCCCGTTGTATAGAGTAGCTAGGGTTAGTTTTCTCCTGGTGGTGTTGAAGTGGAGTAGTTCCCCTGTCCTCTGCAGCCATGGACGGGGGTCCTCGAAGCTCTGCTCCGTTCCAGCGGCGTCGAGGTGGCGTGCAGCGTCGAGGGCGGTGGTCAGGGTGGTGAGCATCTCCGATAATAAGGCATGCGAAGGCAGCGTTGCCGGCGAGAGGGCGGACATCGCGTCGGTGTGGTTTGTTTCCGTCGTTCTCCATGCTCCAGGGTCGAGAAGGAGAAGGAAGGGGATTGACCTCTGCCTCAATAGTTCGCTTCTGCAGCACTCCTTCATCGTCATCCTCTCTGCTCGTCTGGCCAGGTCCGTGGCAGGCACCGCGGGTTGGGCGAGCTGTTTTTCTTGAAGCGATGTGGTGGTGCTTCCATCACGCTGGCGATCTTGAAGGCTGTCTGTATCTCCTCTTGGAGCTCCATGGTGGAGTTGCAGAAGGAGGACGGGCGGATGGAGAGGAAGCTGGTGTGCTGGTTGAGCTCGGGAACCTACGTTTGGAGCACCTCAGCAGTGATCCTCGATGGATCTCTGTCATCCATGGCCAACAGAGGCCAGTTCAAGCCGAAGAACGGCGATTTAACCTCCCTTGGGAGGCCCTATTGGAGTGTGCAAGCTGATGGATTCGCCGAGAGCGAGGCAAGTGGTGTCGTCCCCGCTGTAACTCTTGGCTGCAGCTTCCATGCCCGCTGCTCCGCGGTGGAGACGAAGAGGGACCTGATTGCGTTTTTAGATTTCTCTGTAAGGGCCTTCTTACATATGCTGAGGACTCATATGTACTTTCCTTATCTGTTGGGGTCCTTTGTAATTTCCCTGTAGCATCCACCGTTTCAGATAATGAAGGTTCTGCCCCTTTCGGGGCGCTCACTGTTAAAAAAAAAAAAAGATCCACTCGACGCTGATTTCCCCGAAGCGCCCATGGGACCGAGTAGCGCTCGTGGCATTATCGATATCGATACCGAGGACATGGATGCCAACACTGCTGACCGGTCCGAGATGCCCCTCCCGGACCGAGAAGACCAGGATCTCGGTGCAGGCGACATGGGCGCTGAGATGGACATTCAAGAGACTCCGGAACAGCCGGAGTCGGCCACCGAGCAGAATCAAATACAACCACCAGAGCAACAGCAACCAGAGCAGCACCACGAGCAGCAGCAACCCGAGCAGCTACAAACCGAGCAGCAGCAACCCGAGCAGTAGCAAGCCGATACAACGGCGCAAAAACACGCGTCACGGCAGCAAGTTCCTTCAGCCTCAACAGAAGCAACACCACTAATCCCGCCGAGAAGAATATCACCACTGGAAGTGGCAACAGCAGCAGAAGCTGCCACATCAAGAGTAGAAGCAGCACAAGCAACACCGAGGACCGCACCTATGGCCACAAGCCCATCTTCATCAGCAGCAGCAGCAACAAAAACATCAACCCCCATAGCAACATGCCCACCTACTTCAGCAACAGCAGCAACACCAACCCCATCATAGCCACAAGGATCAGTGGTGGAAATAGGAAGTTCCCCTCGCAACCGGCAGCAAGCAAGGTTTGCACCGTCGCAGGGAGCAGTGGCTGGAGCAGTCCCAAGCAAAGTGACGGGACTGTTAAAAGGTCCGATACGTTGGTTGAAGCAGCAGGAGGCGCAGAAGAAGACCGGAGCGAAAGTGAATCCCTGGACCGGATTGTCCATCTCGACGCTGTCTACAACGGGAAGAAACTGGGCCCGTTGGATCATTTCCGCACAACATGGAACAAGGCCTATGTCGGTCACGTCACCATGCCGGTAGCAGCGCCTAGCAGCACATTGGCGCACAAAATGTACTACCTGCGCACCGCTGCCGAAGATGCCGAGATCACCTCCCGAGTAAGTTTTGTTTTCTATCCGGTTTTTCCGAGTTGACACATTTTCCATCCAAAATATCTATACCATCTAGTCCCCGAGATTTGGGCCGAGTAGGCAATACTCGACCGAGTTGAACTCTACTCGGTTCGAATCTTCCAACTAACCCCGTACTCGCTTTTCTTCAGACATGCACCGAAACCCGCACCGTGCTTTACCAGAAACACCTCTGGGCCCACCGAGATGCCAAAGAGAAGATCTATAACCTGCAAGAGGAACTGGGGGCCAAAGGTAATTTTCCCTACCGAGATACGGTGTATGCTTTCTTCTGCATCAGTTTTCTTACTCGGTTTCTGCTTTCTCTTTTCGCAGCTATCTTGGAGAAACAACTGACAAATTTTGTCACCAAAATTTCTTCTCTGGAAAGTAAGTATGCAACTCTTCATTCTGCGTTTCGTGTTTACGCGTTTTCTTTTCTTTAGCTAAATTTTGTTTTGGATGAATATGAGCATCAAATCTTCAACGAGAAGCACCAGGACTATACTGTGCTGGCCGAGTCAGCACAGAGCAAGATCTTGTCTTTGGAGAGTAAGCCCGTTTTTCCTACCTATTACTAGGCTTCCATGCTCCCACCACTTTGCTAACCGGATTGCTTTTTACACTTAGGAGCATCAGCTTTTCGTTGAACAACACCAAGAGGGTCTCTCTCCAGCCGAGATCCAGCAGCAGATCCAGGACTGCAAGGCCAAGATTGAGGAAGATCTTCAAGCCGAGAAGAATGAGGTGACCAAGCTTAAACTGGAGCTAGCTGATGCGATCAAGGCGGCGCTGTAGGACGGGAAGGACAAGCCCGAGATGATGGACAAGGCCGCTGCCGAGAAGATCGAGCAAAAACGGGAGATTGAGGCCCTTAAGGAGCGAAACACCGCACTTAAAAAGATGGTGTCCAGCTCCCGCGCCCTGTTGGACAAACAGCTTGCCACGTCGAGGATTGGTCCACCAGGTTCAAGGAGCTCATTTTGGAACTGCGATGTAAGTCTTTGCGTTTCTGCAACTTGCTCTATCCGACATGTTCTATTCGACCTCTTCCATCCGATTGATCTTATGCTTTAATTCGGGCATCTTATTTCCAAGGGACGTTCCCCGACCTAGACCTCGATGCCTAGAGGGCTGTTGAGAGGGCTAGGCACCAACGAGCGGATGTTGGCTTCGATGTCACCGAGACTGTCACCATCGACGACCAGATCGAGGGCATCAGAGCCTGATTTCTGCCCCTCAAGGGGTTGGGAACCAACATTGTCTCTACCGCCATCCGGCTGCACGATCTCTTCTGGCCGGGAGTTGAGCCCCCCAAAACAATCCACAAGCTGGCCTTGAAGTTGGACTAAGTCAAAGAATAACTAAAGAAATGGCGTGCCTCAGCAGCCCGAGCTGGTGCAGACGAAGCTCTGCACTTCGTCCTCTCCTGGTACGAAAATCTCAATCTCAACAAGTTCCAGAAACTGCGGAACGGTTCCCGGTGGACCATAGAAGAGGATTCTATCCGGCTTCGCCAGGAGAGAGCTTATTGGTTGGCTTCATACGCCGATACGAAGGAGTTTGTGGAGGACCCCACTGAGCCTGACACCGAGAGCGAGATCTAGAACGATGAAGACGACGATGAGCAGGGCGACAAGGGTGATGAAGGCGACGAAGAAACCGAGGCGGGTGACGACTCCGAGGAGGTGGATGAGGAGATCCAGGCTGACCAAGAGCCCGCCGATTCCTCGAAGATCGTCACTACCGAGATGGTCATCTCGGAGCCTGCTCCCGAGTTGAGCGTCTCAGAGCCCACAGCCTAGAACGCCACCTCCTAGCCTCCTACCTCTACTGCTGCTTCTGAGCCCCCCACAGACTTCTCCAACCAGGCAGGTGCTGATGCTAACCGACTCCTTTGGCTGCAGCCGAATTACCTGCTTGTTTATCCTCAAACGTTTTATCAGTTCCCTGGTATGCCGGGTGCAGTTGTATTAAACAATTATCTCACCGTTTGCTACTTAGTTTTTATTTAAGTTCAAGCAAGACTGGCCGAATGCCGGATTGCGTCAATCCGAGTCCCCGAGTTGGTTTTCTTATCCACCTGCGTTTTTTCGTCTTTGCTCTTGCCTGCCACATGTGGCTTTTTGGCAGTCGAGTCAGAAGATTTTGAAAACCGAGTTTATAATACTTAACAACTTTGAGATTGAAATTAACACTGCCCAGTACTTAGCCGAAAAACAGATGAAAAAGCAACTCATCTTGGTTGATTAAATATTTCTTTTCTTAGTAGTTTTTAGTATGTTTATTGACCCTTCGCTTGTTCTCTTGCTTGCCATGAAGCCGGGTTGCGGACAGCAGCGAAGTCAAAGAGTTGGCCCTTAGGTTTAAACACACTACTAGACTTACGCAGGAAATTCCGAGATGATTAAACGAGATAACAAAGTAAGAAGTAAATAATACAGAGAAAGTCCCCGAGTTCCTACTCGGATTTCCGACTTGGAATTCAACTCGGTAAGGAGATACATACAATGATTTTTTCAGGAATGGAAACGTTGGAGTAGAGCTATATTCCAGGGGCGCTTAGTTTCCTCTCCGGATTTATCTACCCTGTTCTTCTGAGGCTCATGTGCATCAATGAGATAGTACGCATCATTATGCAGAGCCTTGCTCACAATGAATGGTCCTTCCCATGGAGGGTAAAGTTTGTGCATTCCGGCGGTGCGTTGCACAAGCCTAAGCACCAAATCTGCTTCTCGGAAAACCCTTGGGTTTACTTTCCGGCTATGATAGCGTCTCAGATTGCGTTGATATACAACTAATCTCGACAAAGTTAATTCTCTTGCTCCTAGCAAATCAACATCATCTTCTCATGCTTCTCTTGCCTCTGCCTTAGTATAGAGGGTTACTCTCGGTGAGTCATGCTCAAGGTCAGTGGGCAACACGGCCTCTGCTCCATATACCAATGAAAGAGCATGGTTCCCTCATGTGTGGTTTTGGTAATTAATGACAATCACTATGGACTAATGGTTGCATTGAGCTATACTTGTAGAGTTTGTCCATAGGCAATGCTTGATGTCCATGTGTTGGATTCAAGATAATCAAGTGGTCATGAGAGAGTTGAGCATATTGCAAGTATGTTTTGAAGAAGAATATTGTGTGAACATTCATCTTTACCTTCAAGACATCATTATTATGAAGCGAGAAGAAAAGATACAAGGTTGATCAAGTCAAAGTGCTAAGCGATCGTTACTATTGATCAACTCACAAAGCAAGAAGATGTACCATGTGGGATCATGGTATCATAAGTCATTGTTCGTATAGCTTTGTGTTCTAACCCATTATATCTGTGTATGGTATATCTATGTGGGGTTAGGTATGTTTCCATGGGCTTGCATAAAAAGGAAGATTTCATATAGTCCGTGGTGGATGACGTCAAGTTGTGGTCGTCATCAAGTTCGAGAAGTGCAAGTTCAAGGGGAGCATATCAAAGAGATCACATTCTTGAAGCTTGACACTCTTTTAGAGATAATTTCCAAGTAAAGATGTACTTAAATGAGCCTCTCCCATAGTGGCATATGGGGGAGCAATCTTTGTTTCTTCACCGAGCAAAGCAAAATCAAGAAAGGTGTTCCATCTTGAGGAGGTCAAGATTTTCATCATCTAGCTCAATTGGAATGCTCAAGGCAAAGGTATGATCTTGATAGGTTTTCTATTTTACAGGTCTCATAGCATTAGGAGGAGACCGGGTTATAGGATAGATAACCGTACTATCAAGAGGGGCTCTCATATTAGCAACTTGATCGCATCACTCGGAGAGAGCTCAAACCTTTCCATACTTGGCATAATCTTTCTTGGTTCTTATTTGTGATTTCTCCATGTGTGGTTTTAGATGTTGTTATGTGCTTCAATACAAGTTCAAGTTCATCAAAAACGGGTTTCACATGAAAAACTTATTGCGTTTTTGATATTGGAAGTTTTACCGATTGTTCCTTTATAGAGAGGTCAAATCTTTCATCATTTGGTTTTATCCTCCAATGATGGACTATGATGTTTCTTTGCATAATCTTTTAGTGCTTGTTCTTTCAATTTCAACGAGCCCAAGATTATCAAAAACGGAGTCCGGATGCAAAAGATTTCGCGTTTTTAGGGAAGTAGATTTTCTGGAAACTCGGAGGCTGGCCTTAGGTCGGGATGAGGCTCCCTAGGCCGGGCTGTTCTGTTAGGAGGCCGGCCTGGGAGGCCGGGGACGCACAGAATGCCCCCAACGGGCTGATGTTGGGGGCCTCTAAAACGGGTCTTCTTCTCCAATGGTTCCCCACCTTTTAGGAAAGTTTCCCCCTACCATTGTTGACCTTTTTTAGCTTGCTCTCTCTCTCTATTCCTTCATGATTCTTGCCTCCAATTAGTGGGAAAAGAGAGAGGAGATCTAGATCTACTATTCCACCAATCCATCTCTCCTCTTAGTGAGGGGAAAAACTTTGGATCTAGATCTTGTGGATTCATTTGTTGAGTTCTTCCTTGTTCTTCCTCTCTTCTCCCCCCATAGCATTTGTTGCTTTGGTGGAATTTGAGCGTGAAGCATTTGAGCACTTCTTGTTTTCTTGCCGTTGCATAGGTTGCATCGGTTTGAGTTCTCTACGAGGATTTGTTCGAGTGAAAGGTTGAGAAGCTTGTTACTCTTGGGTTCTTGGAGTGCCCTTGAGCTTGTCCTCTTGGGTACTTGGAGTGCCCTAGACGGTTGTTGTTGTCTCAGAGTTTTGGTAGCTCCGAACCTTGTTGTCCGGGAGTTTTGGTGGCTCGGGACCTTGTTGCTATCTCGGAGATTTGGTGGCTCGGGACCTTGTTGCGGGATATTGTTTGGAGCCTCCAATTGAGTTGTGGAGATTGCCCCAACCTTGTACGGGATCGGTGACCGCCCTCAAAGGTCCCATAGTGGATCGTGGCACTCCGCATTGGTGGAGGCACGAGGAGAATAAGGTGAGCCATTGGGTGCTTGGAGTCATTGTGACTCCACTCCTCTCCAACGGAGATTAGCTTCCATTTGGAAGTGAACTTTGGGATAAATCATCGTCTCTTCGTCTCTCGGTTATTTCTATACTTGATCTCTTTACTTATGCAATTTACTTTGTGATAGCCATCGAGCTTGAAGTAACATATCTTGCTATGAAAAAAGTTGCTTGAATTCTTTAGCATAAGAATGGTGTGTATTTGGTTGATCGGTTAAGGGTAGTCCTTAGACTCCACAACACCGCTGGCAACTCGTCCAGCCGACAACCTGGGGTTTTCTGTAATGGCTCAATCAGCTTGGATTTATTCCGGATAGGATCATGCCATTGGCTCTTTTAACTTTCCCATTTGATTCCGGATGCATGACTGATGCAATGTCTAGCCGGATCCTCTTCTCCTTGCAGAACCGAGCAAAAGCTCCCTCAACAAAATTTGTTCCATTATCCGAGATGATCCCATGCGGGTAGCCATATCTCGAGATACTATCTTTTAGAAAACTCAGAGTTGTGTTTCCATCACACTTCCGGATTGGCTTCACCTCAATCCACTTGGTAAATTTATCAACCATGACCAGGATGTGAGTCATGTTGCCCCGAGCTGGTTTTGAAGGGCCCCACCATGTCCAAGCACCATACTGCAAATGGCCAAGTGATTGGAATGGTGTTCAACTCGGAAGCTGGCATATGTATCTTTCTTGCATATCGCTGGCACCCATTGCACTTTCTCACTATATCTTCTGCTGGTTGTAAGGCAGTGAGCCAAAAGAATCTGTGCCGGAACGCTTTCTTCACTAAAGCCCGAGATGAGGCATGATGCCCACATTCCCCCTGATGTATCTCTCTAAAAATTTCTTCTCCCTCTTCCGGCTCAACACAGCGCTGGAGCACGCCGGTGGCACTTATCTTGTACAGTTCCTTGTTGATGATTGTGTACCCTTTGGATCTTCTCTGTATTTTCCTAGCCGAGATCTCGTCACTCGGCAAAGTGTCGTCCGCCAGATAAAATAATATAGGTTGAGCCCAACTCGGTATCGCCCGAGTAGAAAACACTGGCTCATCCACCTCCATTGCATCAGCTAACATGACTTGCTCCGAGATGGAGACGAGTCCCCGAGTACTGTGAGACAATCCCCAAGATGAATGCGAGAGTCCCTAGGTTAGGAGGAGCAGTCCCCGGGTTCTCCTTTATAATCTCCTCATCAATTTCCATAGGAATAGGTTCTGAATCCGGTTGAGTCGGAACGAAAATTGAATCCGACTTGGTTGAGGGCTTGATGGACGACTTCCTGAAAAGCTCCAGAGAAATCCATGGCGGGATGAACTGCCAAGATGAGCCAAATTTGGACAGAGCCTCTATAGCATCATTTTCAGCTCGGTGGATGTGATGGAACTCTTACCCATCAAAGAATCCGGACATATTTTGGACGAGGAACCGATAAGACGCCATATTGGCATCCAACGCATCCCAAGTTCCCAAGGCTTGCTGAACCACCAGATCCGAGTCACGATAGCATATGATTCGTCGTATACCGATCTCTTTGGACACTTTTAGTCCACGTACTAGGGCCTCATACTCGGCCACATTATTGGAAGCCACAAAATGGATTTGCAAGACGTACTTGAGTTGATCCCGCTTGGGTGAGGTGAGCACAACGCCGGCACCGAGACCTTTTTTCACCTGGGAGCCATCCAAATGTATCCGCCAAAAGTTTGTTTCCGGCAGGGGAGGCTCATACTGCATTTCGGCCCAATCAGCAAAGAAATCCGCCAGGGCTTGAGATTTGATGGCTTCTCTTCTCGCATACATTGGAGTATAAGCAGCTAGCTCAATTGCCCACTTGGCTACTCAGCCACTTGCATCCTTGTTGCCCATAATCTCCGATATGGGTGCAGTGCTCACCACCGTAATCGGATGTTCCTGGATATGATGCTTGTGCTTCTTGGAAGCCATATATACTCCATATGTCATCTTATGATAGTGAGGATAGTTTTGCTTCGAGTTGCAGATCACCTCACTGAGATAATATTTCGGCCTTTGCACCGATTTTCCCTCTTCTTCTCACTCCACTAGCACCACCACACTCACAACTCGGTTGGTAGCTGCAATATAGAGCACCATTGGCTCCTTAGGCAGAGGAGATGCCAGAACCGTAGCTGTTCCCAGCATGGTCTTGAGCTCTTTGAACGCCACATCAGCTTGTGATGTCCAAACGAACTTGTCCCTTTTTTACATGAGCTGGAACAGAGTTAAGGCCTTCTCGCCAATTCTCCCAATGAACCGGCTAAGGGACGCGAGGCACCCGTTAAATTTATGCACATCCTTCAAGGATCTCGGAAGAGACATGCTCTCAATAGCTTTTATCTTTGAGGGGTTGTCCTCGATACCTTGGGTAGACACGAGGAAACAAAGTAAGTTCCCTGCTGGGACACCAAAGGTGCGTTGGTCGGGATCAGCTTCATTCGGTACTTTCACAAGTTCACGAATGTTTCTCGGATATCTTCTAGGAGTGTGTGTTTATTCTTGGTCTTGATGACTATATCATCCACATAAACCTGCACATTTTTGCCTACTTGCTCGTGCAAGCATTTCTGCATCCATCTCTGGTATGTGGCCCCAGCATTTCTCAACTTAAAGCACATGACACGATAATAATAAGCCCCGTACGGGGTAATAAAAGAAGTCTTTATTTGATCATCCGGGTTCAGGGAAATCTGGTGGAAACCAGAATAGACATCAATGAAAGACAAAAGTTCGCACCCGACTGTGGAGTCGATCACCTGATCTATTCGGCGCAGTGGAAATGGGTCCTTGGGGCAGGCCTTGTTCAAGTTGGTGTAGTCAACACACATGCGCCACACCATAGCGACCATAGGGTCATCCTTCTTCTTCTCAACCATGACCGGATTGGCCAGCCAATCTGGATGCAGTACCTCCATGATGAATCCGCTTGCTAACAGCCTCGTGATCTCTCCACCAATGGCTTTCTTATTTCAACCTCAAAATGGCGTAGGGCTTGCTTCACCGGCTTGGCATCCGGCCGCACATGCAAAGAGTGCTCAACAAACTCCCTCGGGACACCCGGCAGATCCTGATTGGACCATGCAAAGACATCCCTATTCTCATGGAGGAAGTGGATGAGCTCGCTTTCCAATTTCTCCTCCAAACCGACACCAATAATGGCGACACACTCTGGGAACTCGGGATCAATATGCACCTTCTTGGTCTCCTGAGAGGCCTTGAAAGTGCCACCGTGCTGAGAGCTAGGCATCCCGGGCATGCCGGGTTGAGCTGCCTGGGCCATGGTCACCACCTCGTGTATCTTCTTCTTCTTGGAAGCAATGACCATGGACTCGGCCAGCCGAGATCTAGCTCAGGCGCACTCTAGAGAGCGCTTGTAATCACCCGATATGGTGATGATGTCATTGGGGTCGGGTAGCTTCATCTTCAGATAGGCTGCATGGGAGAATGCCATGAACTTGGACAGAGCCGGTCTATCGAGAAGAGCATGGTAGGGGCTCTGGAGATCAACCACCTCGATCTGCAAGCACTCGGTCCGACGATTCTCCCTTGTGCCAAAGAGAATATCAATCCAAACCCGGCCAATAGCAGCACAAGATACTCCAGGCACAATGCCATGGAAGGTAGTCCGGCTGGGTAGCAGCATGTTCTCAGAGTAGCCAAGCTTCTCCATGGTGTCTCGGTATAGAATGTTGATGCTGCTGCTGTTGTCAATCAGCACCTTGCTGAACTTCACATTGATCTTGGGCCCAATGAAGGTTGGGTCCACCACCAAAGCATAGCTACATGGGTTGGGCATAATCTTGGGATGATTAGCCCGAGACCAGACAATATCTTGGTCGCACCAATGCATGTACTCCGGCACTGCCGGCATCACTGCATTTACCCTTTGGCCTCATTGCTCAAGGCATCATACCTATTACTTTACATTCTCTCATTTCGCACAAACATGACGACAAGAGCATCCCATGTTTCCTTGGTTGTGGAATATTGTTGAAGATGATCCATGTGGTTTGGACCCACGAATTTTTGAACAATAGACAAGGCAGTGTATTTGAGTTGACAATATACGAGTTCTCTTCTTGTCAAGTTCTTGGGGTCATGAGGATTGTATCCATCTCGAGTGACTCTCCAAAGTTCTATACAAGAAGAGTTCAAGTGAGTTTGCATGTAATATTTCCATTCACTAAAAGAGTATGCATCAATTTTATGTGGATCTCCTCTAGGGATTATATGAGGATGTGGGACGGGAGGATCAGGAGAATAATGTCCTTTGATGGAATGAAATTCTCCACCACCTTCAGTTCCATTATCGGTGGTGTTTTTAGCGGAAGAATCTTTAGGTAGTTTACCATCTTTCCCTTTCTTGGCGCCCTCCGGAACTTCGTCCAGAAGCCTCCAGTTCCTTGGCTTTCATAAATTGCATCAAGACTTGATGCAATTCATCGATTTTGTTCTCCATTGATGAGGTCAATGAATTTTTCAAATCATTGAGATCATCCATAGAGATATTCACCGCGGAACCGGCGGTCACCATATCATGAACCATACTTAAACTCTTAGGTGTTTAAGCACGATAGAAGAGCCGAGGCTCTTATACCAATTCAAAGTAAACTATAGGTACCTAGAGGGGGTGAATAGGAGCTACGACCAAATTTAATTTTTCTTCACAATTAGGCTTGACTAAGGTAAATTCTCTAGATAATGCAACTACGGTGAATTTACCTATATGACAAGAACAAGCACAATAACAATAGAAGCACAAGTAAAGGAGGAAGGGAACGAGTTAACCGATATGAAGCACACGGAAACAATATGTATTCCCGAGTTCCTCCTTTTTAAGGGAGTACGTCTCGTTGGAGGGGTGTGAGCTCGCCACGAAGGCATACTCAACGCCACAAAGGCCTCACCCTATTCTCCAATGAACCCCGCCACAAAGTCCTAGTCTATCTTCCACTATTGATCCCCTTTGAGGCGAGAATCGAATCCTTTACAAACAAGCTTCGGGCACACACCCACAACCAAATTGGGGGCTCCCAACAATCACGAATCACCAAGAGTAGCAAGAAGCCTAGGTTCTCCAAAAGAGGAAACCCTAGGCTAGATCCCCCAATAAGCTAATGAGGGGGAAATGGAAATCCGGTTGGTGAAGATGTAGATCCGGGGATTCTCCTTCAATCCTCCAAGTTTCAACAAGTTTGGGTGGAGGAGATGGGATATCTAGCTTGGTGGGTGATCTCAATCAATGGGGCATTCAATTCTGGACGAGCTACCCCTTGGGGAAGAAGGGGGTCTTCTATATATAGGTCCGCCAAGAAACTAGCCGTTTTCTCGCAGTCAAAGTTCAATCCGGAATAATTCCGGAACTTCCGGAATAATTCCGGGCTCCCGTAATAATCCGGAGCAATCCGGATCCTCATAGAAGAATTCACGTTTATGTCGAAATGAACCCGGATTGGTCCAGAATGATTCCGGATGGCAATAGAGGATTTCACGGTCATGTCAGAGTTGCTGCGGAATAAACACGGATCCCCGAATCACCCGGAATTATTCCGTATTGCAACAGAGGTTTTCACGGTCATTCCGGAATTATTCCGGATAGATCCGGAATTATTCCGGATGACAGTAAAAAACTCTTCTTCGAGCCAGAAAAACGTCCGCCGAACTTTATCTTCTTCACCATTTCTTTGACACTGTTTATGTGCTGATATTGGCTATAACCTTTTTCAACAAATAGCACACACGGTGAAAACTGATTTATGTTGTTAACAAACACACGAAACATAGAGATATCAAAAATGCACTTTCACTATTTAGAGCCCAAAACTCCCGGATCCGAGAAATCGGGGGGAATCTTTTCAAGATTTTGGGTAGCTTTGTCTTGGGTGTTCCTTGTGTCTAAAAAAAAACAACCAAGCATTTTGTTTCACTTTTCTACCCCTCTTGACGTTGTTACCTGCTGTATATGCATAAGTGTGAGTTTTCTCCAACGGGGATAGGGTTCCACCGGAGAGGGAGCTCCGGAGCTTCGGAATTCTACCAAATGACAGGTGGTTCCATATCACATGTGCCCAAGTGCGTTTTGGGTCTTAGATGTCCAAGATCCCACTCTGTTATGTGGGCGGGTTCATGGACGTATGCTTCTCTCTAGTGTGTCTCCCACTTCGGAGGAATCAATGGAGATCTTTGCAAAAGTTTTGGTATAACTATGTTTTAATGTCCTTGGGGCTACCCTAACACAACCAAGCACTCAGTTTCACTTTGCTACCCCCTCTTGATGTTGTTACCGGCTGTAGACGTATAAGTGTGGGTTTTTCTCCAACTGGTCTAGGGTTTCACCGGACAGGGGGCTCAGCAGCATCGGAATGCCACCAAATGAAGGTTGATTCCATATCAGATGTGCCCAAGTGTTCTTTGTGTCCTAGATGTCCCAAATTCCCTCAATCTTTGTGTTGGGTCTTCACGAGATTCAGATTCTCTCTGTCTGGTTTCAGGACTACTTAGAGCCCGAAACTCACGGATCTGTGAAAATGGGGAAGGGGGAATCTTGTTCTTGTCGAGAGTATGGGTAGAACATTGTCTTGGGTGTTACTTTGGCCTAACCAAACACAACCAAGCAATTGGTTCCACTTTTCTACCCCCTTCCGGCTCACGTACGAGGGATAGAATGATAAGCCAGACTTTTCTCCTGCTGGTCTAGGGTTTCATCAGAGAGGGGCTCCGGAGCTTCGGAATGCCACCAAATGACAGGTGGTTCCATACCACATGTGCCCAGGTGTTATTTGGTGTGTAGATGTCGAAGATCCCTCACTCTTTGTGTTGGGGCCTCACCGACGTCGGATTCTCTCTGTTTGGTTCCAGGACTATTTAGAGCCCAAACCTTCGGGATCTGTCAAACCGGGGGAATCTTATCAAGAGTGTTGTTAGACCATTGTCTTGGGTGTTTATATGGCATAAAAAACACAATCAAGCAATTGGTTCCACTTTTCTACCCCTTCCGGCCCAAGTATGGGGGATAAAACGATAAGCCGGACTTTTCTCTAGTAGGGCTAGGGTTTCACCGAAGAGGGGCTCCGGAGCATCGGAATGCGACCAAATGACAAGTGGTTCCATATAACATGTTCCCAAGTGTTATTTGGGTCCTAGATGTCAAAGGTTCCCTCACTCTTTGTGTTGGGATTTCACCGGCGTCAGATTCTCTATGGGTGGTTCCAGGAGTACTTATAGCCCGAAACTCCCGGATTTGTCGAACCGGGGGGATGTTGTCAAAATTGTGGGTATACCATTGTCTTGGGGTGTTCCTATGGCCTAACAAAATACAACCAAGCAATTGGTTCCACTTTTCTACCCCCATCTGTCTCACGTACGGGGGATAGAACTATAAGTCGAACTTTTCTCCAACTATTCTAGGGTTTCACCGGAGAGGGGCTCCGGAGCATCGAAATGCCACCAAATGAAAGGATGTTCCAGATCACATGTGCCCTAGTGTGATTTGGTGTGTAGATGCCCAAGATTCTCTCACTCTTCGTGTTGGGGCTTCACCGGTGTAGAATAATCTCTGTTTGGTCGCAGGATGCGGTGACCCAGCATACAATTTCATGTTGTAGTACACAAGTTGTTGACATAACACTCACGGTGTCATGGTTTGGAGAAGACATATGCCAAAGGATGGCTTAAGTTTGGGGCCGATGGACACTGTGGGTATCCGGGGAGGGATCGCACGCCTAGCTGGCACTCTCACTACACTGCAAACAACACAATCTACTCAGGTTCGAGGCCCTCGTGTGGAGGTAACACCCCTACTCCTGCCTCTCTCTGTATAAGTGGAAACAGAGTACAAGAACTCCTTAAGCTCAAGGATCTCGAGGAAGAAGAACCTCTACTGCTGCTTCTCTCTACCCAAACTAGTAACACTTCTCTCTTCACATAACGAATGACCGACCATCGCACAAGAGGGGTGTGGCCACCTTATCTACTGGTGGCCACCAACTACTCGTACAGGTTAGGTGACTACACACTGTGCCGTGGCGCATGGTCTCCATTCCTCCGCTGACACACGCCGAAATTCTTCGCGGTCTGGTCGCTAACATGTCGTGTCCTCCTTGGCAGAGACATGACGTGGCCTCGCTCATACATTGCACTGTACCAGCGTATGCATACACATCATCATGCCTAGTAAGTTGAACCGCACGCCTCTACTCTCCCTGGATATACGGGATCACAACGGATCCATTGACTTTCCTCCCGAGTAAGAACAGGACCCTTGTCTATCTGGACACACCAAGTGTTAATCGGTCAGTCTTGAGAATACTCATGTCTTCACTTAGCTCCTTGTTCTTCCTACCGAGATAGCTCCATCTCGGTAGCAACCCGACTCGGTACCTTTCGATACGGCACGTACCAACTCGGTACGGCCCAACTTGGTAACATGTACCTCAAGTGCCATTGTTCACCAACCTTACCCCTACTCGGGGGTAGCCCCCCGAGATTAGTCCCTGAAGCTGGTATGGTCCGGTGAACTCGGACGCTGGGCCGTGCCAGCTTAAACCAATCTCTTTCAAAGTATGTAACCGAGATGCATCTTATCTCGGTCGAGTTCCAACTCGAACTCGAATTTGAGTCACCACTCGTGAACTTTCTCTTAACCAACCGAGTAGACCGCGCTGCTTTGGATTTTACCGAGATCCCAACCGTTAGCCAATTTCTCACGGATTTTGCCGCTCAAACCAATATCGCCTAGTTATATTCGCGTGTAAGGCTCAACACGTGGCGCCAAACCGCAGCCCCCGTCGCCTCGGTTCCAGTATGGTTGCAGGGCACGCGCCACGCCTACGTCCCTCACTGCACAACGGGCCCACGCGCCATCGCGTCCGTTCGCAGTAGAGCACTTAAGAGCCCACGTTGTGACTCGTGGGATTAACTGCGCCCGTTATGCGCGATAACTTCTCTATATGTGTTTCTTTCGCCGCAGTAACTCGACGGCCCCAGGATTACTCTCACAACCAATCTAGAGTTGTTACTGTGCTTAAGGGGTATAAATACCCGCGCCTCGCCCGTCGTGTCATTTTCCTCGCCATTTTATCCTTCTTCTTCTTCCTCGTACACACCTACGCAGAGCACTCCGCTCCACGGCGCGCCCTCGAGCATCACCGTGAGCGTAAGAAAGCACTCCACCGCCGTGCGACACCTCTTGCCGGAGCGCTGCTGCGCACCAGGATCTCCATCGCGCCGCGCTGTTCTCCGCGAGTTCACACCACCAACGTACTACTTCTTCCCCCGCTGCTCCTCTTCGAGTTCTTCGCTGCGGGAAGCACGCCACGACGTTTGTTTTCCGTGCCGCCACGGCCCTTCTTCGTCCTCTGCAGCCCGAGCCACTCCTTGCGTCCACAGGGATCTCGGAGGAGCCGAGATCCGTAACCGCCCTGATGAAGCTCGGGCCCGTGTACGACATTGATCTTGAGGGGCTCGCGTCCACCCGCGGAAATTGGGAGGGCTCCAGCATGGTCGCCTCTAACATCCAGTGGCTCATCAACACGCGCCGTGTGCCGCCGGGTGTCATTTGCCGGCCTCCAGGCGACGAGATGGAACCGCAGCCCAGGGAGGGCAAACGCGTCGTCTTCCTCAGCCACTTCAACCGAGGATTCGGCCTCCCCGTCTCCGAGTTCATGTTGAAGTTCCTCTGCCACTTCGGTTTGCAACCTGATTACCTCCCTGCTAATGCAATTACCATGCTTTCCACTTTCGTAACCTTCTCGAAAGCATATCTCGGTAACTACCCCACGTTAGATATTTGGGCAAAATACTTTCACTTCCACCAGCAAGTTCTCCCCAACCCTGCCAATCCGAATAACAATGACCCAATGTGGCACATCCATGATTGTTTACGGGAACCGCACCGAATATCCCCGGGTTCAGGGTCTTGACTCCTGCCGCAAGTGGCAGAGAGGATTTTTATATGTGAAAATTCCCGCGCCGGAGGAGGGCGCCGAGCAGGAGGATCTCATCAAGCTTCCCCCCTTCTGCGTCGATCCCCCTCTGCAATGGTGTACTGGGGGTATAATCCGAGAAAGACTGTACCCGACGTGAACGCTGCAGACAACTGGCAGAAGCAGCTCGTCATGGAAGGGCTCTGAGCTGACGACCTGATCGCTGCCTAGGTGAGCCGCCGGGTCCTGCCTCAGCAACCCAGGGCCCACAAGATGAGTTTTATGGGTGGGCCCCATGACTGTACACGCACCACCACCTTTGAGCTCACCGATCAGGAGGTGGCCATCTGGGCCAAGTCCATCACCAAGGCCACCCTGTCGGAGATGTGGGATTGCGGGTTCGATCCTTACAGCCGAGATAGGCTGGCGGCGCGAGTAAATAATTTCCATCCTACCGAGTTGCTTCCATCTCGGTATCTTCCGAATTCATTTAGTTCCTTACGCTTTATGTTTCGCATGCCCTACCGAGTAGAGTACATCTTGGACTATTCCGAGTTCATTTAGTTCCTTATGTTTTATGTTTCGCATGCCCTACGGAGCAGAGTATATCTCGGTATCTTCTGAGTTCACTTGGTTCTGCTGTTTATGCTTTGTGTTTCGCATGTACAACACTTTACTCGTCAGAGGGAGGAAGATAAGCCGGTCCTATCGGATAACTGGAAACCTGACCGGACCGAGGATCATGCCGAGAAGTTCGACAACCAGGACACACTCCCTATTCCACTCGTTCATCCTCGCGATCAAGACAGTATGTCCCGAGTCCCAAACTCAATCTGGGACTGGTCTGAGGATGATGAAGGTGATAGTGACAATGATTGTAAACTTTTGGAGGTGTCTAACCCCTTCTCGGTCTCATTGACGCACTCTCTTTTCTTGTTCCCAGATGACATGGAAGAACAGGTGGTCGAGGCGGTGCCCGTGTCCATCGTCGGCTCTGTGGACCTGACGAAGAGGTCCGGAAGCGGCACCGTTGAGCCTCGATCAAGCAAGAGGCAGAAGAGACAGATGAAGGTCATGGAGAAATGTCGAAAGAGCGCGTGGCCCACGACTGGTGGGTATGCTACCTCCAGATGCTTTATGTTTGCATAATCTTCATTCTTTTGCCCGTTTTGACCGAGATGCTTTGTAGTTGCATTTCCCTTAACCCTCTTGTTTCTCTTTTCCTCTAGTGATCCACTCGACGCTGATTGCCCCGAAGCGCCCGCGGGACCGAGTAGCGCTGGTGGCGTTATCGATCTCGATACCGAGGACATGGATGCCAACACTGCTGACCGGTCCGAGATGCCCCTCCCGGACCGAGAAGACCAGGATCTCGGCGCAGGCGACATGGGCGCCGAGATGGACATTCAAGAGACTCCGGAACAGCCAGAGTCGGCCACCGAGCAGCATCGAATACAACCACCAGAGCAACAGCAACCATAGCAGCACCACGAGCAGCCGTAACCCGAGCAGCAACAAACCGAGCAGCAGCAACCCGAGGAGCAGCAAGCCGATACAACGACGCAGCAACACGCGCCGTGGTAGCAAGTTCCTTCAGCCTCAACAGCAACAACTCCACCAATCCCGCCGAGAAGAATATCACCACTGGAAATGGCAGCAGCAGCAGAAACTGCAACATCAAGAGTAGCAGCACCACAAGCAACACCCAGGACCGCACCCACGACCACATGCCCATCTTCATAAGCAGCAACAGCAAACAGCTCAACCCCCATAGCAACATGCCCACCTACTTTAGCAACAGCGGCAGCACCAACCCCATGATCGCCACAAGGATCAGTGTTGGAAATATGAAGTTCCCCTCGCACCCGGCAGCAAGCAAGGTTTGCACCGTCGTAGGGAGCAGTGGCTGGAGCAGGCCCAAGCAGGAGGAGGCGCAGAAGAAGACCGGGGGGAAAGCGAATCCCTGGACCGGATTGTCCATCTCGACGCTTTCCACAACAGGAAGAAACTGGGCCTGTTGGATCATTACCGGACAACATGGAACAAGGCCTATATCGGTCACGTCTCTATGCCGGTAGCAGCGCCCAGGAGCACATTGGCACACAAAATGTACTACCTACGCACCGCTGCCGAAGATGCTGAGATCACCTCCCGAGTAAGTTTCGTTTTCTATCCGGTTTTTACGAGTTGACAAATTTTCCATCCAAAATCTCTATACCATCTAGTCCCCGAGATTTGGGCCGAGTAGGCAATACTCGACCGAGTTGAACTCTACTCGGTTCGAATCTTCCAACTAACCTCGTACTCGCTTTTCTTCAGACTTGCACCAAAACCCGCACCGTGCTTTACCATAAAATCCTATGGGCCCACCGAGATGACAAAGAACAGATCCATAACCTTCAAGAGGAACTGGGGGCCAAAGGTAATTTTCCCTACCTAGATACTACGTATTCTTTCTTCTGCATCAGTTTTCTAACTCGGTTTCTGCTTTCTCTTTTCGCAGCTATCTTGAAGAAACAACTGACATATTTTGTCACCAAAATTTCTTCTCTGGAAAGTAAGTATCCAACTCTTCATTCTGTGTTTCGTGTTTACGCGTTTTCTTTTCTTTAGCTAAATTTTCTTTTGGATGCAGATGAGCATCTGATCTTCGCCGAGAAGCACCCGGACTGTACTGTGATGGCCGAGTCAGCACAGAGCAAGATATTGTCTTTGGAGAGTAAGACCTTTTTTCCTTCCTATTACTAGGCTTCCATGCTCCCACCACTTTGCTAACCGGATTGCTTTTTACACAGAGGAGAACCAGCTTTTCGTTGAACAACACCAAGAGTGTCTCTCTCCAGCCGAGATCCAGCAGCAGATGCAGGACTGCAAGGCAAAGATTGAGGAAGATCTTCAAGCCGAGAAGAATGAGGTGACCAAGCTTAAACTAGAGCTAGCTGATGCGATCAAGGAAGTGCTGCAGGACGGGAAGGACAAGACCGAGATGATGGACAAAGCCGCTGCCGAGAAGATCGAGCAACAATGGGAGATTGAGGCCCTTAAGGAGCGAAACACCGCACTTGACAAGATGGTGGCCAGCTCCCGCGTCCTGCTGGATAAACAGCTTGCCCACGCCGAGGATTGGTCCACCAGGCTCAAGGAGCTCATTTTGGAACTGTGATGTAAATCTTTGCGTTTCTGCAACTTGCTCTATCCGACATGTTCTATCCAACTTCTTCTATCCGAATGATCTTATGCTTTAATTTGGGCATCTTATTTCGAAGGGACGTTCCCCGACCTGGACCTCGGTGCCTAGAGGGCTGTTGAGAGGGCTAGGAAACAACGAGCAGATGTTGGATTCGATGTCACCAAGACTATCACCATCGAGGACCAGATCGAGGGCATCAGAGCCCGAGTTCTGCCCCTCAAAGGTTTGGGAACCAACATTGTCTCTACCGCCATCCGGCTGCACGATCTCTTCTGGCCGGGAGTTGATACCCCCCAAAAAAATCCACGAGCTGGCCTTGAAGTTGGACTATGTCAAAGAAGTACTGAAGAAATGGCATGCCTCAGCATCCGGAGCTGGTGCAGATGAAGCTCTACACTTCGTCCTCTCCTGGTACGAAAATCTCAATCTCAACAAGCTCCAGAAACTGCGAAACGGTTCCCGGTGGACCATAGAAGAGGATTCTATCCGGTTTCGCCAGGAGACAGCTTATCGGCTGGCTTCATACGCTGATACGAAGGAGTTTGTGGAGTACCCCACTGAGCCTGACACCGAGAGCGAGATCAAGAACGATGAAGACGACGATGAGCAGGGCGACGAGGGTGATGAAGGCGACGAAGAAACCAAGGCGGGTGACGACTCCGAGGAGGTGGATGAGGAGATCCAGGCTGACCAAGAGCCAGCCGATTCCTCGGAGATCGTCATGACCAAGATGGTCATCTAGGAGCCTACTCCCGAGTTGAGCGTACCAGAGCACACAGCCGAGAACGCCACCGCCGAGCCTCCTACCTCGACTGCTGCTTCTGAGCCCCCCACCGAGTTCTCCAACCCGGCAGGTGCTGATGCTGACGCGACTCCTTTGGCTACGGCCTAATTACCTGCTTGTTTATCCTCAAACGTTTTATCAGTTCCCCGGTATGTTGGGTGCAGTTGTATTAAACAATTATCTAACTGTTTGCTACTCAGTTTTTATTTAAGTTCCAGCAAGACTGGCTGAATGCCGGATTTCGTTAATCCGAGTCCCCGAGTTGGTTTTCTTATCCACCAACCTTTTTTCGTCCTTGCTCTTGCCTACCACATGTGGCTTTTGGGCAGTCGAGTC